>JAFMSR010000005.1:15116090-15159966 GCA_022818135.1 Saxidomus purpurata
ATAATATCCTTGATGGATTTTACATTTTAATTTCAATAATTTTTTTTCTCAATTATTCGCTATAGTAAAGTTAAACTAGAGACAAATAAAACATTCAGTAAATTTTTTTATTCAATATATGCTTTTCCACTTGTAAAATTCATTAAGGGGATTGTGACTACTATGCCATTTTTAGACCAAGGGGATTATGGCCAAGGGGATTTTGAAGTACACTCGGCTACCAGAGCTAAAGATAGAAAAAAATTGAAACAACACATCTCCCTAACCACCGGGCCAATTTCAAAGAAACTATAGGATTGTTCCTAGGATTGTCCTGTACAAAAATTGCTCATACCATTAATCTCCACTACACAGAATAACTGTCAGAGCTAAAAATAATAAAAAACTTGCATCTCTCTAACATCTATGCCAAAGTAAACAAAACTTCACAGAATTGTTCCAAAAAACATGGCTGCAAAGGGATATGTAGCTATATGCAAAACTTGAAAATCCTCTTCTCTGAAACCACTGGTTTGATTTTGAAACAATTTGAGATAAATGTCCCTTTGGTGACCCTCTATAACAAATTCCTTTAAAAAAATTGAATCATTAGAAAACATGGTTGCATAAAGTTTTATAGGAGCTTAGATATTTGGTGTGTAGCATTGTCTAGTGGATGCCTACCAAGTTTGTTCAAATTGTGCCCCTTGTGTCTATATTTATTGATTGATGTTTATTGATTGATTGACAGCTTTAAAAATCTTCTTGTCAATAACCAGAAGGCCCAGATTTTAAATATTTTGTACGTAGCGTTGCTTAGTGGTCCTCAACTAAGTTCATTCAAATCATGCCATGGGGTTCAAAATTGATCATGCCCTGGATGTCACATGCTTTACTCAGACTATTATAGGAAATTCATGTTAAATATACTTTGTTAGAAAGGATTGACCCAATTTTTCAAAATAATTCTACAAATCTGGTGTCAAGGTCACTATTCTATAAATAGAATCATTGCTACTAAAAATACAAAAAAACAGGTTATGGACATAAATTTTGATAGACATAGTAATTATTTTAAACAAACTTGGGTACAAAGCAGTATGACATTGTGTGTGTTCATATCTAGATATTTGTATGATGTGTGACCTTGGCGCAAAGGGCAATAGTACACAGGTGAATAATATAGGGTGATCATGGTCCTCCTGTTTATATTTCTTTGGAAGAATATAGAATTGAGGGGTATGGAGATAGGTGAGCAGATATAGGGCCATAATTGCCATCTTGTGTTTGTATTGTATCACATTTCATTTCAGTATTATAGCGTGTATTGGCCTTGTTGAAAATAGTTCTGTCATTCTGGTAGCCAGTATGCTGATCTCTCCACTTATGGTAATTACATTTCTTTTATAAAATGATGATAAGGTGTACAGACAGTACAGTACTACCAATACTATCTACATGCTATTCAGTTGTTTATGCCTCCAGATGAAGGAGAGGCTTTTTGTATCAGCACTTTTCTTTGCTCTGCTTTTTAATCCAATGAAATGCCCTCATTTCATTCAAAAAAGCTAGATTTATTTTCATCCCCTGCCGAAAGCATAGGGATATTGTTTTGGCATCATTCATCCTTTCCTTCCATTCGCTACGCTTTTCCTTCCAGAGCCATGTCTTGGTAGTTTTTGCTTAGATACTATTGAAATTTTGCAGGAATGTATATTTGCATAGTGGAATGATGTATACCAAATGCCATCAAAATCAACATATTTTTCCTAAAATTTGCTTGTTCATATTTATTCATTATCTGTAAAATGAAACAGCTACAGTATTTTGCCAATAAGTGACACAATGATGTCACAGAGCTAAGCTCCACCACATAACCTGCCCTATCATTTTGATGTTTTGAAATGTCCGCTTTGGGCTCATTGGTTTTTAGCTCACCTGGCACAAAGTGCCAGAGTGAGCTATTAGGATCGCATTCCGTCCGGCGTACGTCGTCCGTCCGTCCGTCCGTCCGTCCACCATTTCCTTCAAACGACATCTCCTCTGAAACCACTGGGCCAATGTTGATGAGACTTTGCAGGGATGTTCCTTGCATGAAGCTCTATCAAAGTTGTTCAAAAAATTCCATTCCATGCAGAACTCTGGTTGCTATGGCAACAAATAGGAAAAACTTTAAAAATCTTCTTCTCTGAAACCACAAGGCCTAGAGCTTAGATATTTGGCATGTAGCATTGTCTAGTGGACCTCTACAAAGATTGTTCAAATTATGACCCCCGGGTCAAAATTGACCCTGTGCGGGTGGGCACTTAGTTTTTGCATAGGCATATATAGGAAAAACTTTAAAAATCTTCTTCTCTGAAACCACAAGGCCTAGAGCTAAGATATTTGGCATGTAGCATTGTCTAGGGGACCTCTACCAAGATTGTTCAAAGTATGACCCCCACTTAGTTTTGCATAGGAATATATAGGAAAAACTTTAAAAATCTTCTTCTCTGAAACCAAAAGGCCTAGAGCTAAGATATTTAGCATGTAGCATTGGCTATTGGACCTCTACCAAGATTGTTCAACTTATGAGCCCCCGGATCAAAATTGACCCCGCACGGGTGGTCACTTAGTTTTACATTTTTTTATGTAGGAAAAACTTTAAAAATCGTCTTCTCTGAAACCAAAAGGCCTAGAGCTTAGATATTTGGCATGTAGCATTGGCTAGTGAACCTCTTCGTAGATTGTTCAAATTATGACCCTCGGATCAAAATTGACCCCGCACCGGGGGTCACTTAGTTTTACATAGGCTTATATAGGGAAAATTTTAAAAATCTTTTTCTCTGAAACCACAAGACCTAGAGCTTAGATATATGGCATGTAGCATTGCCTAGTAGACCTCTTCAAAGTTTGTTCAAATTATGCCCCTGAGGTCAAAATTGACCTTGCCCGGGGGGGGGGGGGGGGATCATTTGTTTTACAAAGGCCTATATAGGAAAACTTATTTGGTATATAACATTATCTAGTGATCTTCCACCAGGCAGGTGGACTTGTACCAAGATGAGCGATATAGGGCCATCTTGGCCCTCTTGTCATTAATTTTGCACTCTTTATCTCCTAAACGGCTTGAAGAAAAGAAAGGAACAGTCAGATGTTTTTTGCTTCACTAATGGTGTTTATATGCCCCCAAAGGTGGCCATATTAAAATCACACCATCTGCCCTGGTTGCACATTCATTCATTCTGTTGTCATTTATTCCACCTAAGGTTTAGGGTTAGGGTGTGCAAGGTGGTCTTTTCCTCTACTTTGCTTCAGAACTTAGTGGTAACCGGGTGTCCAAAAAGTACAATGTAAAAGACCACCTAAAGGTAGAAATGTGTGGATGTCCGTCTGTCCATGTGCCCATCATATTTCATGTCCAGGTTGTAACTTTGTCATGCTTGAAGGGAATTCAAATAGTATGGCACAAATATTCAGCACAGCAAGACGACATGCCCTGTGCAAGACCCACATTCCTACCTCAAAGGTCAAGGTCACACTTAGAGTTTAAAGCAAATAGAATCCTGTTTATGTGCAGACATTCGTGTTTGACCTTTAACTTGAATGCATTGAAGGATTTTGAAATAACTTGGCACAAATGTTCAGGACATCAAGACAATGTTTTTTGGAGACCCAATTTACTACTTGAAAGGTCAAGGTCATACTTTGAGTTCAAAGGTCATGGAATCTTGTATACATGGTAACTGTGTCATGCATAGAATGATTTTAAAATTATGTGGCACAGTTGTTGAGCACATTGAGATGACAAATCACAATGTAAGTCCCGCATCCCTACGTTGAAGGTCAAGGTCATATTTAGAGGTCAGATGTTGCTGTGGGGGCATTCCTCACTTATTAGGGACAGCTCTTGCTTTCAATGAATCTCAAATTATAGATAGATAAGTTGATGCATATAAAAGGGGTAGTCAAGGGACAGAGGCAATCCTTTGGAAGAATATTATGATTTTGAATGTTTGTCATGTATCCTTGATTGATGTTTGTCAAAAACCATAGCTACAAAGAGGTGGGTAAAATTTCTGTGCAAGGTTCTAATGAAAACTTCAGATATCATCAAGTTTGAAATCATTGATCCAATTTCAATATTTTTTTATGAGAATTGTTTCCTTCATTACATAATCAGAACATCTTGCAAGACAGACAGTGTACAATAACGTCTGCCAATGACTGATTCAGTGCAATTCATTTTTTAAATTAGATAATTTTGGTAGCATAAATGCTCTTGGGGAGTGTCAGGGCCTTCATAACACTCTTATTGAGAAAATACAGCTGTAAATCTCGCTGATATCATACTATGTTAGTTCAAACTAATTTTAACAATCATCAGCTGATGTTTTTGCATTTTCCAGGGTCCAATCTTGGCAGCAACATTTGGACAGGTCATTAGAAAGAAAGATTTGAGAAACCTGGGCTTGAGATCAGAGATAATAGGACTATCATTATGTTTAATTGTTGGTAAGTATCCTAGTGACACGTTGCCAATGGTAACTGCATTAAACACTCAGTGACAGTATGAATTACATTTGGTAATATCACTAAAGATCACTGGAAACATTTTGAATTTAAATGATTTTAGAAAGGTAAGACACAGTTTTCAGAATTTTACACACTGGTTGACAGCTTTGATATAATACACGCCTGATGACTGTATCACTACACAATGGGTAACAGCAAAAATCATAAATGTTGTCAACATCACACACAGATAGAGGAAAATACATGTGGCATTGACTGTCTTACATCTTTAGCCACAAAAAGAAAGGATAGAGTATGTCCTAACATGCTTGACGGTATTATGGTCTTTCAGGTTAATGTTTTATATGGCAAAATAGAAATATTAATGAGAAGAAACGTTTTTAATTGTTTTTAGACAGGTCATATTAAAGAATAACCTTTGAGTGTGCAAAAGGGACTATTTTTTCAATTGACAATTCAAATGTCCCTTTATATGAGGGCAATTTACACGGGTATAAAGTCAGGGTTATATAGTCAAGGATGTATAGTCAGGGTATATAGTCAGAGTTGTATAGTAAGGGGTGTACAGTCATAGGTATAAAGTCAGTGATGTATAGTCAGGGGTATATAGTAAGAGGTATATAGTCTGGGTATATAGTCAGTGATGTATAGTCAGGGGTATGTAGTCAGAGGTATAAAGTCAGGGGTGTTTAGTCAGGGATGTATAGTCAGGAGTATATAGTCAGTGATGTATAGTCAAGGGTGTATAGTCAGAGGTATGTAGTCAGGGTATAAAGTCGTGGGGTATAAAGTCGGAGGTATATAGTCAGAGGTATGTAGTCAGGGTATATATTCATGGGGTATAAAGTCAGAGGTATATAGTCAGGGGTATAAATGTATCATTTTTCACAGGTCAGCAAAACTATATATTGACCAAAACATTACTCTAAAATTATTATATTGTATACCTCATAAACAGTAGATAAAATTATGCGAAAATATAACAGAAATGACGTCTTGAAATCTGCAGGTCTACACAGACTTTTGCAAACTCTGCATGTGAGCGCAATAGGCCAATCAGGATTAAGTATTTATGACAGGTATACGATATTAAGGGACATAAAGTCGGGAGTATATAGTTTGAGGTATGTAGTCAGGGGTATATAGTTAGGGGTATATAGTCAGGGATATATAGTCAGGGTATATTGTTAGAGGGTATATAGTCGGGGGTATAAAGTCATCAGTTTAGTCATATGTCTATCCATTTGTCTCATTAATGATTTGATTTTCATAAACCTTGACTTACTCATTTTTAACAATGGCCATCATGACATTCTTGTTTATTATAATTTGCCTAGTTATCTAGGTTTTGTGTTTGATTCTGGTTGATTGGATAGTTATGTTATATATTATATAACACCTAAGAAACATTTAATTGTATAAGTAACACTTGAAACTTTGTTTTCCTAAATATTTTATATAAAAAAGTGTAAATTCTTGTTTGAAGGTTTACCTGCTTTTTGATCTACCAAAAAAGTTACCCATGGGAATTTCAATTATTTCCTTCAAACGACATCTCCTCTGAAACCACTGGGCCAATGTTGATGAGACTTTGCAGGGATGTTCCTTGCATGAAGCTCTATCAAAGTTGTTCAAAGAATTCCATTCCATGCAGAACTCTGGTTGCTATGGCAACAAATAGGAAAAACTTTAAAAATCTTCTTCTCTGAAACCACAAGGCCTACAGCTTAGATATTTGGCATGTAGCATTGTCTAGTGGACCTCTACCAAGATTGTTCAAATTATGACCCCCGGGTCAAAATTGACCCCGCACGGGTTGGCACTTAGTTTTTGCATAGGCATATATAGGAAAAACTTTAAAAATCTTCTTCTCTGAAACCACAAGGCCTACAGCTTAGATATTTGGCATGTAGCATTGTCTAGTGGACCTCTACCAAGACTGTTCAAATTATGACCCCCGGGTCAAAATTGACCCCGCGCGGGTGGGCACTTAGTTTTTGCATAGGCATATATAGGAAAAACTTTAAAAATCTTCTTCTCTGAAACCAAAAGGCTTAGAGCTAAGATATATGGCATGTAGCATTGGCTAGTGGACCTCTACCAAGATTGTTCAAATTATGACCCCCGGGTCAAAATTGACCCCACGGGGGTGGTCACTTAGTTTTGCATAGGAATATATAGGAAAAACTTTAAAAATCTTCTTCTCTGAAACCAAAAGGCCTAAAGCTAAGATATTTAGCATGTAGCATTGGCTAGTGGACCTCTACCAAGATTGTTCAAATTATGACCCCTGGATCAAAATTGACCCCACACAGGGGGTCACTTAGTTTTACATAGGCTTATGTAGGAAAAACTTTAAAAATCTTCTTCTCTGAAACCAAAAGGCCTAAAGCTAAGATATTTAGCATGTAGCATTGGCTAGTGGACCTCTACCAAGATTGTTCAAATTATGACCCCCGGATCAAAATTGACCCCGCACCGGGGGTCACTTAGTTTTACATAGGCTTATGTAGGAAAAACTTTAAAAATCTTCTTCTCTGAAACCAAAAGGCCTAGAGCTTAGATATTTGGCATGTAGCATTGGCTAGTGAACCTCTTCGAAGATTGTTCAAATTATGACCCTCGGATCAAAATTGACCCCGCACCGGGGGTCACTTAGTTTTACATAGGCTTATATAGTAAAAACTTTAAAAATCTTCTTCTTTGAAACCACAAGGCCTAGAGCTTAGATATTTGGGATGTAGCATTTGCTAGTGGACCTCTACCAAGATTGTTCAAATTATGACCCCTGGGTCAAAATTGACCCCTCTGGGGGTCACTTAGTTTTACATAGGCTTATATAGGGAAAACTTTAAAGATTTTCTGAAACCACAAGGCCTAGAGCTTAGATATTTGGCATGTAGCATTGCCTAGTAGACCTCTTCAAAGTTTGTTCAAATTATGCCCCTGGGGTCAAAATTGACCTTGCCCGGGGGGGATCATTTGTTTTACAAAGGCGTATATAGGAAAACTTATTTGGTATATAACATTATCTAGTGATCTTCCACCAGGCAAGTGGACTTGTACCAAGGTGAGCGATATAGGGCCATCTTGGCCCTCTTGTTTTCTTATGCATTCCTCTGAACTTGTTTGGCAAGGGATACCTATTCTTTGAATTTTGCTCAGGTTCACTTCTTATCATGAGTAAGGTATAAATAATGTTGGTAGAATCATTCTGTGTAGATGTGTGAGAACATTTTGGATATTCGACTGCTGTGATGAATATAAAAGTGCAATTTACAGAAATGGTTGTACATGTATAATGATTGGTTTAAGGATTTGTGTTTGGCCTTATATCTGGTGGTGTTGGTCTTCACGGTGCTATATGGGGAAGTACAGACACCTGGCCTACAACAGAAATGAAGTCAAGGTAAAGTACTGTTAGTTGACTAGGTTCTTGTGAACAGGAATTTTAGTGCTCATGTTAAGCATTAAGGGTCTATCTGTCAACTAAAAGTTGCATTATAATCTTGTATGCTTTAACTGTCTTTCTGCACATAAAATGTCACAGTGTGAAAAGCATTACAACAGAAACATGATTGAGGTCACGTGATATATAACAGATGTAGTTGTAAAACATGAATTGGTTTTAAAAATGGGATCGGGTTAACCGTTGTAAGTTTCCGAACGATATGCTATTGTGTACATGTGAGGCCAATAATAGTTACTAAACTAGAATATAGTTTAATTGTCTCGAAGATAAACTATACCAGTGCACTCAAACATGGCAACCACAACAACTAGTGGTTGATTTCAACATGATAAATGTAGAGAAACCAAATTTTATGTAAAATCTAACTTGATTCTGGTAGTACTGTTGAAATAACTTATTACTGAGCTAATAAACCTAGTAAATAGTTTATTTGGAACTGGGAATAATTACTTTATAGCTGATTTTTCGCTATATTCAAATTTGTTTTAAGCAAAGAGTGAGAGTACTATAGAAATAAAGAAGAAATGCAATAGGGGAATAAATTTTACTACATTTAACCCAAGTTTTTGTAGCATTGTCTAGTGGACCTCTACCAAGATTGTTCAAATTATGACCCCCGGATTAAAATACTTAGTTTTACATAGGCTTATATAGGAAAAACTTTAAAAATCTTCTTCTCTGAACCCACAAGACCTAGAGCTTAGATATTTGGCTTGTAGCATTGCCTAATAGACCTCTTCAACGTTTGTTCAAATTATGGCTCTGGGGTCAAAATTGACCTTGCCCTGGGGGGCGGGGTCATTTGTTTTAAAAAGACGTATATAGGAAAACCCATTTGGCATATAACATTGTCTAGTGATATTCCACAAGGCATGTGGACTTGTACCAAGGTGAGCGATATATATGTTATAATTGACATAGTATGACCAAAGAACAAGGATATGTGTCAAACCACTGTGGGGGCCCTTTTGTTAGAACATGTTTTTCCATGCAATACTTTGAACACCCTATTATATAAATGAAGTATACAAAATTAATATTGCATAGATATAGCGAAAATAAAACCACTGCCAATATTTCCACATATACAGTAAGCCAAATGTAAGCTTAGAAGTTTAGCATTGCATGTTACACTATACAATTATAGACTAATGTTGAGGTCTATATATAGTTTTGCGGACCTGTTAAAAGGGATATTGACCGAGGACGAAGTCCGAGGTCAATATCTTTTTTCACAGGTCCGCAAAACTATATATTGACCGAAACATCAGTCTACAATTATTATATCGTATACCTCATAGACAGTAGTCAAACTTATGCGAAAACAGAAATGACGTCTTGAAATCCGTGCAGGTCTACACATCATTTTCCAGGTCTACTTATACTTTTGCGGACTCGGCACGTGAGCGCTATCGGCCAGTCAGGATTAAGTATTTATGACAGGTATACGATATTATACAATCATAGACTAATGTTGAGGTCAATATACAGTTTTGCAGACCTGTAAAAGGTGACGAAGTCCTTGGTCAATTTTAATTTTTTACAGGTACGCAAAACTATATATTGACCTCAACATTAGTCTAAAATTATTCTATAGCATACCTCATGAAAAATAGTGAAAATATGCAATCTGTCAAATGAATTTGATCATTCTCCTGTCTACATTTCACACAAGAATAAAGAGTATCTATTTTTTTAAAACCTGTCATTCTTGTCTTAAACAGGGGCATGTTGAGAAGTTTGTGGGTTGGTGTTTTAATAGCCTTGCCATCAGGAGCTGGTGTGGCCATATCAGTACTCGGTGGGAATGCAGGCTCTTTAGTTGGTGTGGCAATCTCGGCATCATTACTTCCACCAGCATGCAATGCTGTAAGTATATACTTATATACATCTATGCAGAAGTCTCCCTCTAGACATACTGGTTTTGGCAAGGTTGTCTGCCCATCACAAATTTTGTGTAGCGGGTATCTCCAAAGGCATTTGAGTTACAGTCGTGAAAATTTGCAGAAATTTTATCAGCTTGTGAAGTTGTGCACCTGTGGTTTTTTATGTAGATTCATACAATATTGCTAGAGTTATGGCCCTTGACTTAATGCAGATTGGTGTTTTTTTACTTGTGTCGCGCATAACAGAAAAGTAATTGAGCTACAACCATCAAACTCTATATGAATGTTTATCAGCAAGCAAAGTTGTGCACCAGGGTTTTTATGTGGATTTATCCAGTATTAACTGAGTGATGGCCCTTGACTTAGTGAAATTTGGTGATTTTCAACTTGTGTTGCACATAACGAAAAAAGCTATTTAGCTAAAGCCATGTGACATTACATGAATGTTAATCAGCATGCAAAGTTGTGCACCTGAGTTTCTGGTGTGGATTTATCCAGTATTGACTGAGTTATGGCCCTTGACTTAGTGAAAAATTTTGAACTTAGGGGACGTGCTTAATTGAAGAAGTATGAGTTACAGCCATGAAACTTCATAGAAATGTTTATAATCAAGTAAAGTTTTGCACCTTGGGGTTTTTTATGTGGATCTATCCAGTATTGGCAGAGTTATGACCCTTGACTTAGTGAAAATTTATGATTTTCAACTTGTGTCATGATTTATTCATCAGTTACCATACTTGCATTGTTTATTCCATTTACCTGACAGTGTATTGTTCATGTTTACATTGTTCAGTGTGCGATGTTACACCACTGTAACATTAGCGTCGTTTATATCTACGCTATGGTGCCCTTGTTGTATCAATGAAAAACATTTATTTAATGTCAAGCTGGAGTAATTCAGCTTATTAAATCATTATTGCATAAATATCATCTGATGATCAGTCTGTCACCTAAAAGTTACTTTCTGTAACAAGTGACATTGGTGCATTTTTGTTTCTCTGATTGTTTCAGGGTATGCTTTGGGCTTACTCATTCTTGTCTGCTATCAAACCTCCAGCTGTTGAAGACGCAGATGTGTATACCAGAGATTCTGTCACATCACTGCCTGGAACTACTACAGTATGTACTATTAACTTTTAGAGTTCTTGCACCTGATAGGGCAAAACTTGCTATTTTCACCTGATAGGGCAAAACTTGGCATTTTTATATGCCTGTCTATAAACAGGTGATTATTTTATAACCTTGATAACACTTTATAGATCACATTTTCTACTGGAGTTTCGAAAAATATGCTCAGAAGTCTGCCTGCAACATGAAGATGATTTATGTGGAAATTGGGCCATGCTGTGTGAAAACCAATCGTGCTACAGCAGATTATTGTAAAACCTTGATAACACTCAACAGGTCACATGTTTCCAGTGGATTTTCACAAAACATGTTCAGAAGGTTGCCTGTAACCTGTAGATGATCTACATTGAAATTGAGCCAATCTGTGGGAAAGCCAATTGTGCTACAGCCAATTATTTTAAAATTTTGACTACAGATCACATTTCCCAAGAGATTCTCACAACTTACTCAGGACACTGAATTAAGTCAAGTAAATGTCTTGTTGAAGCTAGAGCAAATTTTAACCATAATTTTCTACAGATTTGAATGCAGATTTCAACTTTGCCCTTTTGCCTAGTTTGAGCATAATAAAATTATAGTTGCCACTTTGTCCGTCCATCCATGGGGTCAGTCGGTCAAGTTCATAGTGACAACTATTAGCTTTTTAAGCTCACCTGGCACAACAATATTAAGCTTGTAGTATTGCCTAGTTGACCTCTACCAAGAATGTTCAAATCATTACTCACAGATCAAAATTGACCCAAGGGGGGTCAGTTGTTGTCCCCCACCAAAGGGGGAGGGATATTGTGTTGGCATTGTCCATCTGTCTGAGCCCAAAAAGCGGGGGTTGAGTGGCTATGACAACAATAGGTAACAGTAAATTCCCTTTGATGTCATTTATTCCGTTTTGGTTATGTGGCTTTTCTTGGCTTATGTGGCTAAATAGAAGGAAAGAGAGAACAAAAGAATAACCACACAACCGCCAATTTTTAGTCTGTCTGCCGGAGCCATAACTCAGGAGCCAATGGATAGAATATCATGAAACTTCAAATAAGTATACAATAGCATAATGCCTTGATGCACACACAAGTTTCTTTCAGATTTGATTAGTATCTCCAGAGTTATTGCCTTTTAATTGTCCAGGAGGCTGTGGGTTAGAGCCTCACTGAGGTCACAACCATGCCTCCTCATATGACAGCAGTACTGGTTTTTCCAGGAAGCCGACTCGAGAGTGACTGGATAAGCTTCAAGCTTTCTTCACAATCAATCTAATATCCATCCCCTACACTTCCTGTGTTTAGCTCAAAAGTGCCAGGGGTGAGCTTTTAGGATTGTTGAATGTCCGTCGTCCTTCTGCACCGAAAAGGTGGAGGTTAAATGGCTGTGGAAACAATAGGTATTCATTCATTCTGTATGTTTTATGTGACTATTTTTGGGTTTATGTGGCTAAGAAGTACAATAGAGAGAACAATAGAATAGCCACACAACTGCCAATTTTTAGTGCATCCCTACATCTGTCAGTGTGTCTGACCTTACATTTTTTCGTGTCTGGACATATATGCACTCATTTGTATTGAAAGATTATAAAATAACTTGGCACAAATGTTCAGCACATCAAGAGGATGTATCTTGTACAAGACTTACGTCCCTTCCTGAAAGGTCAAGATCACACTTAAAAAGTAAAGGAATTCTGTATATATGCACACATTCATGTTGGGACTGTAACTCTGCCATGCATTGAAGGATTTTAAAATTACCTGGCACAGATGTTCAGCAAGATGACGTATCAGGTGCAAGACCAACAACCCTACCTGAAAGTTCAAGGTCACACTTAGAGTTTAAAGGTAATGGAATCCTGTATATATGCACACATTCATTTCCGGACTGTTACTTTGTAATGAATGGATGGATTTTAATAACTTGGCACAAATGTCAAGCATGTCACATGCATTAGTCTCGTGTCCTTACCTTGAAGGTCAAGCTATTTTTTAATCCTGTATATACAATGCATACACATGTTCATGTCTGGATTGTAAATCTTTTATATATTGAAAGATTTTAAAATGAATTTGGACAAATGTTCAGCACATGGAGATAAAGTGTCATGCGCAAGTACTGGTTCTACACCCTGATGATCAAGGATACAGACTGTGACACACCTCTCAGCCGGACAGCTCCTGTTCAAACTTTATCATTTCCAGTGGATGACCCCTATTCATTTTCAGGTTATTAGGGCTTACGCACAGTGACTTTTACTTTAAAAACGATTCCTTGCATAGCTCGACTTTTACCACATTACTGATGCATCAAAGGGGGGCATTTATGTTTTACAAGCCTCTTGTCTGTTTCAGATGTCACCAGTCAATATATCTGGGATAAATACTACAGGTCTCTACACAAACACAACACTATCAACAGTAAATGTAACCATGACAACAACTGTACTACCACAGCAGATGGCAGGGAACTGTCTGCAACTTGTCAATAACAAGTATAAGGAAGTGTATTTCTGTAATATGGCACATGAAGCAGCCTTACTGGGTCTTGTCAGTTTACTGTTGACACTGCTCAATATCTGCTGTATCATTGTTATGGGAATACTTGTTCTAAAGGTAAGAGAGTTTTATATATTTTATATGCCTCCACACAGAAATGACAATAGAGCATTTAAAACTGTCCCTTTATATGTGTGTTAGTTAGTTAGGTGTTTAGAACATTACACAGATTTGAGTATTCCCACTCCTTGAAATATTTTCAGGAAACTTTGGTCAATCCCAAGGTCAAGGTCACACTTAGGAAACTTTGGTCAATCCCAAGGTCAAGGTCACACTTAGAGGTCATTCATTTTTTGTGATTGTTCAATAATTATCTCCTACATCCTGTTAAGCATGACTTGATATGGCAACCAATAGGAAAATTCTTTTGAAATATCCTTGTCCAAAACAAAAAGGCTGAGAACTATGATACTTAGCAGGCAGTGGTCATCTACGAAGTATCTGTAAATCATGAAATATTAGCGAGAACTTTTATTTTTATTGTTGCGAGACTCATTCGAGATTTCATCATTCGTTCATTGTCAAAAATTGCTTCATACAACAGCTCCTCCTCCTTAGCCACTTGGCAAATTTGAACTTTAATTCACAGGAATGATCTTTGGAAGGTCCTCTCCTAAAACTGCTCTTACCCGTCTACTCTACTGCACATGGTGGTCACTAGAGCTAAATATAGAAAAATCTGGATAGCTGGTTTTAATTTCACACAAAACTTCCTCTGCTCACTTTTATTTGAAATTACTCAAATCTATCCACTCTGCTGCACAAGATGGCCACCAGGGCTAAAAATAAATAAAATCCTAAACTGCTGATCTGTCAGATTTGGAAATTATTTCGCATATAATTATATTCTTTGCTCAGAGACTCTTGGAATATGGAAAGTGGCACTTGGTACATCATGTCGAACACAGTGTAGTGTAATGATTCTGAGAATTTAGAGAATCCCAAACTGCCAAGGAAATTCCTGTAATATCAGTATGATTACAGGTAAAATATGCAAAGGACATAATGTGGCCTGTTTAAAATAGTAAAATGCCTTCAGAGCTTGTATTTGAAAAGGTAGTTAGCAGTTAATTGTTTACTCTTACAGATAAAAGAAGTTGCACCAAAATCTGCAGGGGTTGACACATTCTGGAGAGAGGATGTACATGTATGTATGATTTAGATATTAATGATGGATACACAATGTGTACATGTTGAACTATTGTGCTTATCCTCTGACCATTCGGACTTACACAGGACAAATTTTTAAAAAGCCCTATTAGAAATCATTAGCCGTTTTAAAACATAATTACTTCTCGGGGTAGAAATAAAAACAGAATAATATAATAACTAAAATATTTTTCATTTGATACACATACTTATAAGTTATGCAGAAAATGCATATGTTCACAAGTATTTAAGTAGATAGCATTCAGACAATATTTGAATATAGCAACAAAAATGCATGTAAACTCCACTTGTAACGATATTCTGGGGACCAAGATATTTATATCGGGATAACGTAACAAACAGAGCACCCACTCCAACCGGAAGTGACATAACTGTAAGCAGAAGTAAAGTATCAATATTTTAAAGGAATAAAACCATTACAAATGTTCTGACCTTTAATAAAAACCATGAAATACTAATAAGGCATCATTAAAATGCATGAGATCACGTATGGAAGTGTTCCTGAAAAATACATGAAACATCTCAACACATATTAATAAAACATCACTGCAGTTGCAATTTAAGTCCCTTCCTTTGAGTTGATGTACATCAGCACACATAAAACATAAAAGAAATTGTAATGAAACAATACTAAAACTCCAAATGCCCTTGTTTTAAGTTTATTTAGATATTCACCTTAAAAGTATTGGTCTTTTTTTTTTGCTCAACTTTTTCAAAGTTACCATCACTTGTGGGTTATAGTTGCAGCTTTGGTTAAAGTTTTGCATGCAAGGTTCTATCATGGATATATCTCAGTAACCACTTATGGGATTGATATGAAACTTCATTAAAAGAGCATAGATATTTAGTGTGTAACAGTGTTCAGTGGACCTCTTCAAAGTTTGTTGGAATCCTATCACATCCCTTTGAATCACAACATTCCTAAATGGTGGTCTTTCTGTTCATAGATCTATATATCAAAATGGTGACTGTAAATTATTTACTAATAATATTATATGTTCTAGTATATTTAGATTATATCTAGTAATTGCTGACGTCACTACATTAATAAAATTCATTTAAAACTTACGTTTATAGGCTTTTTCCAGAACGATTTGAATGGGGTAGTTTTCTGTAAACTGTCTATTTAAGTCTTTCGAAAGGGAGGAATATTGTAAATAAATGAATGCAACAGTGAGTTCAGCTTCGTTTGTCTTAAATGCGGGACTTGGTATTTTTTACTGAAATTGAATGAGAAAGTACCGTCCACTTCTTGGAGGCTTTGCCTTTCAGACCCCCTGATAGCCTGATCCAACTGAAGCTCCTGTATTACAGTGCTAGCCCCGTTCACCTCGTGATCAGAGAGTCCCAAATTCTGTCCTCACCAGTGACATGGTGGTAGTGTCCTTAGGCAAAACAAAAGTAATTTCAGACCAAGATTTATAACATCTGGATCTTAGTTCTAAGAACTTGTTTGGCAGTTGAGAATAAACGAATAAGTAGAAATCACTCGACTGAAATTCGCACCCCCTCCTTTAACACAGAAAATTATCATTCTGACTGGCCGAAGATATTTAAAAGTATAAAACTGACTGTTTCCCATTTCCGTTATCATTGATATGAAAGTTGGAGAAATCTTTCCTATCTCTGTCCTTCAACACTGGCCCCGTGCTTATAAACGTTTCTTGAGCACAATCTCATGCTCAGCACAAAATCATGCTCAAGAAATATGGAATAAATTCAGGTTATATTGTTCCACAAAGTCTGGTTCCATAACTATAATCAGAAGGTCTCTTCTTGAGCTTATACATCTTTATAATAAATCCAACTTTGTATATAAATATAACTTTGATTGACTTCATATTACTTGAGCATGATTTCGTGCAGAGCATGAGATTGTGCTCAAGAAACGTTTATAAGCAATTTGAGAAGCAACCATCAAGTCTTATTTAATTACTGTATCTCAAAAATGAATAAAGTTTGTTACATGAACTCTGGGAAGGAGAGATTATGTGTACTTGTCGCCATGCATGCCTTCTTTAATTTTCTTCCCTCCGTGGTTTGAAAGCATTACGTAAACAAAATTTCAGTACATGTACACATTTTCTTATCTGTATGTTTGCATTGACATAGGGGTCCGGTAGGGATTGGTCAGACAACCAGACCCTTTCATTCTAGGATGTGGGGGCTAGTGAAAGTGCAAGTTGCAAATTGATTGGAAAATTTTTCACTGGTGTATAGCATGCTACTTCCAAATAGGAAACCAGTTTGTTGCAGATGTGCTACTGACTATGGTTAACTGTGGTCATATAAAAATGATCAATGAAAATTCTTTTTTTGGCTGCTCAGTACAACATGTTTTTGACATTCCCTTTGTTTGTGAATAGAGTAGTAACTGTCATTAGTCCAAAAGTTTCTGTGTCAGAATTACAGGACAAATAGTTAAATTCATTGTCATTATATAACAATAAAAAGGCTTTGAACTTGCATTAATTAGTTCATAAAATTGTTTAATACTTCAATGCAAGCTCTTTCTGTTTCCCAGTAATCAACCCTTTCTGTTTCCCAGAGCTAGTCAAGCTCCTGGCAGCTATTATTTCCCCTTACAATGTATAGCACGTTCATGTCAAAAGTACAAAATTCCTGCTCATTGAGCTTACTATGAATAATGATACATTTTTGTATTACAGTTTAGATACATCACATTGTAGTTTAAAATCATCGAATTGATGTACATGACTATTTCAACTAGACATGTTTTGCAGATATACTTGAAATTCATGGCACTTCATTGATCTGTATTTGTAAGATTTATTTGAATCTCATTTACATAAATTGCATATGAGCATTTTTGGTGGCGGTATTTAGGTGGAATCCTAAATACGAACAAACCCTAGAAGAAATGTGATTATTCCAAAAGCAGGTGCCATTACATTCAAAATTACATTGAAGATAGAAAAGAACAACAGGACAGAGAAAATAAGGGGGCACACAGGAAATTTATGTTCAGGTGTTATTACTAAGTTTTATTAGCTCGACTTTTCAAAGAAAAGGGGAGCTATCGTACTCGCCCCGGTGTCGGTGTCCGCGTTGGTGTCACACCTTGGTTAAGTTTTTCGTACCACCCCACTTTATTTCAAAACCATTAGAGGTATTGCTTTGAAACTAAATATACTTGTTTACCATCATGACCTACATCAACAGACAAGAGTACATAACTCTGTCAAGATTTTTGACAGAATTATGCCCCTTTTTTACTTAGAAAATACATTGAATATGGGTAAAATCCACTTATTGACTGAACCCTTTAAGATATTGCTTTGAAACTTTGAATGCTTGTTTACATCTTTACCCCCATCTGTAGGCAAAAGAATGTAACTCTGTCAAGGATTTGTTTTAAAAATTAAGGTCCTTTATTGACTTAGAATCTTGGTAAAGTTTTTCGTACCAGTCCACTTTTTGACTAAACTGTTTGAGATATTACTTTGAAAGTTGGAATACTTGTTTACCATCATGATCCCCAAACATGGGCAGGAGAAGGTAATTCTGTCAAGGATTTTACTTGAATTATGGCCCTTTTTGTCTTAGAAATTAAAATTTTCATTCTTGTCCACTTGTTGACTTAACCATTTGAGATATTACTTTGAAAGTTGGAGTACTTATGTACCATCATGAGACCTATCTGTAAGCAAGAGAAGATAACTGTGTGAAAATGTTTCTTGGTTTGTACTTAGAAATTCCTAATTAAAGTCATATGTGCCCTTAACTGTCAAAGTTTTGTTTTATTGGCAAGCACTAAAAAAGTTGAGCGTGCTGTCCTACTGACAGCTCTTGTTGTAACTGCTCTCTGTATAGGGTTCAACATGTAAATATTGCCCTTTTGACTTGTGTTTCATTTTCTGTCAGAGCTATGGGAAGTACCTTAAGTTCATTTTGGATACACTTTGGTCAAGTACATTAATGTTCATGCTATGCTTGTTTTACAGGTGGCTAGAGGATACTATATCACAGCAAAAGGAGAAAGTTCTAAGTCACTTGGCAAAACATTTTTGGAAGAGTACAAGAAATTGCAAGCACAATCAAGGGATGTACAGAAGAAAAAAGAGGACAAGAAAGTAGAATCGAATGATGATGAACTCAGTGATGATGAGTCGCTAAATGATGATATGGCAACAATAGAAGTGCATGACTTATTACAGGTATTCAAGTTAACAGTCTGGACTGTGTTGTCGCCAGCTAAATTTGATTACAATACTTTTGCAGGGAATCAATTGTGTGGCAATCAGCTTCATTTTTAAAACTTTTGGTTTTCTTTATACACCTTGCAGAAGGTATACTGGAATCACCCTATCTGTCAGTCAGTCACTTTTATAACATAGGAAAGTTGCAAACTCCTTCATTTTGCAAAGGATTGCACTGAATATTGGTACACATACTCACCATAAGTAGTAAATGTGTAAGACACATTTATTAGCTCACCTGAGCTAAACCTGAGCCAATGGAAGCTTTAAGGATCAATGAATGGCTGTTTTACATCATCTACAACTGCTTCGAATGACTTCCCCTCAAAAACTACTTCTTAGAAATTCTTCAAACTTGGCTAGAAGCATTCTGGCATTGAGCTCTCTTAAATTTAAATGCCAGTCAAGCTAACCGAGGTATTGCTCCCCTTGAAGATCAGACAAGTGGTAGAATCGTCTCCGAAAATCTTGGTCAAGCAAATACTCTGAATAAACAATTCCAGTCATTTTTTCAGGTGTTTCTCCCATGACCCGGTGTTAGCTGTGCAGGACTGCCCTAGGAAAAAGGAAATACCCTACAATGCCTGACATTGCAATTGACCTCAAAGGCTTCCTGAAACTACCCCAAAGCCTAAAATTGGATAAGGCCCCAGGCCGACTAATCTTAAAAAATCCCTTAATACTGGTCAACTCCCTTCAGATTGAACAAACTCAAATGTCACCCCACTATTTAAAAAAGATGATACTAGTGACCCTGCAAACTACAGACACATATTGCTAGCCTGTATTCTATGTAAACTCCTAGAACAGATAATTGCATCTAGCCTATCCACACATTTCTCAAAACACAACCTGCTCTATGAGCTGCAACATGGTTTCCCTGAAAGACGGTTTTGCGAGACCCAGCTCATTGAGTTAGTTGATGAAATACCCACAAATCTCTTCTCAGGTAAACAGACCGACCTTGTCCTACCTGATTTTAGTTAAGCCAACCACCTTAAAGTACTATTTTAACTCCAAAAACATGGTGTCTCCAGTCAAACTGTGTCTTGGATTCAGTCCTTTTATTAGGTAGATCCCAGTCAGTAGGGTTAACAGCTGCACGTGTCATCAAGTCCCTGTTACATCCTTGCAAGTGCGACTGAAGCCTCCAAACTGGTTATGTTCTACAAAATATACTACAATCTTGTAGTAATCTCCCTACCAAGTTATCTATATGTCCCAAACAGGTTAACAACACATATGCACCCCCTTAGACTCCGCCAAACCCATGCAAACTTGGACTTCTTTAAATACATTTTTTATACCCCCAAAACGAAGTTTAGGGGGGTATATAGGAGTCACCCGGTGGTTGGTCGGTCGGTCGGTCGGTCGGTCGGGCGGTCTGTTGCATTTTCCTTGTCCGGAGCATAACTTGAAAACTACTAGTTGGAATTCAATACAACTTCATACAATGGTCAAGCACATTGAGAGGAAGTGCAGTACACAAGAACTATAACTCCATCTTGACTAATTACAGAGTTATTGCCCTTTGTTACTTTTCCTTGTCCGGAGCATAACTTGAAAACTACTAGTTGGAATTCAATACAACTTCATACAATGGTCAAGCACATTGAGAGGAAGTGCAGTGCACAGGAACCATAACTCCATCTTGACTAATTACAGAGTTATTGCCCTTTGTTACTTTTCCTTGTCCAGAGCATAACTTGAAAACTACAAGTTGGAATTCAATACAACTTCATACAATGATCAAGCACACTCAGAGGAAGTGCAGTGTACAAGAACTATAACTCTATCTTGAGTATTTACTGAGTTATTGCCCTTTGTTACTTTTACTTGTCCGGAGCATAACTTGAAAACTACTAGTTGGAATTCAATACAACTTCATACAATGGTCAAGCACATTGAGAGGAAGTGCAGTGCACAAGAACTATAACTCCATCTTGACTAATTACAGAGTTATTGCCCTTTGTTACTTTTCCTTGTCCGGAGCATAACTTGAAAACTACTAGTTGGAATTCAATACAACTTCATACAATGATCAAGCACACTCAGAGGAAGTGCAGTGTACAATAACTATAACTCTATCTTGAATATTTACTGAGTTATTGCCCTTTTTTACTTTTCCTTGTCCGAAGCATAACTTGAAAACTACTAGTTGGAATTCAGTACAACCTCATACAATGGTCAAGTACATTTAGAGGAAGTGCAGTGCACAAGAACCATAACTCCATCTTGACTCATTACAGAGTTATTACCCTTTGTTACTTTTCCTTGTCCGGAGCATAACTTGAAAACTTCTGGTTGGAATTGAATACAACTTCATACAATGGTCAAGCACAGTGAGAGGGAGTGCAGTGCATAGGAACCATAACTCCATCTTGACTAATTACAGTGTTATTGCCCTTTGTTACTTTTCCCTGTCTGGAGCATTTTTCGAAAACTACAAGTTGGAATTCAATACAACTTCATACAATGGTCAAGCACAATGAGAGGAACTTCTAAGAACAATATCTCTTTTTAGTTTGTTTGCAAGGTATTATGTTACTACGAACTTCTTCAGTTTATAAAGCAATCCTTTTGGGGGTATTAATCACATTTAGTGATAGCTCTAGTTTTTCTTGTTTTTTCCCTCGTATCACAGTCCTGTGCAATAAATTAGCCTCGTATATTGTAACCCTGCCTGATCTTAAATAATTCAAGCAGGCTTAATTCTCTTAACTGAAAGAATTATCTTGCAGTTATCTTATTTTATCTTTTATTAACACTCGGCGTGCACCCTGCCCATAATACTTGTGAGGGCTGTGAGGCAGTATGACAAGATAGAGAGGGATAGGCAACATGTGTGCCAGAGCTAAAAATAGAAAGATCTTTAAAAATCTTCTCCAAAACCGTAAGGCCCAGAGTTTAGATATTTGGTATACAGCATTGTCTAGTCATCCTCTACCAATTATAATTGATTTCCCCTGGGGGGGAGGGGGTCACTTGTTCTACATAGGCTTATACAGTGGTGCTCAGGTTTAACTTTGCACAATTTTCGTTTATCGTTTGTGCTTTGAGCATTCCATTTGCATTCATCATTCTTTTATTGTTTGTGCATTCTTAACGCAACATTCATATTGTCTGTTGTGTAACGCGTTGTTCATTCCATGTGGAACAATATAAAAGTGGTCTGAGTGTGGAGCCCTTTTATTCTGTTCACTAAAAGATAGTTTATTGAGTGGTTTAATAAACATGAATAAAATTATGTTTCTATTGTAAGTAAGCTTTGTCAAAAGACATGAAATTTGATCAGAATAATACTGTCAAGAAGGAGAATATCTCAAATCTCCATCCCTTGAATTAATGTTCTTCTTTGATCCAAGAGATATGTACATGTATGTATATCAAAATATACCACTGTTGTGTATACTTCCGTGAATAAATACATTCACAACAAAACAAAACTAATGATATTTACTATGAAATGTTCTTTTGTTTTAGAATGTTGAAAATTCACCAGACTGCCAGGCAGTGTTTTCCAAGCTTTTAAACTTTTCATCTAAGGTAAGAAACTAGTTTTTGATGAAGCTGTTAACTAATTATCTCAAGCAGACTCATCCATCCATCTGTAGAGAAAATTTGTCCATGCTAATTTTTGACACCCACTGACAGGGATTCTATGAAACTCCAGAGTGATGGGTGTCATGGATAGTTTTACATCGAGGCTTGCCTTTAAAGTTTTTCATACAGATAGTGAATCTGGACTATTTCTTAACAATCATGGGAGAGAACTCAGTGAATATCTACAGGAGTGATTAGTATCAAGCTTAGTTGAGCATATCATATCAGATAATTTTTCATTGAGTCATGGCAGTTTAATTTTTAGCTCATCTGAGCACAAAGTACTCAAAAGGTGAGCTATTGTGATCACCTGGTGTCTGTTGTCTGTCTGTTCACGCTTGTAAACACTCACATATTATCATGAAAATTCTTCAGGACGTTTATCTCGATCTCTAGGTCAAGTTCAAAACTAAGTCATGTGGGGTCAAAAACTAGTACACCCTGAAAACCGTAGAAAATCTTTGCAAACGCTCATTTTATACCCAGTTGTCTTGAAAATTAGCCTGAATATATGTTTAAATAAACTTGAGATCTTGTTCGAAATTGAGTCAAATGGGGTCAAACACTAGGTAATCAAATCAAATCATAGAAAAACTTTGTCAACATTGTAGAATCCACATGTTGAGCCCAATCATCTTGAAAGTTAGTCAGAATGTTTGTTTTGCTGAACTCTAGGTCGTTAGAATCAAGGATATTTGGGGTCAAAAACTAGGGATACCTGTAAGCACTCTAGAGGCCATCTTTGACACCCAGTTATGTTGAAAATTGGTCAGAATGTTTGTCTCCAAATCAAGATCGGAACTAGGTAACATAATGTGAAAAAATAGGTCATAAGGTATGTTAATTTTGACCTATTTTTTAGCTCACCTGAGAAGCTATTTTGATAAATGATTGTCCAGTGCATGGCCTTCAACAATTTCATGTAAGCACTCTAGAGGCCACAATTTTCACATTGATGAACTCTCAGTCAAATTTGATACTGGATCATCTAGGGTCAAAAACTAGGTCACTAAGTGAAATTAAAGAACAACTTTGTCAGCACTGTAAGAGGCTAAAGTTTCTACCTGATCTAGTGAAACTTGATCAGATTGTTTGTCTAGGTCAAGTTCAAAACAAAGTAGGTCATCTATGGTCAAAAACTAGGTCACTGGGTCAAATTGTAGAAATAGGCCACATTAAAAACCCAATCATAGAATGTTTATCTCAATGCTTTCTATGTCAAATCTGAATTTGAGCCACCTAGGATCAAAAACTAGGTAACACAGTCAAATCAAAGGAAAACCTTGTTAACATTCTAGAGGTCACATTTATTTCTAAATCATCTTGGCCATGCAGGGTGAAAAACAAGGTCACACAGTCAAGTCAAAGAAAAATCTTGTTAACACTGTAGAGGCCATATTTTGTATCCAATCATCATGGAAATTGGTCAGAATGTTTGTTTCAATAATTTTAGGTCAAGTTTGATGCTGATACAGAGCTATCACTTTAATTGACAGAGATATCTCTTCATTTTACAGGGCTATCTGTCAACATTTAATAGAGAAGTCTTTTAGTAGCTCACCTGACACAAGTTCAGTCTGTTCAGCATACTTCAAATAACATCTCCTCTGAAACCACTAGGCCAATGTTGATTAAACTTGGCAGGACATTTCTTGCTGGAAGCTCTACAAAAGCTATATGAAGAATTCCATGCAGCACTCTGGTTGCTGTGGCAACAAATAGGGAACAAGTTCTTATTCTCCCAAACGTTGAGGCCAAGAGCTTAGATATTTGGTGTGTAGCACTATCTTGTTGACCACTATCGAGAATGTACAAATTATGCCCTCGGGGGTCACATATTTTTCATAGAAATATTGTACATTTGTAATAAATATACAGACAAAATTCCTGTCACAAACTGTTAGACCTGGGGCTAAGATAGTTGATGTGTATTGTGTAGCATTGTTTGGTGATTCTCTATCAAATTTATTTATAGCATGCCCCTGGGGTCATAGATGGTTACATGGTCAATTCCTACGAAACCCTTGTTGGTACTCTTGAAGTCACATTTTATAGCCAATCCTCATGTAACTTGGTCAGAAGGTTTGTCTTGTTAAGGTCAAACAAAATGTTTGTGTTTATGATATATAGTTTAGGGTTCATTAACTCTACTTTGCTTTAGAGCTAAGTGGTGGCCGGGAGTCTTAAAAAATGCAATAGACAATACTATCTTGGGATATAAATGTATGGGTATCCGTAGTACGTAGTACTTCTTGTGTCTTCTGTTCACATTTTCATTCAAAGGACATCTCAGGTTTCAACTAAGCCAATGTTGATGGAATTTGGCAGGGATGTTCCTTGTATGAAGCCCTTTCACAGTTGTTCAAAACAATTTCATTCCATGCAAAACTCTGGTTGCTATGGCAATAGAAAAGAAAACTTCAAAAATCTTCTCAAGAACAGAAAGGCCCAGAGCTTAGATATTTGGCATGTGGAATTGCATAGTGACCCTCTACCAAAATTATTCAAAACATGACCTATGCTTTGGGTGGCACTTGATTTAACAAAGGCTTACATAGGGAAAACTTCAAAAATCTTCTTGTCTAGAACCACTAAGCCCAGAGCTTAGATATTTGGAAAAAAAGCATTATGTAGTGGACGTGTACAAAGATTGTAGCCAGATGAGCTATATATGGCAATGATGGCAATTTTGTAAGCTCACCTTAGTACAAAGTGTTCAAGGTGAGTTATTATGATCACCAGGTGTCTGTCATCTGTCTGTCAAAGTTAAATTTGAGTATGGGTCATCTAGGGTCTAAAATAAGGTCACCTGGTCAAATCATAGAAAAACCTTGTGTATGCAATAGAGGTTGTCTTTTTCATTGGATATTCATAAAACTTGGTCAGTATGATTGCCTTGATTGAATATAGGTCAAGTTGAAAATAAGTCATCTGGGGTTAAAAACTAGGTCATGGCATCAAATCATAGAAAATCCTTGTATGCAATAGAGGTTGCATTTTGCAATGGATCTTCATGAAACTTGGTCAGTACGATTGCCTTGAAGCAATTGTCATGAAAATTGGTCCGAATGTTTGTGCTGATCACCTGAGATTAAAACTAGGTCACAAAGTCAATTCTGATGAAAACCTTGTTGGTACTCAAAACACATTTTATAGCCAATCCTCATGCAAATTGGTCGGAAGGTTTGTCTTGTAAAGGTCAAACAAAATGTTTGTGTTTACGATATACAGTTTAGGATTGAAGTTTGGTCATGTATGGTCATAATTAGGTCTCAGGTGAGCAATATAGGGCCATCTTGGCCCGTTTGTTGAGGTTATTACTTATATATGGTGTTTTGTATTTTTGTAGAAAGTGGCGGAAGATCTAGATAATGAATACAATGAAGCAGCTTTACACATCTCCAACAGGCTAGCAAAGAAACCTGGTGTATATCTTGCCGAACATTCCATCAGAGATAAACAGTTTAACAGAGTCTACAATACTATACATAATTTACCATCTACAGCACGGCCTGGCATTGTTGAACTTAGGGATGCATTTAAGAGGAGAAAAGCTCCTAGTATGTTTATTGAATCATCAACATTGGCTTACCACAGTGAAGCTGTTGTTGAACATCCAAGGCAATCAAAATCAGCTCTAGGTTTGTCAAACCCTGCAAGCAAGTTGTTTAAAAGACGTAAGCAGAAAGTAAAATTTCAGGTGACGAAAGTTGAAGAGGAGGAGGAATTAGTATGAAACGATATGTTTTGTTGCCCACCTCCAACCAGAAGAGGGCAAACTTTATATATCACAGGTTCCTTTTTAAAGCACAAAGAACTTGCTTCACAACTAAATAAATTTTGTAGCTATACATGTGCAATAAGAAACTACATAACACATAATAGTTGAATACATGTACTCATTATCCATTGAAACAGACAAAATGCAAAGAGTAATTTCCAGTTGAATCGTATGCTCAGGGTGAGCTTTTGTGATCACCTGCCGTCTGCTGTACGGTGTCTGTTAAATTTTTACTTCAAATGACATCTTCTCCTTAACGCTTGATGGAGGTTTATTATATTTGGTCCTTGGATGGTCTTTTACAAAAGTTACCGGTATATAAAAAATGAAACTTAGCTATTTGACATATATCATTGACTAGTGAATCTCTACCAAGATTGTTTGAATTATGACCCCTGGGTCAAAATTGACCCTGCCTAGGGGTCACTTGATTTTACATAGGCTTATATAGGGAAAACTTAAAAAATCTTTTTGTCTAGAGCCACAAGGCCTAGAGCTTAGATATTTGGAATGTAGCATTACAGGTATGTAATGACCTCCATGAAGATTGTTCAAATCAGGACCCCCAGGTCAAAATTGATCCTTTCTGCTATTGATGACCTTGTGTTATAGCTTATGGTAGTCTTTAAAAAACTCTTTGAAAATCTACTTATCTGAAATCGCAAGGTTTACAGCTTAGATATTTTGCATGTTGCATTGCCTTGTAGACCTCTAAGAGAGGGAGGGGGGATCATATGTTAATACCCCGGAAAGAAGTTTAGGGGGGTATATAGGAGTTACCCGGTGGTTGGTTGGGCAGCCAGGCATGTGGGCATTTAGCCTATTTCATTTTCCTTGTTTGGAGCACAACTTGAAAACTACTGGTTGGAATTCAATACAATTTAACACAATGGGCAAGCACATTGAGAGGAAGTGCAATGTACAAGAACCATAACTCTATCTTGACAAAATAAAGAGTTATTGTCAAGAACCATAACTCTTTTTTAGATTTTTTTCAGGTATTCTGTTAATACTTTCTTCTTAAGTTGATAAAGCGGTCTTTTGGGGGTATTAATCACATTTAGTGATAGGTCTAGTTTTTGTAGAAATACATAGTGAAGATATAGACAATATTCCAGACAGAAACTGTAAGGTCTAGAGCTTAGGTAGTTGGTGTGTAGAATTGTTTGGTGGTTCTCTATCAAGTTTATTCAGTGTGTCGTTTGGATCATATTTGGATCAGGGTTCACTTGTTTTTATTAGCTCACCTGGCACAAAGTGCCAGAGTGAGCTATTAGGATCGCATTCCGTCCAGGGTCCGTTGTCCGTCCGTCCACCATTTCCTTCAAACGACATCTCCTCTGAAACCACTGGGCAAATGTTTATGAGACTTTGCAGGAATGTTCCTTGCATGAAGCTTTATCAAAGGTGTTCAAAGAATTCCATTCCATGCAGAACTCTGGTTGCTATGGCAACAAATAGGAAAAACTTTAAAAATCTTCTTCTCTGAAACCACAAGGCCTAGAGCTTAGATATTTGGCATGTAGCATTGTCTAGTGGACCTCTACCAAGATTGTTCAAATTATGACCCCCGGGTCAAAATTGACCCCACGCGGGTGGTCACTTAGTTTTTCATAGGCTTATATAGGCAAAACTTAAAAAATCTTCTCTGAAACCAGAAGGCATAGAGCTTAGATATTTAGCATGTTACATTGTCTAGTGGACCTCTACCAGGAATGTTCAAATTATGACCCCTGGGTCACAAATGACCCCATCCGGGGGGTCACTTGGTTTTACATAGGCTTATATAGGAAAAACTTAAAAAAACTTTTTCTCTGAAACCACAAGGCCTAGTGCTTAGATATGTAGCTTGTAACATTGTATAATAGACCTTTACCAAGATTGTTAAAATTATGACCCCCGGGTCAAAATTGACCCATCCCGGGGGATCACTTTGAAAAATCTTCTTCTCTGAAACCACAAGGCCTAGATATTAGATATTTGGTATGTAGAAATGCCTAGTGGAACTCTACTAAGATTGTTTAAATCATGACCCCCTGGTCAAAATTAACCCTCCCTGGAAGTGGGGGTGGTCACTTGATTTCACATAGGCTTATATAGGGATAACTTTGCGCTACCACAAGGCAGACAGGCAGAGAATTGATATTTGGAATGTTATTTAGCATTATGTTGTGGACCTCTACTAATTATTTTAGAATCATATCTCCTTGTATTATAGCCAAGGTAGTCAGGTGAGCAATATAGGGCCATCATGGCCCTCTTGTATAGACTTATATCAGTAAATACTTCTATTTTAATACCAAAAGGCAAATGCACCATAAACATTTAGTATGTAGCATCACCTAGTTATCCTCTACCAAAAGTGTTCAAATTATTCCCTGGGGTCAAATTGGTACTGCCCCAGGGCTCACTTTTTAGCTCATCTGGTGCCATGAAGAAATTATGTCATCCATCAACATTTAACTTCAAACAACATCTTTTCTGAAACTAATAGGCCAATGTTGATGAAACTTGGCAGGGATTTTTCTTGCATGAAGCTCTATCATAGTTGTTCAAATAATTTATTTATCCATGCAGAAGTCTGGTTGCCATAATAACAGAAAGAAAAAACTTGAAAGTCTTCCTCTCAAAAACAGGAAGGGCCCCAGCTTATGTATTTGCATGAATCATTGTCTAATGAACCTCTACCAAGATTTTCAATGCATGGCCATGGTAAAAAATTGACCTAGCTTGTGGGTCACTTGATTTTACATGTGCTTATAGAGGGAAACTTTAAAAGTCTTTTCTCTAGAACCATAAGGACAAGAGCTTAAATATTTAGGGTGTAGCATTACCTAGTGGACCTTTACCAAGGCTATTCAAATCATGACCCCAGGGTCAAGATTGACCTTGCCTGGGAGGTCACTTGATTCTTCATAGGCTTGTATAGGAACTTGAGAAAATTGACTAGTGGACATCTACCAGTACTGTTCAAATCATGACCCCCGAGCAAAATTGACCTTGCCTCTTGATTAACATTGATTTCTGTAGGGAAAACTTCAAATATCTTCTTGTGTAGAACCACTAGGCCCAGATCTTAGATATTTGAATATAGCATTATGTGGTTGACCTCCATGAAGATTGTTCAAAATTGACCCTTTCTGCTATTGATGTCCTTGTATAATAGCTAGTGGTAGCCAGATGAGCAATATAGGACTATCTTGGTCCTTCAGTTTGTAGACTTGGTTGCCATGGTAATGGAAAGGACAAAATTAATAAATTTTCATCACAAAAAGGTCCAGAGCATGTAGTATGCCTAGTGGACCTCTACCAAGATTGTTCAAATTATGACCTCTGGTCAAAATTGACCCTGCCTTTGGGGTCACTTGATTTTACAAAGGTTTCTTAAGAAAGACTTCAAAATTCTGCTCTGGTCAAAAGGTCCAGAGCTTGGAAAATATTCAAATATTTGGCTTATATCATTACCTATTGTCTATTATTCAGTAATTTATTCTGTAGGTTTCATGTTGCCATGAAAGCTGGTGAGCCAGGGCCATCTTGTTATATAGCCATACTGATTTATATTTGGAGCACTTCTTCTTGATCCATTGCAACATTCAAATTGTAAGGGACAATAATGAGGTATGCCAAATATTTACACAGTATGGCTACATGTATGTATTTTGAAAATATGTAGAAGAAAAAGAATTCCTGTTGTAGTGGATAAAAAATGATGAAACTAGAAGGGGAGTGGAAATAGTTGACAATTACAGTTCTTCAAATATCTGTTATGTAGTTCAACTAACACAAGGTTTGAATGCTTGTTATTGGGTGTGAGAATGTATTTATAAGGTTTGGTGGAAAATGATAAAAATTTCGAAAACTATCAGTGGCTGTAATGGTTAGCATTTTGGCCTTTAACAGAAATATGCAACAGGTTGTAATAAAAATGTGTCATTGTAGTGGAGTGTAATAAATATGTAGTGTAATAAATATGCGTCATTGTAGTGGAGTCTGAAACTAATGTTGTTGCTTACCTTCTTAATGACAAGGCTGTTTAGTTCTTTCCACATGTGTTATAAACTATAAATTATGTTCCATTTTAGTTAAAATTTAGATGAATTTTGGTCAGCTGTAATCAAGTTTGACATACATTTTGTGTACTTTTTTTTGATAACTTTTTTGTTGTTGGTGGTTAAATCAATATTGGTGATTTATTTTTTGTAAGTCAAGCTAATAAAATGTTGTCCCTATCATCAATTTTTGAACAACGCTTACAGGTATGGGTAACCCTCTATACCAAAAAGTTATGTTTTGTTGCAGTGGTTTACCTGTTTTGTTGCAGTGGTTTACCTGTTTTGGTGCAGTGGTTTACCCCTAGCTGTAAGCCCTGTTAAAAAATTGAAGATAGATCAGAAATCTTATAACATTTAATGGCTGATTTCTTTTTGGAATCATGAGCAACATCATTTGTTGTATTATAAGGAACGCTCGCCATCCAAAGTACATTGGTAGTACTTTCTACTGGTAATTTCCTTCAAATAACGTGTTGTCTGAAACCACTGAGCCAATGTTGATGAAACTTTGTAGGGATGTTACTTGCATAAAACCGTATCATATTTGTTAAATTCATTCCATTCCATGCAGAACTCTGGTTGCTATGGCAACAGAAGTGTAAAACTGTATAAGTCTTCTTCTCAAGACAGGAAGGCTTAGATATTTGGCATATGGCATTACCTAGTGGACCTCTACCAAGATTGTTCAAATGCATAACCTATTTTGACCCCACACGGCGGGTTACTTGTTTTTACATAGGTTTATACAGGAAAAACTTCAAAAATTGTCTTCTCTGAAACCACAAGGCCCAGAGCTTAGATATTTAGCATGTGGTATTTTCAAGAAGACCTTTACCAATATAGGTCAAATTGACCCTTCCTAGGGGTAACTTGTTTTTATATACGCCTAAATAGGAAGATCTTAAAACTTCTTCTCAGAAACCATAAGGCCAAAGCTTAGATATTTAGCATGTATCATTGCCTAGTGAATCGCTACCAAGGTTGTTCATATCATGACCCCTAGATCAAAATTGATGCTGCACAGGGGTGTCACTTGATTTAACATAAGCTTATTTTGGGAAAACTTCAAAAATCTTCTTGTCTAGAACCACTAGGCCAACGGCTTAAATATTTGGAATATAGCATTATGTAGTGGACCTATATGAATATTGTCTAAACCAGAACCCCCAGCTAACAATTTCTGCTATTGATGACTTTGTATTATAGCCAATGGTAGCAGGGTAAGCAATAAAGGGCCGTATTGGCCCTCTTGTTAACCAGGTTTTCAATTTTGAAAATCCTGGTTATTAGATTGGGGTATGGCGGGCGGATGGGCGGATGGGCGGGCGTCAAACGAAATTGTGTCCGCTCTGTAACTCTTCAACCCTTTGAAGAATTTTGATGAAACTTCAGACAAATGTTTACCACATCAAGATGACGTGCAGAACGCATGTTCCGCATGGCTGGCTCCAAGGTCAAGGTCACAGTGACATTAACATTGAAAATCCTGTCCGCTCTGTAACTCTTCAACCCTTTGAAGAATTTTGATGAAACTTCAGACAAATGTTTACCACATCAAGATGACGTGCAGAACGCATGTTCCGCATGGCTGGCTCCAAGGTCAAGGTCACAGTGACATTAACATTGAAAATCCTGTTTACATGATTTTAACTTGATTTGGCAGTCAAAGGTCATATCATCTTTGGAGGTAATTTAAAAAAGATATGATATATTATTTCATGTCTACTTTGTAACTTGAAAATTTTTTTCACATGTAATTCTTCTGTGCGCAACTCCTCCTACATTTCTCAACGGATTTCAACCAAACTTTCACAGAAGTATTGTCATGAAGTGCCCTGGCGCATATATTCCGGGTTTTGTGATTTGGTCATTTTTGACAGAATTATGGCCCTTTGTTTTTTTTCACATATGTAATTCTTCTGTGCGCAACTCCTTCTACACTTCTCAAGGGATTTCAACCAAACTTTCACAGAATTATTGTCACCAAGTGCCCTGGCGCATATTGTCGGGGTTTTGTGATTTGATCATTTTTGACAGAATCATGGGCCTTTGTTTTTTTCCACATAATGTAATATATTTAGAGAAATACTCTTCTGTGTGCAACTCCTACATTTCTCAAGGGATTTCAACCAAACTTTCACAGAACTATAATTGTGAACTAAAGAATTTTGAATATATAATGTTCTGCCCCTGGTCGTCCGTCCGTCCGTCCGTTAGCAATTTTGTGTCTCCTTATTTAAGTATATATAAAAGGGAGAATACTCTGTTATTATAAAAGGGAGAATACTCTGTTATTACTGTCTATTTTTAGAATAGATTACCAGTCCTGTATACTTTGGAGTATTCTGTTACAGTAAGATGACAAAATTTCTCATGAGACCAGCGGTTCAAACCCCACACAGAGCAAGTTTTTTTGTTTTTTTTTGTTGTTGTTTTTTCTTCCACATATGTTATATATAGAAGAATACTGTCACGTGCCCACTTCCTCCTACATTTCTCAAGATATTTAAACCAAACTCTCACACAACTGTTGTCATCAAGTGCCCACGTGCATATTGTCTGGGTTTTGTGTTTTGATCAATTTTGCCTGAATTATGGCCCTTTGCTTTTTTTACACATGTAATATATAGAAGAAGAACTTTGTTTCTTTTTCACATTATGTATATCTGCTTACTTTAAAAACACATTTGCGCTCGGCCAGCAGACTGGAAAATGAAAACCTGGTTTTGTGACAATTTCCTGTCACTTGTTTGATTTGTTAAAAGTTTGAAAATGTATTCTTAGGCTTACATACTTTCTATGTAGAATAAAAACGATATTACAAAGGTTGAAGATTTTGGCAAATGAAATTTTGGCTTTTGTCAGCCGTTACCTTAATGATGAAAATTTACCTCAGTTTGATTGTTTGTTGTACATGTTAGTAAATAGGAGAGTTTGAATACTTGACAATATTCCAGTATCACATCAGTTGTTCAGGGATATTACTTACCATCTGTGATAACTTGTGAAATACCATTTTTTTAAATCCATGACTTTTGTCTTTTTTATTGATACCATACATGTGTATTTTTGTTATCATTTGTTAATAGGAAAGGAATTGTCTAGATGGAAATGTATACTTTCTCTCTGTCTCTCTGTCTTTATATATATAGAGAGACAGAGATTTGGTGCCTGATGAACTGTAAGAAACACTTTGCACAGTTAATTTTTGTTGCCGCTTGCGAAAGCTTGATATAGTTGTCCAAATGGCAGTTCAGTGTATGTGCGTGCGTGCGGACATGCGTCCGTCTGAGTTTAGTTTGTCCGGAGCATATCTTCTTCATGCATAGAGGGACTTTGATGTAACTTAGTACAAATGTTCACCATCATGAGACGGAGTGTCATCTGCAAGAATCGGGTCCCTAGGTCTAAGGTCAAGGTCACACTTAGAGGTTAAAGGTCAAATTCAAGAATGACTTTGTCCGGAGCATATCTACTTCATGCATGGAGGGATTTTGATGTAACTTGGTACAAATGTTCACCATCATGAGAGTGTCATGTGTAAGAACCAGGTCCCTAGTTCCAAGGTCAAGGTCACACTTGGAACCCAAAGGTCAGATGCAAGAACAATTCAAGAATGACTTTGGAGCATTTCTTCTTCATACATGGAGGGATTTTGATGTTACTTGGCACAAATGTTCACCACCATTAGACACCATGAAACAGAGTGTCATGCGCAAGAACCAGGTTCAAAATTCAAGAATGACTTTGTCTGGAGCATTTCTTCTTCATGCATGGAGGGATTTTGATGTAACTTTGCACAAATATTTACCACCATGAGCTACCCTTTATTTTTAGCTCGACTTTTCTATGAAAAGGGGAGCTATCCTACTCGCCCCGGCGTCGGCGTCGGCGTTGGCGTCACACCTTGGTTAAGTTTTTCGTACCACCCCACTTTATTTCAAAAGTATTAGAGGTATGGCTTTGAAACTTACCATACTTGTTTACCATCATAACCTCCATCTACAGACAAGAGTACATAACTCTGTCAAGATTTTTGACAGAATTATGGCCCTTTTTTGACTTAGAAAGTGTATTGAGCTTGGTTAAGTTTTTCGTACCACCTCACTTTATTTCAAAACCATTGGAGGTATTGCTTTGAAACTAACCATACTTGTTTACCATCATGACCTTCATCAACAGACAAGAGTACATATTTCTGTCAAGATTTTTGACAGAATTATGCCCCTTTTTTTTACTTAGAAAATACATTGAATATGGGTAAAATCCACTTATTGCCTTAACCCTTTGAGATATTGCTTTGAAACTTTGAATGCTTGTTTACATCATTACCCCCATCTGTAGGCAAGAGAAGGTAACTCTGTCAGGGATTTGTTTTAAAAATTAAGGCCCTTTATCAACTTAGAATCTTGGTTAAGTTTTTCGTACCAGTCCACTTTTTGACTAAACTGTTCGAGATATTACTTTGAAAGTTGGAATACTTGTTAACCATCATGATCCCAAAACATGGGCAGGAGAAGGTAATTCTGTCAAGGATTTTATATGAATTATGGCCCTTTTTGACTTAGAAACTCTGGTCCACTTGTTGACTTAACCATTTGAGATATTACTTTGAAAGTTAGAGTACTTATGAACCATCATGAGACCTATCTGTAAGCAAGAGAATATATCTCTGTGAAAATGTTTCTTGATTTGTACTTAGAAATTCTTAGTTAAAGTAGTTAAAGTCTTGTGTGCCCTTAACTGTCAAAGTTTTGTTTTATTGGCAAGCACTAAAAAAGTCGAGCGCGCTGTCCTACTGACAGCTCTTGTTAGAATTACTTCCCTTTGTTGTTACTTTAAATAGCTTATATTGTAACTTTTTTATTACTTGCTGTACAGTAAAATCGAGACCACTTTTCTGTGGTACAACATGCATGTTACATCCGATATTTAGGTGTATTTTGACCTATCTCTTCTTGGTAAGGAGTTAGCCCTTTTGACAGCTGGCGGCTCGACATGTTGCATGTGGGCATCTAGTATTAAATAAATCTTTACTTAAGCCATATACATTGTAAAGTCATTTTTATTTAATTCATTGTATAATATATATATATATATAGAAACCTTTGCTTATTGCTTTTTAGTTAGACTTTTTAAAGAAAAGGGGAGCTGTCCTACACACGTCGGCGTCACACTTCGGTTAATTTTCTGTACCACCCCACTTTTTTTCTAAACCATTACAGATATTGCTTACAATACTTATTTACCATCATAACGTTCTTCAACAGACAAGTGAAAATAATTCTGTTAAGGTTTTTGTCAGAATTATGGCCCTTTTTTGACTTACAAAATACAGTGAATCTTGGTAAAATCCACTTATTGACTCACCCCTTTGAGATATTGCTGTAAAAGTTGGAATACTTGTTTACCATTAAGATCCCTACATTTAACTTGGTCAAGGATTTCTTTTGAATTATTGACCTTTTCAACTTGTAATCTCAGAAAAGGTTTTCATACTTGTCCTCTTATTGACTTAACAGATTTTCTTGAAAGTTGGAATACTTATTACCATCATGTCACGAATCTGTAAGCAAGAGGAGATAACTCTGTCAAAAATATTTTTTATTTTTAGAAATTCCTAGTAAGTCTTGTGTGTAACTGGCACTGTCATGCACACATACCGTTAACCGCTTTAAATATTAATTTAAAACTTTGCTGTAGTGTTCAGGGGTAACAAATATTTAAGTTAGAAAACTCTTGACTTAATATCTTGCTACCCTTGTTTATGAAAATACAAAGATTTTTGTTTTGCCTTTTACTGCAAGTTTTGTTTCATTGGCAAGCACTGAGAAAAGTTGAGTGCACTGTCCTACTGACAGCAGCTTCTCTTGTTTACTGTGATATAGCGGACTGTGCAAGGGTGTTGTTTTAGTGGCCCTATCTTATTAGTATTATTAAAGTTTGGAGCTATGTAGTTTAACCTGTTGACATGTATGTAGATTTTTATTATTAGTTACATATTTTATCTTGCAATAAACTTTTTATTCCATAATAAAAAATAGAATTATAGTTGTTCATTCACAAACACCTGTCTGGGAGAAAAATTACCTTGTGCATATCTTGTAAAAAGAATGGCAAGCCACTGGTAAAAAGCACACTGAATTCATAGTTTCAATATTTCAGGCATTACCAGGAACCAACAGACTAGTCACAACTTGTGTTTGCCATAATCTTGACTTGTGTTGGGCAACACAATGAGAGAGCATGTTGCACACCAGACCCAAATTCGTAACTCAAAGGTCAAGGTCACACTAAGAGATTAACAGTGAAAAATTAAATTGAAGCACAAGACCTTGTCCCATCTGTATACTTCTGATAATTGAAGGATTTTACATTGACATGGCAATGTTGTACAACACGATGGGATGGCGTTACATGTGCAATACCCATTGGAGAGTAAAGTAAAAAACGGACACATTAGACCTTGTTCAGGGTTTAACTTCATGCATTGAATGATTTTGAACAGACTTTGCACAGTTATTGCTCACCACAATGGGAGGGTGTTACACACAAGACCCAGGTTCAAAGGTCAAGGTCTAACTTAAGAGGATAGCACTATATTGCTCACCTGGCTATAATACTTAGTCATAGGAATGGTCAGTTTTTACCTGGGGGTCATGATTTGAACAACACAGTAGGTCCACTACACAATACTACACTCCAAATATCTAAGCTCTAGGCCCTATGGTTCTAGACCATGGACCTTAGTCTATACCTCATCTGGCTACCATCAGCTATAATACAAGGTCATCAATAGAAGAAAGGGTCAATTGTTGCCTGGGAGTTCTGAGTTAAACAATATTTATAGAGGTTCACTACATAGTGCTATATTCCAAATATCTAAGCTCTGGGCATAGTGGTTCTAGACAAGAAGATTTTTGAAGTTTTCCCAAAATAAGCTTATGTTAAATCAAGTGACCCCTGGATAGGGTTAATTTTGACCTGTGGATCAGGATTTGAACAGTTTTGATAGAGGTCAACTAGACAATGATACATGCCAAATATCAAAGCTCCAGGCCTTGTGGTTTTAGAGAAGATTTTTAAAGTTTTCCTTATTACAGTCGTTCCAGCCTTTTCTGCATGTCGGTCATTTCTGAGCACCTTGTTTTCCCCATTTGTCTACACAACCTGATGTCATGCAATGACAATGCTTCTCGATTTTTGGAAATCTATAGTCTATTTCTTCAACCCTATGCTGACTTAATGTATTATTAACTGTTATTGTATAAGATTTAGAAGAAAACTGAAGATGTTCATTTATTTTAACAGAGAAGATACAGTGATTGACACAATATTGTTTAAATGTCAATTTAATCATAGTACTATTCCTTTGACTATTTTTGTGAGCTTTTGATGATGAAAACACTTTCAGTTCATTAGAAAACCTTCCATGGATATAAACTTTGAAACAAACAATATTATCAGGAGATCCGCATGCGCTCCAGCAATGGCCGAAAAATAGACGCAATTTGAACAAGCAGGCATGAATGACAGCTATAAAGGAAATCTGACATTTCTGTAGATGTTGGGCTTACTGAAATGTTCCTATTTGTACAATAATGTTTCTTGTTTAAGAAATTTACACACCATCCCAGTTCTCCAGAAAACAGGTGTTGATATGAAATAAAGTTCCTGTTAAGTGTACAAGATTACCCGACAGCACTGTATAAGCCTATGTTGAATCAAGTGATCCTGGGGTGGAGTCAATTTTGACCCAGGGGTCATAACCTAAACAATCTTGATGGAGGTCCATTAGTCAGTCCACCTGCTCAATATCCAAGCTCTAGGCCTGCTTTGAGAGAAGATGAGTTTTTATAGTTTTTCCTATACATAAGCCTATATAAATACAAGTGACCCTAGGGTGGGGTCAGTATTGACGGAGGGAACATAATTTGAACAATCTTGGTAGAGGTCCACCAGGTAATGCCACATGTCAAATATCTAAGGTTTGGGCCTTCCTGTTCTTGAGAAGATTATTTACGTTTATCCTTTCCCTTGCAATGGCAACTAGAGTTCTGCATGGAATGGAATTATTTGAACAACTATGACAGGGCTTCATGCAAGAAACATCCCTGCCAAGCTTCATCAATATTGGCCTTGTGAGTTCAGAGGAGATGTTTTTTGAAGGAATATGTGAATGTATGCCGGACAGTGAGCAATTCTAATAGCTCACTCTGACACATAGTGCCAGGTGAACTGAAAATATAAATGAGAACAAACAAGATTTCTTTTTTTATTCATGGTTTTCTGAGTAACAAAACCTATTACATAGCAAACAAAACACATTAGCACACACATGTAGGGAAACAAAACAAGGAAAACAAGTAAATTAATTGAATCACCCAACTCTTGCAGGATTTGGGAAGACATAGTTGATAATGCCCGAATTTTAGTTTAATTAGTACACTGACAAACCTCCTGGCTACACATCATTACTTCAAATGATGTTCAACAGTTGAATGACATAAAATGAACAAGCTTTTTATTTATAGTTCAATAGTGCAAATGCAGTTCTCTTGAAAATGTTTATACAACATGACAATTTAACAGAGTGCATTAATTTTGCTTGCACAGCAAATTTATTTCTTTACACTATCACAATTCTAAAACAAAAATTGTCAGCTCACATTCAACTGAAACAACTGCCCACAGGTATAAGCAACAACAAAACAAACGTGATTAGTAACTGATGACAAAGTAACTAGCAAAGCTCTCTCCCTAGATATACTGTGAAATCTTTCATCCCTTGTGTGGCAAGCATTGGCTGTAATACAAGGTTAACAACTGTGTCACAGAAAAAAAGTACAAGTACAGTACAGTGTATCTCTAACTAGATGTGTGTTCAGTAGAATACTTGTGTCGCCCTCTTACACTTTGCCATAATAACCAGTAATTTCCTGACAAAATCTAAGAAGAGAAAGGGGCATAACTCCATCAATTATGACCTTGACCTAACAAAATTTGGCTGCATCATGACTTGTTTGTCATAAGCAATGTAATTGAAAGTTTGATGAAGAAATGGCAAAGTTATAGCCAACGTTAAGTTTTAAGAAAACTAAGTACATAAAGGGGCATAACTCTGTCAAATATGACCTTGACCTACAAGATTTGGCAACATCAAGATCCATTAGTCATAAGCAATACAATTTCAAAGACTGATGAAGAAATTTTAAGAATTAGCGAAGTTATAGCAAATGTTTAGTTTTTGTGACAGACGGACCGACAGACAAAGTGATCCCTATGTATTGCCTTTTCTCTAAAAGGGCAATATAAAAACTAGGTCGAAAGGGTGGGACCAATTATGATCCTATAGGGAAAGTTAGAACAGTTAAGGGAGAGTACCACACGACAATGCTACATACTAAATATACTTTAGTTTTTACCAATTGATGTTGTTAAGAATGATTTGGACAGACTGATGCGCGCGAGTTACTGGATCCATACTTTAAATACAATTTGGCCCAGTGGTATGAACAGTAGCGTATTATTTGATGTGAGCTCTTAACATATCTTATATTCATTAGTAATGGTTTTTCATATACCGTAGACATGTTGGGTTTAATATTCATTTATCGTGTATTGAATAGATACATTTCATTTTAATAAAACCCGCCGCATCAGTCTGATCCAATCTACATTATAAACCTTGCGCTGTTTTTCATCACGCGGACATTGGCGTCCTTTTTGATGCACGTGAGGTCTTTTTGTTTGGCATACTATATAGTGCATATTTTCTGACGAAGACAAAGTCAAAACATGTAAATTGAAATTTTTGTGTTGCCTTGATTTTATTTATAATATACATACTAAATTTCAAAGTTCTAGACTTATTTACCAGTGTTAAACAATAATCTTTTGCATCTGTACAAGATATGCAGAATCTCACATGCTAGCACTTTAACCATACTTAATACAATTCACACCAACACATAATGCCCCATACCCATATTAGAACATAAATTTGCTCACGAATTAACTATCAGATTTAAGGAAAATGTCAAATATATTATAATAATATCCATATACACTGCTATGTTTGATTAAATAATATAAAAAAAAGACAATTGGTTATGAATTCAAATAGAACATTCATTTGAAATAAAATAAATTGCATAAACAACTAATTTCCGATCAGCACATTCTTAAGCTTAACTGAGATTGTTAGTAGCCTCGTCAATATGACTGCAATCAGGAATACTCTATAACCATTCCTGCTGCAATCTAGGTACGTACTTTGTGATTTTGTGAGCTAAAAATATCTTTTCAACACTTGACAATGAGAGGCATGATTCTACTAGTCAATGTTACAACGCGTTGCAGTTGGGTTTGCTATCTTGGCAATCGATACAGTTATAATCTTACGTCACTCATCGCGCAATTTTGAAACTATTATTAGAGCTAGTTTATAGGTAACTCCTCCCCATTCAAGGACATTTAGGTGCGAGCGTCCAGCTTCTTTCTCACGTCGTCAATTTGCTCCGCCCAAAAGCCCGCATGGTAAACTTCACGTATGTATTTTAATGCAAGTGACAAACAGTATTTAATAATGTTAAATATAGGTTTCTTTGCGTATTTTGTAGTGACTTCGAGATAAATTATATAGATCTTCTGTTTTATTTAAAATGTTGATTAATATATACTCTTTTAAAAGAGATCTCTTTCAATCACAGCGATTGAGCTACGGTATCATTGCATTTATTATAAGTGTAGACAGTAAGTATATGAATTAGTATACATGTAAATTATGTTCATGGAACTTTACACACCGAATTCCATTGCAGTAACATGTTATCCTACATAATTCATAATGACGTCTGGTGAACAAAAATATATATTGTGATGCATTTTTCATAAAATGCGTTTTTAGTCTGTTTCTCAACTCGACTTGTCAATTTTGTTTGCCAAAGTGGAATTCAAACAAAATGTCAACTGAAGTAATTAAATTGACGAAATTATCAATAATTGAGTTCATCGATAACTGATTTCGCAGCGTTAAAAATATGTTTGTCTCCAGCAGTACTGGAATTGAGCGTCGCCACAAAAGCGAGGTCATGCCATGGGTAAGGAAGTCTACTGACACACTAAGTATCTAATGCCGTACTGTACGTACTGACATATTCAGTACATCTGCCAAAATCTTTACTTGTACGGACGTTGTATTATCATAATCACTGCCGACAGTGAACTCGACAATTTTCCCTTGTGAACAGTGTCAATTTTCGGAATGCGGTCGGGGCGTTGAGTTTAAGAAAAAGATACAAATCAATGAACAGGGGCGTAGTTACTTCGGCCATAAAAATGAAACGGCAGACATGACAGTCAGACCAGTAGATTAATGACGATTATCTAATTTGTTTCATTTTATCTCATATATTTACATGTATTTCAATTCTTTTTTATTCCAACCAATATAAAAAACTGTAGATGAGTGTTGGATACTGCATCCTGACCAATCCAATTTAGCGCCCGTAGACTAGTCATACATGCCACATGACTGCAGAGTTACACGATTACTCAAAACTTTGTAATAACTCTTAACTAACTAGAATTATTTCGGTTTTTTTCACATTTTGAAGAAGAAACATTCGACGAATGATAAAGAAAACATATTTAAAGAATCTGCGGGAAAACGACAGTCTTAGTGAAACATTTTGTTTTGCACTGACCGCTGTGTCGTCAGCGTCACTGAAGTAAAATATACGCAATAATCTTATATATCCTGGATATACTCATGCGTACTAATTTATGTTCAGTGTTATTGTTTTTAAATGGGTATCCAAATAGTCGTAACTATGATAATCATTAGTTTTAATCGTTAGATGACATATGATCAACTCACACATGCACGCGAGTCGGTAAAATCACAAGAAGCTCTCGGAAAGTCAACATTTAATGTACATTTGTACATATATTTGAGAACTTGGTAGAGTGCTAGTCTAACTATTTCGACTTCGAAGGCAAACCGATTTTATAGGCTGATATTTTCAAGCTGTTCACCTTCTAGTTATAAATATCAGATCTGTGAAAGGTCGGTGTGTCACACCGAAACGCCAAATTAATTAGGCTATTGGAGTGCTGCTGTATATGTCCAACCCATAGTACAGAGGGGGTCCGACATGTCTGGCACGGGACTTTCTGCTGTCAGACAAGTGGCTTTTCTGTCCCGGGTCCCGGTTGTCTGCAGCGTAGCCGAAATGTTGAGGGCAAAAAATTAAAACGAATATTGTACGAAAGTCCTGTTTTACCTAGCCCAGACATTTTAGATCTATTTGCAGAACTGGAAAAACATTTTAATCTTGCTTACTTTACAAGTGCGCTGTTTCTGTGTTCTATTTTTATTTGTATGCACATGTATTACCTCGTGGAGTAGCCTCAATATTTCGACTGCAAGACAGAAAAATTTTACAAACTGATATTACATCTAGTCTGCCTTTGTGAAAGGCGGCCATCGTATGTAGCAAAAAGCACTTGCGTGCAATTAGTTGGGCTATTCGTTGAGGTACGCAATAAAACTTCCATAGTTTATTTCATAAAGTTTTGGGAAAGTTTCATCAGTTAGTGTACACCTGGCTCCGCCATTTACCAAATGGCACTTTAATATATACTTTATCCGATACTGCTTCTGTTATGACTTTAAATTTTTCTTTCCGCGTTCAGAACGTAACGTCAGAATCAAATAAAAACTGATCGTATGCGCCCCTATTGGACCTTTTCAATGAAAGAACGGAGGGGAGGAGTTAACCGATATCTACATGCTCTATTAATAGTTTCAGATTCGCCTTTGTGTGACGTAAGATTGTAATTGTATTGATTGCTAAAATAGCGAGAGGGCAAAGCCAACTGCAACGCGTTGTAACTTCTTATTTATACTAATTTAACAATTCTCAATTGTGAAATAAATTTTATAACTAAGAGTAATCCCACTTGAGACTCACTCCAGATGGAATCAAACCTCAAAGATGTGGAATTACCTGTGTCTTACATAACAACACTCCCACCATAGTCGTTGGTTGGGATTGAATATGGGAATCTAATCATGGGGCAAACGTGCTACCACTGCGCTCCTATCAATTTTTTAATAAGAATAAAGAAACCAGCATACTTCACCCCACTAGAAATATAGTTTTATTTCAGCTTAATTCTTTCTTTAATCTGAAGCATAAATGTCTATCTATATTTATACATGTATATGAATGTAGCAAATACACATGAATCTATAACAATCATTTAATATTCCATTATCCTCAAGCTGTAAAACTGACTAAAACTCAAATGTAAACATAGAAATTTATAACACACTCAATATATTAAGTACATTTTGATCAGACTGTTGGTAAAACACTACTATAACTTCAAAAACTAAACAATCTCAAATGAGGTAAAGTCCAATGCAGATCTAGAAACTATCAATAATAACTCTGTACAGAATTCAATAGTCAAGAGTATGTTTGAAGTCATTCTCAAATGTCTGTTACATTCTGACTAGAAGCA
>JAFMSR010000005.1:15160466-15193477 GCA_022818135.1 Saxidomus purpurata
TTTTGTGATAATTACTTGTAACAATTTCTGATGTGGATCAATATTTTGTCAGGAAATACATCACCTGTTCTCGGCTGTCTCATTCTTTTACAACTAATCTATCTAGGTAATATGGAATGCTTTGACTTTAGTAATATGAGATGTTGAGAGTAACACCTAAGCTACGTATTTAGTTTGTAAAGACACAGTGTACAACCTCCTGACTTAAGTTAACAGCAGCTTCAAAACAAAATGTATGATTTTTCAGACGGTAGGTCTTTCAAGGAGAGTCGGCAAACTTATAAAGAAATGATTGAAGATTGTCTCTGGCTATACAAAAAATTTTGATACTGAAAATTTCACTAACAATTAATGCCGAATGCGGAAACACTTGATTATTAGGATTTTCACCTCAAATGCGGAACTTGTTTGGACAAAATTGCATATGCTGATTCTTCAATCTACATGTATGGTGAAACAATATCTATTAGCTGATCCAAAGACTTTTAAGAGGCAACAAAAATCACACAGTTTGTTTTGAAGCTGCTGTCAACACTGGAGATTGAACACTGTGCATTTTCCAATCTCACTTAAGTACCTCCAGGGCAATTCCAGGAAACTGGCCCTGGGGGTCATAATTATGACTAATTATAATTACATTTGGGATGGGGGAGGGGGACATTCTGGAACAAGTTTATAAGCACAGAACTTGTACTGTTTTTGGCCTCGCTTACGCTCATTCAATGTGTCATTTTATGGTATGTGCACATAAAAAAAAAATATTTTCTTCACAACCATAAATGTGTTGAAAATCACAAGAATACAGTCTCCTATCAACATCCAAGGTCTGTTATTTTCCTCAAGGAAAAAGGCTTCAGATAATCCGACAGTCACTTAGTTGAAAAAACTATCAAAGCCCTCGATGTCAATTTTCACTGTTGAAGGCCTTTAAACTCTTTCTCTACTCAATACATGTACAATGTACATGTCAGAAATCTAGTAGTCTAATAAAATTAACCAACCCACTCAATTTTTGTTACTTGCCTATTTTCATTAACATATTTTTCTATTTTTGTAAATTTTGTTTCCTTCATCAGTTACAAACTGTTCAAAGATATTCAGTACTGACAAGGATGTTAAAGCCTGTGGGCTGAATAAATAGAACATATCTAAGCAGTTTGTCTCAACACTTACCTTAAAATGATATTCTAAACTAACAAGAAATGGAAATGTGATGGCTTGCAATATTCTCTTTTCGTTCAGTGTATGTTCTACTTGTTTTAACTTCACCACCTGAAATGATACCATAAACATTTAATTATAAAAACTAACTCATATTTGCAAAACTTATTAAGATATAACTAGAACTAGCTATCACTGAAGGTGATTACTACTCCCCACCTCCCCGCCCCACCCCCCTCCAAAACAGCCCACTGACACAGTATATAAAATTATGTAACATTTAATGATTTTATTTTTGGACCGACACAGTACTTAAGAGCGATTTAATGATTTTATTTTTGGACCGACACAGTACTTAAGAGCGCACAAGATCTTATTATGTCTAGCCCCTATGACCTTGACTCAGTGACCCAAAACATGGACCATGCACAACTAGGCATAGTACTTAATATTTCTGTGAAGTATCATTACATTCTGACCAGGATTTTCGGAGATTAAGCAATTACAATATTTTACTATCTGGAGCCCCTGTGACCTTCACCTTTAACCAAGTGACCCGAAACATGGACCATGCACAACTACGCATTGTACTTATCACTTCTTTGAAGTATCATTACATTCTGAACAGGGGTTTTCGAGATTTAGCGTCCACAAGATTTTACTATTTCGAGTCCCTGTGACCTTGACCCTTGACCCAGTGACCCAAAACATGGACCATGCACAACTAGACATAGTACTTATCACTTCTGTGAAGTATCATTGAATTCTGACAAGGGATTTTGGAGATTTAGTGTTCACGAGATTAATGCCAACACTGGTATAACGATTTTAACCCCAGAAAAATGTCACACATTTTCTGACAGTGATTTTTGCTGGTTTCTCCACTAATATTGTGGTACTGTGAAAGGCAATCATCAAAACATAAAATATAAATGTTAAGACTACAAATCATGTCCCAGATCGTACCTTTAATCCAATCGATTCCATGCTACAGCAGATTTTTCAGTTTTTTGTTGCCTAAATGCTTTCACTATCAATTGCATTCGGATATTTATTGATAATTTCCTTGAATAGCTGTTACAAATAACTGCGCAACATCTCGGACATTCATGGCAGCTTATACAGTTTGACAATTACAAAAACTAAAAAATCAACTGTAGCTACGAGCCCATTAGAGTGAAGGAATGATCTATGATAAACATATACAATGTATATTTCATGGTTTAATGGTTGCATTTTGCAGTACCACAATATAAGTGAGAATCTAGTGAAAATCACCTTTGGAAAGTGTGTGACATTTTTCTGGGTTGAGGGAAAAGCCTTATACCAGCATTGGCATTTTCGCTTGTCGAACGACAACGGTTTAGAATTTTCCTTTGAAGTAAACTTATTCTTAAAGCTCTATCTTTTCCCTCTTAAACTTGTCCAAATTTGTTTGATGCAAGTGAAATTTTAAATAAATGGAAGAGATCTTCAAAGCGACATGGTTATTTTCATAAAGCGTGGGTTGGGAAACTTGTCTATAGTAAAGAGCTATGAACAAAAAAAAATTATTTCATATTCTAATGCATACTAAAAGACATAAGCTTAAGAAAAAATCCACCTATGCAGTACTGCTGCTAACTTTCTCATATGAACAAGTAAGGTTGGAAGCAGTGCTCAAACCAATGACCCTCAATAAGTAAGTGGTGGTTAAGTGATCACAAGTTTGCGAACTTAACCTCTCAACTACGAAGTCAACTGAATCAATAATGGTCGCAGAGTTGAAATATTTGTTTTGGCGTACTGTGGCTAAATACACATGCAGTTCAATACAACAAATTGAAATGTAAAGTGAACTATTATCTTATCAAAATAATAACTACTGGTAAGGAATAGTTAATTTTGTCGCAAGAGAATTTCGTAATCTCTCCCAAGTCAACCAAACTTACAAGCAAGCAATGCCATACACACAATGCATTTTGCCTCAACTCCTATTTTTTTGTTTTATCATACTACAAATGTACAAAATGTGCAAAAAGATTACAATCAACATGTACATAAATGACAATTTTTGTCACACATGCAAACCAGTAATTATGTAGACAAACAGTGAAAAGTCCTCTGGGTATATTTTGGTAGCTTGTGACCTACAATATAACTGATACATATCTTTGAAGATTTGCCTGTTGTGTTATTTGTACACTGGATTAACTTCAAATTGACCTTTGAAACAAAGTTTATACATTAGAAAATGAGGTGATTTATAAACAGTACCCTTTATATCAAAGATCAACAACACTTAATGTTAACCAGCCAGACCAGGAGACATTTCATATATCTATGCATCTAAGTGTGTGTATTTTGAAGGCTGATGCATAAAACGTCCTTCTGTTACTTCCTATAAGCTAAGCGCTGGTAGGTCTGTTTTTGAAGACAAACTATAACTACATGTATCATAGTTTGATATGTTTTCGATATGTACGTGTTTTCGTTACTTTTTCCTTCTTGTTTACCTAATCACCGCCGGAAGTAGAATAACATCATACTTTATTTAAAATGTCCCAAAGTTGCTAAATTTAATCGATCGCTTATTATTGTTACAATCCAATGCAAATCCAATGAAAGCATCAATTAAGTACATGATATACAGTCCCTCAGCCATGCCTTTTATATACCAGGCTGTGAAAGAAGCTCACATGCTGATCAAAACATATCTGAAGTGTTGCTATATATTGAAACTGTTGTGAAGACTCATGATGTCTTTATTCGCCCATGCCACAGCAGTGAAAATACTGAGGAATTATAAGAAAATAAACAGTAACTAGAAAATTGTTAAGCAATATTCTTTTGAAGTTGTGCCTCGTGTTAAATTGGTAGTTACAAGACTTTTGGGTAGTAACTGTGGTCAAGGAGCTTTTCAATTTAGGAGTCTCGAAAATAGGTCAAAAGTAAAGTTGAAATGCCTGCTGTTTGCTTTTTTTTCTATACAATTTTTTTTAGAGAATTTAATTGCTTACAGGTAAGAGAATGAATGAGAAATAAACTAAATTAAAGGAACGGTTAGATTTTAACTTCTTTCCTTGTGTTTTTTAAGACGATTGCCATTCATTTCTTACAGTATCGAAACCATGATATCACTGAAGTTGATGAATACAAACTGACAGTTGATAAAATTTATGTAAAACTTGATGCTTTAATTATTGGACCATGGAACTTATTACTTATGTGAAGTATCATTGAATTCTGACCAGGGATTTAGTGGATTAAGAGCGCACAAGTTTCTATTATGACGAGCCCCTGTGACCTTGACCCAGTTGCCCAAAGCATGGATCATGCACAACTAGGCATGGTATTTATCACTTCTGAGAAATATCATTAAATTCTGACCAGAAGTTTTGAGGCTTTAGCATCAACAAGGTTTTACTATTGCAAAGCCCTGTGACTTTTACCTGTGACCTAGTGACCCGAAACATGGACCATGCATAACTAAGCATGGTACTTACCACTTCTGCAAAGTATAATTAAATTCTGACTAGGGATTTAGGTGATTAAGAGCGCACAAGATTGTCGAGCCCTTTTGACCTTGACCTAGTGACCCGAAGCATGGACCATTTTATGAAAATATAATGAAAAATGCAACCTCTATTGCATACACAAAGTTTTTTCTATTTGACCCTGTGACCTAGTTTTTGACCCTAGATACATGTAATATATATGAGCTAGACCTAGATTTTATCAAGGCAGTCAAACTGACCAAGTTTCATGAAAATCCAATGAAACATGCGAACTCTATTGCATACACAAGGCTTTTCTATGATCTGACCCCGTGACTTAGTTTTTGACCCTAGATGTGCGAACAAAGTGTGGATGCCGCCCGCCTGCTGCGAGTGTTCTAATAATACATACCTTTGAGCGTATAAAAGGAGTTATCAATGTGATGTTTTTCAAAAAGGGAAATTGATATCTGAACTACCTTTGTAACTTCTCTAAGCATTGTCAAATAATTATCAAACTTACCTTTTGCTTGTCTAAGATTTTCATAGCATAGTATTCTTTATTTGCTTTGTGTTGTACCAACATAACTCTTCCAAACGAGCCAGTTCCAAGAGTCTTTATTCTGTCAAAATCATCCAACCCTGCAGTATTCTGTAAAAGACAAGCAAACTTTGACATTAACAAGAATACTTAATTGGACCAAAGGACCAGATGATAAAATTTTCCTCACTTCTCTGCATTTCAACAGTGGGTTATCATCTAATTTACACCACGAAGCACATGTTGAAAACACCTTGACAACTTGTACAGACCAAAGGGATCTGTAACACTGTCAACCTTTTTTTTAACGTTATATGTATATAATAAGTACACGGGAAAGAACTGTAACTAGCATAGGTCTTACTATCTAATTGTTTTATTTATTGTTACTTGAAACTGAAGAAATATACAACGCCCTAACATACCTGACTTTGTCCATTAGACATTAAACTTTCAAAAAATGTATACATGTACTTTAATAGTCTACCCTATCTTGAGCCATAATACACAGGTTTATTTTATTTCTCACAAGTCATGCATTTTTCCATTGGTTTTAAACGAAGTCGTGTAACCAAAACAAACGAGGTTAAGCAAAAACATTCGCAGTATTGATAATTAATGAAGAAACTGGGCCTTATCTGAATGCACATTCATAAAGTAACATTAAAAGCACCGATTGCATGCAATATTCTGCCACTATGGCCTCATACAATGTAAGAGTACAAAGTTCTATTTGTTGACAGTGATAAAAGTTGAAGGAGTTCTTCATTATTGACATTACATACATAGTTTTGTGGGTTTAAAGTATGTGTTCTGCATGTCATCTTGACGAGTTAAACATTTGACCAAAAATCCTTGAAAACTGACTGACCGACCAACCGACCGACCAGCTGACTCGTATATACTCCAACACTTTGTTTGAGGGGAGATAACAAACTTACTGCTCCCTTGCAATAAATTTGTAGTTCCAGTGTTTCTGCCAGCTATGAATTTTAGGGAGTCATTGTCACCCCCTTTATCAGAATTTGGGGGTCATTTAGAAATTCCAAGGGTCATACTCTTTACGGTAAAAAAATAAAAGGCATGGCTATATGTTAAAGAAGTTTTATTCAGTTTACTTCTGTAAAATTGCATGTGATACATCACAAAATGGTGGGTAATCAAAGGGTTGGCAAGACAACAGGTGTTTCTCTTTGGATGCTTTCCGTTTTGTCACTGCATCTCAAAAGTCAACTTATTCCACAAAGAGAATTTTTCATAAGTGCATTCAACCATAGACATTAAACTTTGATATTATTTATTTTTTGTTTCTTCTGTTAAGGTTCATTGACCATCTCTTGTTATGCAACCATGATGACTGTATCATATGAACCAATACACACAAAAACCCAATGGTACAAAATGCATATTGATCCAAAATCAAACGACAACTACGATGGAATAGGGTCAAACTTAGACATAACCTATACCGGAAGCGTATGTTGTAAACAATTAATCTTGCATTTCCAAGCGTTTTGAGAGGTTTTGAAATGTTGTTTTTGTAGTAATTTGATCGTATATACACATTTTAATTGCATCATATTAGACGCTCATTGCTATTTCTGTTGCATCACTGACAAAATGAGTGCGTCAAAAACACACAAAACACGCTCTCGCGGAAACACTGTAGTTCCTGTAATACATACAGACCTAAAACCTGCACTTATCTGGCACCTGTATTAAATAGGAAACCAAATTATGCAACACAGTTCTTTGAGCCATAATAGCTAGGTAAGACATGAATAGGAATGAATTTGATCTTATCTAAAAGCTGTTTTTAACTAGACCTATCACGAAATGTGATTAATACCCCCCCCCCCCCGAAAGACTGCTTTATAAACTGAGGAAGTGCGTAGTAATAAAATACCTTGCAGAAAAAAAACTTAAATAGAAATATTGTCCTTGGCAATAATGCTGTAATGTGTCAAGATAGAGTTATGTTTTGTCTACACTGCACTTCCTCTCATTGTGCTGGACCATTGTATGAAGTTGTTTTGAATTCCAACCAGTAGTTTTCAAGTTAAGCTCTGAGCAAGGAAAAGTAGCAAAGGGCAATAACTCTGTAATGAGTTGAGATATAGTTATGGGTCTTGTACACATTGTGCTAGACCATTGTATTAAGTTGTATTGAATTCCAACCAGTAGTTTTCAAGGTATGCTCCGGACAAGGAAAACTAATGAAGGGCAATAACTCTGTAATTAGTCCAGATAGATTTATGGTTCCTGTGCACTGCTCTTCCTCTCAATGTGCTTGCCCATTGTATGAAGATATATTGAATTCCAACTTGTAGTTTTCAAGTAATGCTCCGGACAAGGAAAATATTTTTATATCCTTAAAATTGCACCAACCAATCTTTTTAAAAAAATGATAAGTTTTGTTTCATGTTAGTGGGGAAATTCTTCCCTGATTTGTAATTTCTAGAATAAACACTGCAAATAATCTTTTTTCTGACTCACCTGTCCTGGATGATCCCATTTCTGTGTGAACTCTTCTTTCGCCTTGGCAAGGAATTCTTTGACTGTAAAAGAAAAAATATCAAAGATAAGAAATATGGTCATCCAGGCGTTTTTTTTTTTACTATACAGCCGTCACAGGGATTTCCCAGACGCGAGATTTCCACATCCCTGAGACGTTTTTGACTACAAAGACTCGCATAAACCACAGGTCCCCAGATTGGATTTGCACATAATGATTCTTTTCACTCTTTAATTAAATATACTTCGGGTCATAGTTGTACTCCTCAACTCACATGAGGGCTTGATCTGAATTCCATTACTTTGCAAGCCTTTATGTAGGTAGTAAAACAATGTGAAATGAAACTGTCAAAATTAGATGCATTGTTTCAAAAATAACTTATATTCACTAAAGTAGCCTATCTTATGACAACATTAACGTATTCTGTTTATTAGTAGTGTTTATTACAAAGTTCAGTGTCCTGAAGTGTTTATTATAATCAGAAGGAGACTATGATTGAGACCTATGTAGTTCTAGAATACGTTTATTTTGTCATAAGATAGGCTACATTTCATATTTAAAGCTAAACGACTTTAATTATTTTTTAACATTTCCATAGATTTACTTTTGCTTAGAGATTATTTTGATCACGTGATTCCCCACCGTGATGTATTGATTTTCTTTCTGTAAGAAAGATTGAGGTGCTACCAAACCTTTTTTTAATCATAGAAGTAAAGCCACAGGTGTCACGAGATCAAAAGCATGCTGCCAAAACTGTCATGTTTGTTTGAAAAGCACATGTCTAAAAGGTTTTAAAAGCTTATGACATAGTAATTTGTTTGTGTATTATGTCAAAAGACCACCAGACTACATTTTAGTAATAGCATCATTTTTTTACTGGACAAGTTACCTTATTAATCAGTAAAAAACAAATAACCAAATTCAAGACATGATCCAAATACGGACATCGTGAAAGACCGTGTCCAGTTTTTTATAGTGCGGGTGTGAGCCAATAATTTTTAGTGTTCTTGGAAAAAAAGTGTGGCAATCCCGATGACTAACTTATTAATTTGGTGTGGCATAGCAGTTTTTAACCTGTATCCATTTATATTGGAAAAATGTACTACACTGGTTAACATTCTAGGTCTGGATATAATTTTTGTCTAAGTAAAATTAATGGTTACCATTCTAAAGACCTTAATACAAGCCTTCATATGTACAATGTACATCAGCTCAAGCTGTAACAGTCTTTGGTTGCTGGTTAGAACCAGATGAAACAGAGACCAAACGTATGACAATCTGACACATTTCTGTCAGTACAGTTTCATTAACTGAACAGAAGTCACGTTCGTTATGCACAAATTACATGTAACCTCTTCCCAATTGATCTACATTTGTAAACATTAGCACACGTGTATGTAAAATATTTCATTTTCCGAACTGACATCACTTTTAGTATGCATTCACCACTTCCTGTTTGAAATTAAAAATAGCACAGTCAGGTAAATTTCTATCTAAAGTATTTTAAGAATTTACTTTTTATGAGTTAATATACTCATAAATTTAGTGTTTGTGTACCATCTGTTGTGCACACCAGATTTGACTAAGTTTTAACATAATAAAATAATGACAGTCGCTGACACTAGTTTCTTCAAACTAAACTCTAGCTCTTAAAGACGATCGCTACAGTTACATCATTTCTCAAATGAGAATTTTATGAAATTTCGTTTGTCGTTAGGGTTATACCTGCTTAGTCAGAATATAAAATAAGAGCTGTCTCAATGACAGCACGCTCGACTATTCAAAAGGTTGTTGGTAAAATGGGTTTTTTGTCAAAGAACAGGAGTATTGTGTAATTGTCTGTAAGAATTAAGGTCAAAGATATGAAACTTGTTCAAAGACCTTTGTAAATGTACATTACATTCAAAGCCTTACTCTGGATTCTGTAAGCCAAGTGGAGGGAGGAGGGGATAATTTCAAAGAAATACATAACCTTGTAAATTTGATCATGAATAACTTTGTAACTTTTCAAAATTGAAATGTATAGAATTAAAAAAGCATGACCGCTGCATGCTGCATAATTATTCTATGATATTTCAAAAGAAAGCCATTTCGAGTATTTCCATGTTAGTCTGGTAAAAACTGTGACAAAATTCTAAGTTAAAAGGGGCATAAAATTAATGTCAAAAATCAAAAACATTGGTGAAGATGTTGACAGTAAACATACATTTTAAGTCCATAAAAAAAAATCAAAGTTAAAAAGGGGCATAAATCTGTCAAAAATCAAAACAGAGTTATGGGGATTGTTTCCTCAGATGTAGATGTTGATGGTAGACACATACTTTGAGTTTCAAGTCAATACCTTTGATAATTTGCAAGATATTTGAATTTATAAAAAACTTTAACCAAAAATTCTAAGTTAAAAAGGGGCATAAATCTGTCAAAAATCAAAACAGAGTTATGGGGATTGTTTCCTCAGGTGTAGATGTTGATGGTAAACATACAGTTTGAGTTTCAAGTCAATACCTTTGATAGTATTCAGGATATTTGACTTTATTAAAAACTTTAACAAAAAATTCTAAGTTAAAAAGGGGCATAAATCTGTCAAAAATCAAAACAGAGTTATGAGGATTGTTTCCTCAGGTGTAGATGTTGATGGTTAAGATATATTTTGAGTTTCAAGCCAATACCTTTGATAATATGCAAGATATTTGAATTTATAAAAAACTTTAACCAAAAATTCTAAGTTAAAAAGGGGCATAAATCTGTCAAAAATCAAAACAGAGTTATGGGGATTGTTTCCTCAGGTGTAGATGTTGATGGTAAAGATATATTTTGAGTTTCAAGTCAATACCTTTGATAGTATTCAAGATATTTGATTTTATTAAAAACTTTAACCAACGCCGACGCCGGGGCGAGTGCAATAGTCTCCTTATTCTTCGAATAGTCGAGCTAAAAAGGTAGGTCACCAGCCTTATTTAGAAGTGATGGACACTTTCTGTAGTATACCCCCGAAAGCAGTGAAAATGACCCCTATCTCATTTTTATTCATATTAAATCTCTAAATTTGGCAACTCACAATTGATTTTTATTTAAATGTCAAGCAATTGATCCTATTTTATGAAACTACATGAATTGAGATTTCAAAATGTATTCAAACTGAAAACAAGAGGGCCAAGATGGCCCTATATCGCTCACCTTGGTACAAGTCCACTTGCCTGGTGGAAGATCACTAGATAATGTTATATACCAAATAAGTTTTCCCATATATGCCTTTGTAAAACAAAAGATCCCCCCCCCGGCAAGGTCAATTTTGACCCCAGGGGCATAATTTGAACAAACTTTGAAGAGGTCTACTAGGCAATGCTACATGCCAAATATCTAAGCTCTAGGCCTTGTGGTTTCAGAGAAAAAGACTTTTAAAGTTTTCCCTATATAAGCCTATGTTAAACTAAGTGACCCCCGGTGCGGGGTCAATTTTGACCCAGGGGTCATGATTTGAACAATCTTGGTAGAGGTCCACTAGCCAATGCTACATGCCAAATATCTAAGCTCTAGGCCTTGTGGTTTCAAAGAAGAAGATTTTTAAAGTTTTTACTATATAAGCCTATGTAAAACTAAGTGACCCCCGGTGCGGGGTCAATTTTGATCCGAGGGTCATAATTTGAACAATCTTCGAAGAGGTTCACTAGCCAATGCTACATGCCAAATATCTAAGCTCTAGGCCTTTTGGTTTCAGAGAAGAAGATTTTTAAAGTTTTTCCTACTTAAGCCTCTAGATGTAAAACTAAGTGACCCCCGGTGCAGGGTCAATTTTGATCCGGGGCTCATAATTTGAACAATCTTGGTATAGGTCCACTAGCCAATGCTACAAGCTAAATATCTTAGCTCTAGGCCTTTTGGTTTCAGAGAAGAAGATTTTTAAAGTTTTTCCTATATATTCCTATGCAAAACTAAGTGACCCCCGCTTTAGAAATGATTAAAAACGGAATTGCCGGAAAACAGTCTAATTTGAATATTTAATTGTATACCTTGGGGAAAACCTGCAAATTATCCAAAAGCCGTAATTTATCAGTACAAAAACAAGTGTCAAAAGTTTGAAAATGTTGATATTCCATTAATCGGTCAATTTCGCTTGGTTTTCAGGTTTTATTTGAAAGGTATATACCCCAATCGGGAGATATGCTTAGCCTGTTGAAGTACAGCCGTGGCCATTATTCTGTACACTGTAATGTAATACAGTAATCGTCTCATATAACTGTTAAGTTATAATTTTCTTGTTAAAGTTTTTCCTATATATGCCTATGCAAAAACTAAGTGCCCACCCGCGCGGGGTCAATTCTGACTCGGGGGGTCATAATTTGAACAATCTTGGTAGAGGTCCACTAGACAATGCTACATGCCAAATATCTAAGCTCTAGGCCTTGTGGTTTCAGAGAAGAAGATTTTTAAAGTTTTTCCTATTTGTTGCCATAGCAACCAGAGTTCTGCATGGAATGGAATTCTTTGAACACCTTTGATAGAGCTTCATGCAAGGAACATCCCTGCAAAGTCTCATCAACATTGGCCCGGTGGTTTCAGAGGAGATGTTGTTTGAAGGAAATGGTGGATGGACGGACGGACGGACGGACGTACGACGGACTGAATGCGATAGTGCCAGGTGAGCTAAAAACCATAAAGAGAGACTAGTTTCTGTAAAAAAATATGTAAAATTTGTAGTCATTTTTCAAAGTTTTTTTCAAGCATTGAGAATTTCTTAATTTTTTGCAGTAGAATTGTTCAAACATCACTTTCTTGAGAACTAATTTAAAAATGATAGGTAACCAGCCTTTTTATTGAGAAAAATGAGCTGTTGTCTCGGGTGGGAGGGTGGTGTTGGAGGGAAGGCCATGTGTTTATTGGCACTGACGTAATACAGATAGCTAAATGAAACTTTAACTGGACAAATTGTGTATAGTGAATCACTTACAAGTAATATGTAACAAAAAAGTATCCTTCTGAAAGCATTTAACATAGTTTAAAAGTCCACCTTTACTGACTATTTGGGTGCTTTTAAAGGGAGGTAATAAGTTTTCTTGATATACTGATTTTTTTGCTATACATGTAGTTATATGTTTAAAAATGTTAAAAGTGATATTATTGCTCGAAATAATCCTTTTGTATGTTTTTTTTATTCAAAAGTAATTGTTTGTGACATTTAATTAAACAACATCAAAATGTAAACATATTTGATATATAGCCAAGAATTAAACTTTAGCAATCGTCTTTAGGTCAATCACATTTAGATCTCATTGGTCACCGTGATTGGCCTTCTCTTTGGCAACCAATCAAATTCAACCTTTGGATATACTGGCTGGAAATTGCAGTCAGGTAAATCTCTCCTATTTTGGAAACAGAAAAACACTTTTGATAGGTATAGGCATGATGGGAGACATGCCGAGGTCTCATCCACAAATTCAAGCTAACATATTTGCTCTTATGGACGGACCTTTATAAAATTTGCTTCAAATCAAATCAAAACTAGTGATCATCTTTAAGTACTACATTTTGAGAGAGCTGTATTATTGCAAGTTCATTTACAAATTTGCTATCTGAAACTCAAATTTGCGAGAATTGCAGGTCAGTTTAAAAACTTCTGATTTCTTCATCATTCACCTCTATCTTTTGTTCACATTTTAACGTCGAAGTCTTTTATTGAGCATTTAAATCGTACTTAGTAGTTGAACAGAATTTCACAGAATAAATGAGTGATGTTTCATGTCTTGGAGTGAACATTTCAGTATGGCTGGCCTGAACTTAATGTAATGTCCCACCAGTACTGTCAGTGCTTTGATTAATCATTAATTCTGCATCAATATTTAATTACAGCACTATGACATCCACAAATTCAAAATAGCCGCCTCCATTATTCTCCATTTTTGAAATTTTCAGTCTTCAACATCTTCACATTTAATACTCTCTGGTTGTTTAAATTCTTTCCACAGTGTGTTCTCTTAACAAGTTCTTAAATTTAAAGTCCCAGGATCATTTCTTTTCTGTTCAAGTTGTTTCTTCAAGAAAAAGAGTTGCCAGAAAACATTTCTTATATTGCAAAAAACACTGCGCTGTTTCTTATATATATGCATAAAATTTATCTATTTAAAAAGCGAAGTTAGAGATGTTTTTGGTTTAAAAAAAAGGTAACTTCTGTCAGTAAGACATCTTTTTTGATAAAATGCGAGCTACATTGTACTTGTAAATGTGATTCTGGGACTTTAAAAGTCAAATTATATTCCTTTAAAACAAATTCGGACTTGTTACATGTATAATACATTTTTGTGACACAATAATTCAGATTGAAAGGGAAATAAATAGCAACACAAATCTGAACAATGCTTGTAGTTAAACGTATATGGATTGGCACGCAAAAAATGGAAGATTTTAGGGAGGCCTACCAGCTTTAACCCAAAAGATTAGACAAATCATTAACAGACTATAACCAACAGTCGAACGATTTGTTAATTGGAAGGAATGAACAAAAGCAGTACAATGTCTTACTGTATTTACTTTATTTTCTTCATATTTAAATACAACTGAATAGCGTATGCATGCAAATTAGTGACCAGAGCTGCTGTACTTTCAAGAACCTTTTTTCAATCATTTGCAAATTGTAAATAGTATAATGGACTACTTCTTCTAGGACTCCAAAAAATATTCTGGGATTCCGGTCATCTATGTTTTCTTTGGGTTCCATCATTTAACCTGCTGGCCTACTTTTCTACACGTATATACATTGTACACTGAAGCAGACCAGATGTCAAAAAGGTAAACAATCATATTACTTTGTATAACAATCTCTAACCTCTAAGGGCATAGCACTGATCAGCATGTACAGCATCTTTTACACAGGTATGCCATTTAATGACTATTACTAAAAGCTGTCTGATGCTTTGAAAATCTTTTGCCAAGTCTTTCTTCTCTTGAGAAAATTTTGGAAATTGTGAGTGATTTCAGTAAACAGTTCGACACCTCTTCCGGCTTTTTCCTTACAGAATACAGCATACAAAAAAATGAACATGCACCAGTACTCAACCATACAAATTTTCGAAGAAATTTTGCCAGGGACCTCTTAAACGTATCACTATACAAAGTACTTTGCAATACGATATGTAACAGATATGATACATCTACAGTTCCAAGAAGTTGAATGGATATATAGTCAGAATTTAACAAATGGATGTAAATATTCAAAAGTAACTGGCTGCAATTTGCATCCATTATAACGTTTTCATACTACATTTTCATTGCCACAGATACGGACACCAAAATCATTGTCAAACTGGCAACCAAAATTTTTCAGACAGTGGGCAGACATTTTAGGAAGCTTACCAAATTGTAAGTTAACTGTGCACAACGATTGGTTAATCAGTACTTCTAAGCCAATGAAAATTGTCATAACAAAATTTGTTTATTCAATATGCAGTTACTTCCCTTCTAACTGAACACAAACAGTAAATACTGTGCGATTACCAAACTTAATTAAATTGTTAATGGTGTGTCATGAAATGCGCAAAAGTAAAAGATACGGCGGTGCAATGTGTACCACTATGAATTGTTTCAACATTAAAGTCTACTGAGTTAAAGGCAGGGCATTTTTGCAAATGTTTAAAAGCTCCAGAAAATAGCCTTAAAAATAAAACCTTACTTCTCAAAGAATGTAACACCTTTATGTATTAATGAGAATGTTCCTTTATTATGATAAGTGACGCTTCTCCAAGGATTTTAAATGGTTTCTGTATCTTCTTTCAATATGTAGGTTAAAACAAGAGGCTGCCAACTGGGTGCAACACCCTGCTAAAAAGCTCTTAGATGTCTGCCGCTCATTCCGGAGGTTGCAGGTTCGAGCCCCACTGGTGTCACCACTGTACCTCCATGTATGACAACAGTACTGGTTTTTCCAGGAAGCAGACTCAGGAGTGACTCGATAAGCTTCAAGCTTTCTTCACAATCAAGCTAAAATAAATTAGTAAAAACAAACCAAAAAGCTCTAAAAATAGCCCAAAGAATTAGTAAGACGTTAAACAAACATGTCCATGGTATAAGCCTACTCTTTAGTTTTGAGTTCTATGTGTGTATCACTGCATAAAAATTTAGTATGATATATATACAATGTATATCATATTATTGATCATGACGCTCATAGAAGGCCCCCAAACAAAGTTCTCCTACATTTGTCAGAATATACATGCACACATGTAATGTGTACTGTAATACGCTTAGGTAATATTGTGAGCTCCAACTAAAAACATTAATGATTCAGTGACTGTAACCTGGTTCAAGAGTTTCAGCTAATAAATTGTTTTATATGGAACATAATTTACATAAATGCTTTGATTTTGCCTATTTTTACGATTTCAGCTGCAATTTTGAGAGTAAATATAGACTATAGCAATTTTCAATCTGTTATCCAAGATCAAATGGAGCTCCTGCAGGAAAAATTGCTATATGACTACAAGACATGGCATCCATTAAACCTGCTACTGGTATATATACTGTATGAATATATTTTTTCCTACACAGGCATCTCCCTTCACAAACTTTCACCTGAAATCTGGCCTCAATTAAATCACGGGCCTTCATTCCATTTTTCATAATAAGTGCACTCCCAGGTCCCTATTTTCAAATGAAAAATAATGAAGAATATTCCTCAACATCAGGAGATACCAATTTAAGATCTCCCTGACCTGCTTAGAATTCAGAGATTATACAATATTTTAATAAATTTTAACACATATATGTGCACATAATACTACAACTGACATGCAACTGCATTAGAAAAAATCATTGTGCCCCTTTTTTTAGTAGCCAAATTATCAGATCATATTTAGGTCAGTAACAGAAACCATGCAAATAGTAATTAAGTTAGCTATAATCATACCATTTTCTGCTGGGTCACCCTTTTTGGCAGTAGCAGAATTACCCATTATACTCTTCTAATAGTTCCACTGTCTTATATGTTAAATCAATAATCAAAACTGTTAAAATATCCTTTTCTTGTGTCTAACATTGAATGGTATCCATTGAACCACTAATCTATGCAAAACTACAAGTTGACAAGATTGTGTATTCGTGCAATGTAATAATTTATGTACACAAGTTTTGTGTGTATTTAACAAAGCAAATTGACTGCTTCAATAAGTAAACTTTTATTTTGATAAGAAAATTGTCAAACCACAAAAATATCATTGATTGTAAAGAAACCACAAGAGATAAAAGGATTTTTTACCAGGGACTACTTTCTTTGCGTATGCTCAAATAATATGTGTTGTTACAAAGGTGATTTTATTGACAGCCGTGTTTCTATAAATAGCTTTTATATGCAATTTTTAGATGCACAGGCAAGGTCGATGATCCGAGAAATAATTAGCATCATACAGTGATGGAGATTTGAGTTTGGCATCTTTGTGAAATACACATCTCCAAATTTCAAAGATTTAAATTGAACTTGAATATGTTGAAGTTTGCAGTCACCATGATCTGGCGTTAGGTTTTAGTTTGCATGTTTTCCATTCTTATGCGCCGCGCCGTTTATCAAGGAATTACAAGGACTCTAAAAATTGCACCATTTGGTATATTACATACACCATGGGTCTAGATTCTTTTCGTATTCGCTCTCTTCTTTATCTTTCTTTCCCATTGTTATGCAGCAAAAACGTGCAGACGAAAACTCTTCAAAGGGAGGCAACTTCCACAGCTGTAAGGAAATGGAGAGCTGCTAGTGCTCTCCCCGTGTCTACAACGTAGGCCTGAAAATGGCAAGTAAGGGAGGAATGCCAAATAACTGACAGTTTTTAAACTTCACGAAGTAGATTTTAATTGAGCAAATATAAACGTTATTTGCCACCATACATAATATGACATGAGTGTATTTGTGTGGAAGGAGACACACCGAACCTACTATAGAGCTAATCTTTAGATATAACAATAAAATTTCCCCTCAATGATTTTATAAGTATCAATTCCAATCAATATTTGTGACAGAAAATATGAAGCAAGGCCGAGTTTGGTTTCCAGCTTCTATGTCCAGTTTAAAAGACTTCCTGTTAGTCTAAATTTTCAAGAGGCAGTGCAAGTAAACAGTAGGCGTAGGCCTAGGCCTAACACATGTGAATCACGGGTCAACCAATTAGGCAATCGGCAGCCGTTAAAACCATATCATTCTTTAATTTCTATCCATCCATGTCTACAACCCAAAAGTGAACGCTAAAGTAGCTAATTGGTATCTATACTTTTAAGCTATAACACATACATTTTAGGTCCGTGGCTATAACCGATCAATGGAAAACGTTACAAAGGAAGATTATTAAACAAGGGGCCAAAAAGGGCCCGTATCGCTCTACTGGTCTGTATGTCTGGATTCTTCTAAGTTTTGTGAAAATCCATTGAAATGTTACCTAGGCAAAGCTAACAGAGTTCTCTGTGACCTTGACCCACTGACACCAAAAAAACAGTAGGGATAATATATTTTGCACGCCTGAACGTTCTTGGTAAGGTTGGTGAAAGTTGAATGAAAACTGTGACCAGTAGAGCGTTATCGAGGAAAATCTAACAGAGGTCACTGTGACCTTGGCCTTTGTCTCTCTGCTCCCAAAAAGCAATAGGAAACATCTACATGTTACAGGAACCTTCTAAGCAAGTTTGATGAAAGTTGAAAGGTCACTGTGACCTTGACCTTTGACTCAATGACACCAAAAACAATAAGGAACACTTTGTAGGGATTCTTATCAGCAGGTTTCATCAAAGTCAAATGAATATTGCAACCTGTAAAGCGTTATCAAGGAAAAGTCTGTACGGACAGACGGACAAACCACCATGGCATGACTTCGCCCAGTAGAGCTAAACACGAGTCACAAAAGTTTCAACTAGACAGCTGGAAAATTTAGCTTTTTGTATTTCTGAGGAGTGCAAAAAGGCGAGGACTGTGGCCGGGAGAAAGCGGGGTCGAATAACCCACGAGTTAACCGTCTCGTCTATCAGACTGTGATGGAAACATAACAAATAAGACTTTTAGACGAGCCATTTTTCTATAGAGAAAAAGCAGATCCTTTTGGCATACAGTAAAAAGAATGCTAATTATATCACACAATAACTTACTGCGCTGAATTTTGTAAAACTCGTCTGTTTGGTGGAAAATAAAATAAACTGACAGTCTACTACTATTTGTTCACTACATGTATCAATTCAGAAAATCATTATAGAGCTATTATGCACCGTTCGAAGATTAACCGTAATTACTGTGCCTAGGAAAGGAAGGCAACGACCTACTACGTACCCAGAGTCCACCCTTGTAAATTGAAGTCTTTGTTTAGAAAGAGAAAATCACACAATTAACAGAACTAGATCTTCATAGATGTAACCCATTATTATGAAATCCAGAATCAGAATTTAGCTATTTGTTACAGATAATACCTGGTTGAGCAGACCCTATAGTTTTCAGCTTCCGCTATATCATTATATTCTTTGCAGTTTGTTAGGTTTTTTTTCTTAGAGCTTTAACGTTTTTTTTTTTTCGACCGTATTTTAGCCATTTTTGAAAACAGGCAGTTTACCTAAACACCGTACTAGGAAAGTACCAGTACTAAAACCCAAATGTCAACTTTCTCACACAAAGAGACATGGTCAGTAGCAAGGTTCGAACCCGTGATGCTCGATCAATGAGCAGTAACAGTGATTTCAAGTCAGCGAACACGAACGCAGACTGCCATGCAATTCCCATAAAATCCTTCAATTCATGACAAGTTAGAGTTCGGACACAAGTGTGTGCATATGATATATATACAACATTTCATTACCTTTAAACTGTAAGTGTAACCTTGCCCTTTGAAGTAGGGACGTGGGTTTTGCACGCGCCACGTCGTCTTGATGTGCTGAACATTTGTGTCAAATTATTTTGAATTTTCAATGCATGACAAAGATACAGTCCAGACACGAATGTGTGCATATACACAGTATTCCATTACATTTAAACTCTTGAGTTTGACCTTGACATTTGAGATAGCGACGTGGGTCTTGCACACAACACGTCGTCTTGATGTGCTGAAGAATTGCACCAAGTTATTTTAAAATCCTTCAATTAAAAAGTTACAGCCACGACACGAACAAGCGGGCCAAGATGGCCCTGTAACGCTCACCTGAGACCTCTAGAGCGTTAAAAAGGTTTTCCTGTGATTTGACAGTGGGACTTAGTTTTTTACCCCAGATTCGGACTTGATCTGGAACTAATCAAATTGCATGATGATTGAGTAATACATGTGGCATATAGAGTGTTAAGAAGGCTTTTCATCGATTTTAACCCCAGGTGACCCAGATTCGAACGTAACCTAGAGATCATTTTAAAGAAAAACATTCTGAAAAAATTTCATGATGATTGGGTGGCTAATGTCACATCTATGGCATACACAAGGTTTTTCTATGATTTTACCCCGTGAACTAGTTTTTAACCCCAGAGAATCCATATTTAAAGTTGACGTAGATTTCATCAAGATAGTCATTCTGTTTTTGACCCAAGATAACCCATATTTAAACTTGTCCTAGATTCCATCAAATTTATCATTCTGACGAAGTTTCATGAATGCAACCTCTGTTGCATACACAATGTTTTTCTATGATTTAACCCCATTACCTAGTTTTTGACCCCAGATGACCCATATTCGTAATCGATCTACATTTCATCAAGACAATCATACTGACCAAGTTTCATGAAGATACAATGAAAAATGCAACCTATATTGCGTACACAAGGATTTTGTATGATTTGACACCGTGACCTATTTTTTATTACCGGATGATCTATATTCAAACTCGATCTAAATTGCATCAAGATAACCATTCTGACAAAGTTTCATGAAGATTCAATGAAATATACAACATCTAGTGCAATTGTGACCATCACAATAGCTCACTTTGAGCACTTTGGAAGTGTGGACGGTTCGACTGTAATATGCCCAAAACAAAAACATCACGTTTAGCAAGGTGGTCAAGATACCGCAATTCACAAGAATACTCTTAATAAATGTCTAGATTAAAAAAAAATCTAACTTGGGGTGAAATGATGCTAGGATCATAGCCGTTATACCACCAGCAACACCGAGTGAACTGCAGTGAACTTCCCCAATACAGGGGGCAAGACCAAAAACAATACCAAAGACAATACCAGTTAAATTAACTAAGCGAGAACGTCCCGGGACTGTGGCTATTATGTTATTTTAAGCCGACTTAAAAGTTATCCCGTCAATTCCGACTCGGACTGTGGCTATTATGTTATTTTAAGCCGACTTAAAAGTTATCCCGTCCATTCCGACTCGGACTGTGGCTATTATGTTACTTTAAGCCGACTTAAAAGTTATCCCGTCCATTCCGACTCTCACAATAACATCAAAACGAAAGCTTATAGTGATAACAGCGTTTGTCTCTGGTACTGTATGGGAAGCAGCAATGACGAGGGGTGGGACTAAATCAATTAAGGAAACTTTCTTACTGAAACAATTCGTATAAACTATAAACTAAACTGTAAACATGACAAAGATCAAAAAAACTCTGCCTTTTGATGCCAGTAAAAAATCATAGCCTTAAAATTAGACAGAAGGTATAAATAATATGTCTCGACATATTCCATTGTATATTTGCTGGATTTTGCATATTTATATGAAAGATTATTGTCTGGTTTACAAAGTAGGCTATGCTATGCACACCCGCGTAACCAGTGCTACACCCGTCTACCGGTGCCACACTCGCCTACCGGTTCCACAACCGCCTACCGGTGCCACACCCGCCTACCTGTGCTACACCCGCCTTACCGGTGCCACACCTGTCTACCGGCGCTACACCCGCCTACCGCTGCCACCCCCGTCTACCGGCGCTACACCCGCCTACCGGTGCCACACCCGCCTACCTGTGCTACACCCGCATACCGGCGCTACACCCGCCTACCGGTGCCACACCCCCCTACCAGTGCTACACCCGCCTTAACGGTATTCCTTATGATACAAGTTTACAGCAACTAGTGTTGACTTTTGGGGATCTTACCCGTCCATTCACGTTCTGAGATGGGCACAGTCAAATTCCTATTGAGACAATACCATTCATTGCGTAATGGTAACGTACTGTTTTGATAGCATGGTCAAAATTCATGAAAATGCAGTCTGGACATGATCTGCACTCGTCTCAAAGGCAAAATCACTTGCCACTAGCAGGGTAACAGTTAACACAAAACTGTATGTAAACATGCACTGTCAAGCAGTTTTCAATATTTTGTTATCTATAGTGCACTTTATATACTGTCTGCTACTTTAACAACAGATCTATCTCAACCCCACACTATGTTTAAAACAATGGATAAAACAGTACAATTTGTCAATTGAATACGCGCTTCTCACAGTTGTAGAAAATGTAGGACATATATATTAGTATGATATGCTAATTGATGCATTCGTGATAAATCGAGCGTTCCAACTGATGCACAGACTTTACCAATTCTATCGTGACGAAGTCTGAACTCGCAAGGGCGTTGAACACAACATAGAGTATTATTATCGCTCCCATTAGACAGAGATCGAGAACTGACATCGACCAAATGTTCAAATACTGGGGACGAACAGATTAACACAAAACTTGTTTTGAAACATTTTTCTCTTTGGAGACACACATACGTATAGACGAATTCAAAAGTTGTACAACCTTTGCCTTACTGGGGACGTACAAACGAACACGGGTGGCAAGATTTGAGAAAGAAAATCAAAAATATTGTGACAATGTGTCCTCCGCATGACCGCAAAACAATCCATTATTTTGCCATGATTTATGATCCGGGTATCTGACTAATATGATGGTAAGTCAATGAACTACCGTGATTCCCATAAAACACTTGTACAACACTTACACGCTGCCTCCCGTTGCTTGACAACGTCCTTGTTTTTTAGCTTTTTTCCTTCTTTCTTTGCCTCTTTATCCTTTTTATCCGACTCTAACATGTCAAATATAAAATCCATTTTAATAACACTGCAAGTTACACTTATTTTACGCGTCAATACTTTTAAAATGTATCCGCAAACAATTTGTGTTGATGTGTCTTATTTTGCCGAGATGTTTTGGGTGTTTTAAGTTTTCGCATCGGCGCATAAAGGCCTTGAGTTAAAAGTGAAACCATTTATATGTAAGTCAGTGATATTCTTTACTGCAATATCGCCGCAAGTTTCATATTTAAATCTGTTGTATTTGTGAATTTGATAACAGGTATCACATTTTTTCCTTATGGATTTACGCAGTTTGTGCCCAGTTTTTGTGTCATACCATATCAGTTGACATAATACCAGGTAGTAATTATTATGCAAGCCTGTCAAAATAAACACATGACAAATTTACTGGCCCGCTTTAAAAGATATTAAAAATTTCTTTAACGAAATATTTGAAGACATTTAATTTCTCTTCATTTTGGGTAATACGTGTTCAACGTTCCGAACTCTATAGTAAATTGAAGGTATTCTGTATTAAACAAGAGGGCCAAGATGTCCCTATATCGCTCACCTGAGACCTACTTATGAAAATTATGTGACCAAACCTTAAACCTAAACTATATATCATAAACACAAACATTATGTTTAACCTTGACAAGACAAATACATGATGATTGGGTTGTAAATGTCACCTGTATGATACACACAAGGTTTTTAACCGGGCGACCTAGTTTTGACCTCAGATTACCTATATCCAAACTCGACCTAAATTTTATCAAGACAATCATACTGACCAGGTTTCATGAAGATACAATGAAATATGCAACCTATATTGCGTACACAAGGATTTTGTATGATTTGACACCGTGACCTAGTTTTTGACCCAGAGGATCTATATTCAAACTCGACCTAGACTGCACCAGGATAGTCATTCTGACAAATTTTCATGAAGATTCAATGAAACATACAACATCTATTGCAAACACAAGGGTTTTCTTTGATTTGACCCCATGATCTAGTTTTTCATCCTGAATGACACATATGCAAACTAAATATAGAATTCACCAAGCCATTTATTCTGACAAAGTTACATAAAGATCCAATGAAAAATGCAATCTCTATTGCATACACAATGTTTTTCTATGATTTGACCCAGTGACCTAGTGTTTGACACCATATAATCCATATTCATACTCGGCTTTTATTTAACGAAGGTAGTCATTCTGACCAAGTTTCATGAAAATCCAATGAAAATGCAACCTCTATTGCATACACAAGGTTTTTGTATGATTTGACCCCGTGACCTACCTTTTGACCCCAGATGACCAATATTTATATTCGACCCAGATTTCATCAAGGCAATCATACTGACCAAGTTCAATGAAGATCAAATGAAAAATGCAACCTCTGTTGCATACAGAAGTTTTTTTTTAATGGTTTGACCCCGTGACCTAGTTTCGACAGACAGACGGACAAGGAAAAGTAACAAAGGGCAATAACTCTGTAATTACTCAATATATAGTTATGGTTCTTGTGCACTACACTTCCTCTCATTGTGCTAGACCATTGTATGAAGTTGTATTGAATTCCAACTTGTAGTTTTCCAGTTAGGCTCCAGACAAGGAAAAGTAACAAAGGGCAATAACTCTGTAATTACTCAAGATATAGTTATGGTTCTTGTGCACTACACTTCCTCTCAATGTGCTTGACCATTGTATGAAGTTGTTTTGAATTCCAACAAGTAGTTAGCAAGTTATGCTCCAGACAAGCAAAATGCAACGCACTGCCCGACCGACCGACCAACCACCGGATGACTCCTATATACCCTTTAAACATCGTTTCGGGGGTATATCTATATAAGATCATTTGTTGCACGTTTAGTCAAATATTAAATTACGAAAGCATACGTCTTCTGCTATATTGTTTATCGGGAATATTTTCTTTGCCAAGTCCAGACCTATTCTAGTTTTGATCTATTTTAAAGCCACTATACAATAAATAAAACATGTTTACGTCATAAATTTCACCTTCAAATATCTTCTAAAGTCTTGGTATTGATCTGTTAGTATGTTAAATTTAATACCATAAAACTTTAACGAACGATTCTTTTGTAAACGAATAAAGATATAGTTACTTAAATATGCTATCGGTTTTTATATACAAACATGTACAATTGATATTACATGTATTATTATTTCTCTAGTTTCACTTTAATGAAATGTTGTTAATTAAAAAAAAAATCAACGACATCTTCATATAGACAATACGGCTTGAATGTGTTATATCTTTTTCATAGTTGGCAGTTTCTTACGGATAATAGGGATTTAGTACACGATGGTAACAACAACGACAACAACACAATGATAATAATAAATTTCTAAAAAGCACTTTTACAACCTTGAAATTCTATTTTGATTATAAGTCCATTATTTATTTAATTGTCACTCCCTGCAAATGTACTGATTGATTAGCTTAACAGTGTAGACCATGATCAAACATAACTGGTCACAGTAAATAATAATAATATTAATAATAATAATAATAATAATAAAAAATAAATAATAATCATCATCATCTCTTTATTTAAAGAAGCTAGCTCATTAAGCATATGTACATAAAGCAACTTATTTCTTATCTACCATGAGGCCTTCTATGCCTTGTGCAGATAGGAAGTGATTCTGCCTTTATGACAAACTTGTTGCCTTTGCGATCCAGCCTTTGCGACAAACTTGCTGCCTTTACAGTGCATCAGCAGTGTAACACTAGCTGCCTTATGCGACAAACTTGCTGCCTTTACAGTGCGTCAGCAGTGTAACCACTCAACTGCTGTTTAGAAACGTGTATATTTTTATTTACCGACGGTCATCCAAGTCACTTACAGATATCTTTTCGGAGAATATATATCTCAATATCACATTGAACTTAACAGCAATATGATTAAAATCATCTCAAAAACGCTACGATATCAAGATGATCGTGCACTTCAGTCAGATTCACTGAAATCGAGCAGTACCAAGAAGTCTTAAAAACTTTTGTAAATCTACTTCAAGATATTTCCTTTTCTGAAATTATTCACTTGTAATTGGCTTGACTAACGTTATATTAAGGGTAAATTCAGTTTACACAATTTATATTGAACAGCGCACAATAAAAAACAAGACGCCACTCGCGGTAATACTGCAGTTTGACATAAACTGATAAGGATAATTGTAAATGTGGTTAGATCATTCTATGATTTATAACACGCGAGACACCATGATGCTTGCATGTTTATAATCCATGTTATATTACTATATTGCTTCTAGTTATTCGTCCTCTAAAATATCACGTGCTTTGTGCAGATAGGAAGTGATTCTGCCTTTACGACAACGTGTTGCCCTTGCGACCAACTAGCTGCCTTTGTGACAAACTTGCTGCATTTGCGACAAACTTGCTGCCTTTGCGATTAACTTGCTACAATTGCGACCAACATGCTGCATTTGCGACCAGTGATCAGCGGTGTTTTTGGACTCATTCATCTTTTTGTCTAAAAGTTAAAGCATCCGGAGCGAGTTCATTGTCACCCACTAAAGTTTCGGATACAGCCCCGCATTTTAACCGAGTGTTACAGTACTCCATTTAACAGCTATAGAAGGATACCTTTGTTAAGCTAAAGTGTAAGAAAACTACCTTCCGCAAGACAATGGGCTATCTATAGTTTAAATACCTTCCTCCAGATAAGGTGATGCATTAAAAAGCCCCCACCCCACCCCATCCCATAGCAGATTTGGTGATATACACTAGGCCCAACTTGCTGTAAAATGATCGAAAAATTGGTATACCTCGCTTATAAAATTGCGAACTGGCGTCCTGAATAACTTAGAGTGATTTCTTTAATCTAAGTTCGTGACTTTTTCTTTTCGCGAAAAAGATATTGAAAATAAAATGCTCGCGAAAAAAACTCAACTAAATTGAAATAACAGTATAAAATGACTTACAGTCATACTGTACTTTCTTCTTCTCCTTCTCCTTTTTTGTCGTGCTCGTACTCGTACTCATGGACATGGTTAATGCTGGTATATATCCAAATAACTTATCATTTACCCTTCGGTTATGTGCTTCTACGGACAATGAAATGATACAGAAAAACGATATATTAATGTTGGTCTCTATTCTTGGTTGGTAGATAAATGTGCACCTTGATAAATTTTCTTTCCACAATCAAATTGAATCAAGAAATCCAAGAGTAAACAACTTTTCAATTATTCCGAACAACTCTGAATTCAACTCTTTAAAAAACTGAGGGTTTCAAGTTTTCTTTTGCAATTTTGTTCCCCTTTTTTTTTACACCGAGCGACGCATATTGGTATAATCCGTTCACGACTGGGGAAATATATTAATTAAATTCCAACTTTAGCTTGATCAAGAATTTTATTATTTTACACGCTTAGTCTTGTTTTCTATAATACATTGAAGTAATTCTGTTCGAGTATAACTGTCTTCTAACAAAAACCTTATTAAATACTTGTTTATCTCTGCCATCAGCTTAACGGATTAATACTTCTAAAACCTTTTTGGCCATTGTCTACTATGTATCAGGTATTGATTCAAAAGACCTTTGAATATATTATATCCACGATTAAATACACAAACAACTTCATATAATCTTAGATCATATATGCACAGGCAATAAATATACATGCAACAGTGAACCAGTGGGCCTAAATAGCGTTAGCTTGATAAACCAAGAGGATCCCGGTTCAATCCCTGGTCAGGCTACTTGATGTGTGTCCTTGCTAAAGATACATGATGTCGAGTCTGCCTGTGTCCGCTCAGTTTTAAAGGGGTGCCAGTAATAAAAATGTGCACCCCCTCCCTCTTTATATCTTTCTCAGTTCCAGTTAGACTTACACTTCTATTGAAACTTGAAATTTCGACGTATCTTAACTTCTACTGTATTTCGGTGCTTCATTGATTGAAACATTAAGTGGTTGGATATTAATTTTGTGAATTGATGTGAGGGGCGTTGGTAATTATGTTTAGAACACAATTAGATTTTAAACAGTATTCGCCATCAGTTTCTGTAAAAAATATGTTCCCATATATTGTTGGGGATACTTCCAATAAACACTATCGGTTTTAACTAACTAAGCCCATGCAATAAGTCACCCGTGCAGTCACTTGTTCGATCTTCAAACACATCACTTGCCACTCACTCATATCACTATACCTCCCTAAAGTAATAGATGCAAAATGCATCACTCGTATAAAGTCTGACGAGATGGTAATTGGCACGTAGCGTAGTGTCAGGGAACTTTATAAAGGTAACAAGTATAAAGGTAACAAGTGAAATCAAAAGAATTCATAGACATATGCAAAGGAATTCGCCAAGCAGTTGTGCGAGACGCCATACAATGTTCTCCTGCGCATCCGCTATGTTCAGGGTTATGAGCTAGAAGCGGTAAAACGGGAGCGAAGATATGATGAAATGTCATTTCATAATTATGCTAATAATTATTACGATAGGATTTAACCATTTTGTGGCGATGCACATTGTAATGTTTATGCCAATAAACTATTTGACTTTGACTTGTTATAAAACTGCAAACATCTCTAACAATAACTACCTTTAAAAATGATCGGCGCAATTTTGAGTATATGAGACTTTATAGTAAAAGTCCTGACAAAATCCTGAAAAGTGGCAATATCATTTCTTTTCCCCTTATACAGCTTTTGATATTAAAGTAACGAAACACATACTACTGAAGTATCTTCGATTGTCTTTATATACCACATCATATTAAGTTTATTTTTTTCTTCAACATTGTTCTACTTATCATTTTCAGCTTTTAAACCATTTGTTAATGTTTTACGACAAATAATCATAAAAATCTTCATTCATTTAACTGGCAATGAAAAGTTAACACATACTGTATACATATTATTCGATAACAGTAAAGTGTCGATACTACAGAGTTGGTGTGACTGAGTTCTTTTGGGGCCATACCTCAACATCAACAGTTTTATTTGTGGGCCCACTGTGATTTTTCTTGTTGACCTTTTTCATTAAGGTAAGTGCCTTAGAGCATAAATTATATAATAAAGATAAACGCTGATATGGCCGATGGCAAGGGGGGGGAACTCCGGATATCGCCGTACTTTGCATAATTATGCGAAAAACATACATTCAGTTTTAAGCTCGCTTTTGACCGGAAGTCGGTAGCTTTTCAACCGGCAATGAAATGACAAGTCGAACGTATTCCAATTTTTGAATTGAGAAATTTACTCTGTAAGGCACCTTTTAATTGGATAATACCGAATGAGAAAGGATAATAAAATACATAATATGCCGTAACCGCCAAACTAGTGTTGATTTTAAGTGTACAGTAATGATTATACTCTTTCGAACAGTGAATAATGGTCAATATTCTGAGTAACAAATTTGTTAAGAAAAGCAAGGATTAAGTTTGTTTTTCTCACGCACATGTCACGGTACATATTTGACCACAATTGAGGAAAAAATAGATAAGTGGCATCAGGTCTAACATCCCTGCAAGTTAAATGTCCATGGGTTTGCGTCCCGGTCAAGGTGCACACCTTTTCTCACCCTATGACATTTAGCGCCTTCTGACTGAATAAAAATTCAACTTGACAGTATTTCTTATTATAAAATCTAGCTATCAATCGCTTCCATATACTCAAAATTGCGCCGACCATCTTTTTTTGCAGATAGTTCTTGTTAAAAGCTAACGTTGTAAAACTTATGTTGGACTGGAGTATTGACCTGTGTCTCACAATAACTTAACTCAACTTTTGTCCTTGAACCGAGTTTAGCAAGCGGACAGGAAAAGATACTCATCAGGGTTTTTATATATCCAAACAGCACGAGATATACTAGATCTATTATAATTAGATAAATAAAACTTGAAGATTATCTTTATACAATTTTACGGGCCTACTATAATCTGTACACATCTTTAAGATTTCGACTTCACATATAATAGGGCAGGTATAAAAAATAAAAGATAACGTATGACTGACGTAAAGCAGTTTGTAATATTAACGACAATAACAATGTTATTTACATCCGTACCATCTCGTCTTACTTTTATAATGCATATGATGTTTGTAAATTATCTTTTAGACTGTATAAAGGCAAATTGTTGATATCCTCTTTAGATAACCGTGGTAAGATGATAAAATAAACATTGTGCGGTTTCAACCCTACCAGAAAGTTATGGTTCGACGTGAAATACGAAACTTTGATAACACGGTTTATTACCTTATAAAGTTAATTTAGTACTTAACAACCAAATCCGGATATATAAATTGCACTATATAATTGTTTACGCGGTTTTCACGACGTTATTAACATTTATGTAGATCTAATATGTTTCTGTGTATCAAGATAAAGCAGCGGCACTAACGGATTGAAAGGTCGCTGACTGTTTTAGTATGGGTGGACATTGGTACAACTTTTAGCCGCCGAATACAGATGTTCAGACAGATCGCTCCACCCGAAAAACTACCAGTACTGTTTTTTTTTTCAGAAAGGCGAACATAATACGCTTGAAATGTTGCGTCAAAATCCTTGTGAGATCTGTGATCTTTCTAATACGGACCCAAATAGATATAGTAGTCATATACGAATGATAGAGAATGTTGTTGTTGTTGCACTCCCTTTTGAGTAGTCGGCTAGAGTCGTCCTTCGTAAAATCTGTTTTCGTAGATCCCGTTTGTATCTATAGCTGATAAAAAGCCTGTTTATTAAATACATTATACAAAGGCGCATACTTCTGCCTTATTTGCTTATACCTCTGTGAACTTATAATGACTTCGGCCGACATTTTGATAATGAAGTGTTCACGAGAATAATTTAAGAAACTTGGCATTAAAAGTGTCTCTGATTATGAAAACATTCCTCGGTAACCCTGTAAGGAAAAACGTGGGTTAAAAAACGGGAATAATTTACTACATGCGATTCCAAAACAAAGACGACCTTTAAGAAGTTTTAAATTTGTATAGTGTATGTATACCGGAACTTTCATGAAATCCGCATTACTTGGAATATAATATCTAAAGCAAAGAAGTTAAAAATAGAAAGAAAAATAGATCCACCAAAGACTGAACAAGTACGGTTGTCGTCTAAAACTGCTTGCGATAGTGAAGGGGCCTACAGCAATAACGAAGTAGGAAAATAACATTGTTGCTGTGCACAGACTTATAAAATGTCGTGATGACCATGTTGATTATATTGTCATGTATATAAACTGTTTTTGTCATGTTGAACATCATTATTTTCATTTGTTTTCAAACCGCGAAAAATTGTATTTTGGCGAGAAACATGTATATATGTTTATGCCAATAAATTCTTCAACTTGAGTGACTTTTATTAAAGTATCCTGAATGAAAATTTCGAAGTTTTTCACACAAGAAAACTTACATTCAAAACTTCAGTTGTCTTAAACTTTCAAGATAGGGCGGTATATAACAACGTAGATCATGATCAATAAGCAGATTGGGTAAGTCTAATCCTAATCTACGATGTTTGCTTTTCAATCACGGCAGAGTATCTTCAAACAACATCTGTTTGAACTTTTGTATAATGTAATTTGTAATTAACTAATTCATTTATTCTCGATTGCGAATAAAGTTCTTACAATTTAGATTAACTGCTCTCGACACTCACTCCACATGTAATCAACAGTGGAGAGAGAGACAGAGAGAGAGAGAGACAGACAGAGAGAGAGAGAAACAGAGAGAGACAGAGACAGACAGAGAGAGAGAGACAGAGAGAGAAAGAGAGAGAGAGAGGGATTGAATTTACCTATTGTGAGGACAAAAACCCTGTCCCCAATTCTACGTTGCGTGCAACAGAATGCTTAAAACACTTCCGGGGCATTGTGGGGTATTTAGGTTGTAAAGACAAATTGTCCTCAGTATGATTGAAGAAGTCCTCATTACATCTTTACTATTGACAAAGTCCTTACTATTTATCCCTTTTTATCTCTTTTTCCCTCTCTTGTTTGTCCTTACAAGTACGGTTACAATTGCCTAGAGAGATAGAGAGAACCCTGGACAATTTAAACAGTAATTGCAAGGACAAACTAGAGAGGGAATAAGAGATAAAAAGATATCAATAGTGAGGACTTTGTCAATAGCAAAGATGTAATAAGGACTTCTTCATCATACTGAAGACAATTTGTCTCTCTTTATTTCGTCCTTACAACCCATATACTCCCCCTCTCCCAATGTCCTCGAAGTGTGTTCAGCATTCTGTTGCGCGCATCGTTAAAGTAGGCACAGGGTTTTTGTCATCACTTTCAAATTTTGTCCTAACAGTTGTGAAAAAAAGTTGTCTTCAGTTATCGATTTTGCTACTGCTACTGCCAACTACTGCAACTACCAGCTACTGCTACTGCCAACTACTGCAACTGCCAACTTTACGTCTTTGCTACTGTTACTGCTAACTACTGATACTGCCAACTTTACGTCTTTGCTACTGCTACTGCCAACTACTGCTACTGCCAACTTTACGTCTTTGCTACTGCTACTGCCAGCTACTGCTACTGCCAACTACTGCAACTGCCAACTTTACGTCTTTGCTACTGCTACTGCCAACTACTGCTACTGCCAACTTTACGTCTTTGCTACTGCTACTGCCAACTACTGCTACTGCCAACTTTACGTTTTTGCTACTGCTACTGCCAACTACTGCTACTGCCAACTTTACGTCTTTGCTAGTGCTACTGCCAACTACTACTACTGCCAACTTTACGTCTTTGCTACTGCTACTGACAACTACTGCTACTGCTAACTTCACGTTTTTGCTACTGCTACTGCCAACTACTGCTACTGCAAACTTTACGTTTTTAATAGTGCTACTGCCAACTACTGCTACTGCCAACTTTACGTCTTTGCTACTGCTACTGCCAACTACTGCTACTGCCAACTTCACGTTTTTGCTACTGCTACTGTCAACTACTGCTACTGCCAACTTTACGTCTTTGCTACTGCTACTGTCAACTACTGCTACTGCCAACTTTACGTCTTTGCTACTGCTACTGCCAACTACTGCTACTGCCAGCTTTACGTTTTTCTACCGCTACTGCCAACTACTGCAACTGCCAACTTTACGTCTTTGCTAGTGCTACTGCCAACTACTGCTACTGCCAAGTTCTCGTTTTTGCTACTGCTATTGTCAACTACTGCTACTGCCAACTTCACGTTTTTGCTACTGCTACTGTCAACTACTGCTACTGCCAACTTCACGTTTTTGCTACTGTTAATACTTAGTACTGTTACTGCCAACTTGGAACGGATTTTATTTCACAAATCACATACTTTTTAAAGCATTCAGCAACACGCAT
>JAFMSR010000005.1:15193977-15483977 GCA_022818135.1 Saxidomus purpurata
CTTAAGAAATATCGCACCCAGAGTGTACAGAATATTCAAAATAACAAATTTCAGTACGCCATGAGCAAAAACTCTATTTTAATAGGTCTGATCTAACCCTAAATCGAATCTGACCGAGCAATTCACAATAACGATTGCATGAACAGTGCAGATTCGTAAGTGTTAACAATGTCAAATATGGCAATTTTGGCTCTATTAAGGGCAGAAACTCTAGAACTGCTGGCGAGATCTCATAATTGAACTTGATCGAGATTGTGTGGCAATATACATTGTATCCAAGTATTGAAGTTTAAATAGGATTGCTTCAGAAATGTGGGTGATTAGAGTGTTAAGATCTAATTGTGGATGTACAACGAACATCGAGAAGCTCAGGTGAGTTTATAAGAAGCTGACCAGTTTAATAAATGAAACTACAATGGTTTTCATGTGGTTTCCCTTAGCATTGACCCGATAATCTAGTTTTTACCTAACGTATCCCACTTCCGAACTTAGGCTACAAGTCTAGGCAATCTTTTTTTATATTAAAGATCGAGGTTCACAACGGTAAATAGGAACGGACGACAAACGAGGTCAAACTAGCTCACCTTGATCACTGTCCGAGATGAAGAAATTAAATTAGTCGCATCTTCAGGACATGGTTTTATCAAATCCAAATCATTTTAGCAACTTTGGTATACAGACAATAAAATTGCGGAAATTCTATCAAATCATACCAGCAGTTTGGCAAATGGTTTTGCCTGGCCTTGGCAGTGACATCGCTGTGGGTGTTTCAGAAGAGTCGTGTGCAGTATGATGAATATTTACTAATGATTTAGCAACAATTATGTGCGGCAAAGCGCAACTGTTTAGGCTTTTTCAAGAGGATCATATCCAGGCTGACGGACGCAAGTGGTGTTTCAAGCTTTTTTCAATGAAACCATTTAGCGGAAAAAAATGGCCATAGGAGTAATAACGTGTCGTAGTTTTCATTCCGAACCTAGTTCTACACATACTTGGTGCTTTGTTTCTAAAGCAGAAAATTGGTTCTTGGTTCAGGGCTTTAACCTACAAATTTCATGTGACATTGTCAAAACCAATCTACGACAACTTTAAAAATATGGGTAGACTGTTAAGTGGTTTTTGGTTTACTTTAATCGACAAATGTTAGTTCGTGAGAAAAAATGTCGAGTTTTGTGTTTGTTGATTATTCTTCTCCTGTTAAGTTATATTTGCACATGTTATGAATCAATGAACTACATGCAAGATGTGATAGTTGTTTACGTATCATCAAATAATTATTTCAAACTTGTATCATTATCAACAAAACATTATTGGAGCTGTTTCAAGTGATCGAGAACACAAAGATCAAGTTAAATTCTAGAGGGTTTTATTTGTTCACGTCGTTTCCTTGTCATGTAAAATAGTCTACAGTACACACACTTGTTCTTCCAAACAAATCTACTTTAAATACCCATGCGATGCATGGTGTTCACTTTATGCGGTTTATATTAGCTGGTTATATTAGTAAGTTGGCGTAATGTTGGCCACACAATTTAGTTCCGTTTTCTGAACGCGCGAGAGCATATATCATGATGGTGTACTTGCATTTTTACGGGCTCGTGTCCTTTGTCTTAATCATTCAAAGAAAATCTCTTAAACGAAAAGATATAACTCTGACTTTTTATGATACTAAATATTTTCCTTTTTCGGTTAATGTGTGTATCGTGCCAGTGTGTTGACATTTAAATTTAGATAGAACACCAGGTTAGAAACCCAGGGATAGTCTCACGTGTATCGGTGCTATACACCGGGCCAAGGGGTCTATTCGTAAAGGAGCTACGGTCTGGTACCCAGATTTTCTTGTATCTGCATCTGTCTCTATTCAACCTGCGCCTGTAAGGAGTCTCGGCAAGTTCACCCAGGGTCGGCCAGGACTTACAAAGAATCAAAGGAGATAAAGGACACCAATCATAATAATAACAGTATATGATCAAAGGTGAACATTTCAAGAAGAGTTATGGTGTTTTTAGCAAGGTTTAAACAAGTGATTCCTTCACAATATTGAAAAATGTCTTAACATCACGCGACACCTTGGCCCACCGCCTCCCCACCACCTCCGAATAAAAATTCTTTCTTTTTCATTGCAATTGGGTCACTTCTGACTAGAGTTATTGAGCAGAAACAAATCTTTATTTTAGTATCAGCGACCTTGACCTTGACCCTAGGTGGTTGTATCATATGCTCTGCACATAGAATACTTTTTTTTACAAACTTTAAATTTGCCATGCGTCATTGAACGTCTTCGCCGTCGGATATATCTGGATACTCTTTGCAAAAGTTACATACAGGTTTAGTGACCACATAAAATCTGGAAAAATCCTCATTATTGTAGCCGTATACCGTATATGGTGATAAATAGATAGGCTAATTGGCAGCGCGGGTTTGGATTTTCCTGGAAGTGCCAACTTAGGTTCAAATTATTTCGTAAGTCAAAAATCAACTAAGAAATAAACCATCTCACAAAAATATGTCTGCTCACGTTACCGAACATGCCTAGCCCTCTGAAGAGGTGTTTTACTTAGTTGGAGTAGGTTTTGTTAAGTATGTGATGGTTGCTCACAGGCGGTATAATTTAAAATTTAAGCCTTTATAGTTAAATGGGGGCCCAGCATTTAGACACATCAGTCACACTTATAATCATATAAGTAACTGATTTTTCTGTGTTAAGCATTTAGTTTCTGTCACTCGTTTGGGCTGTCATCTGAGGGTATTGTCAGTGATAACAGAGATTGGAAAATATTTAGAATCATACAAAAGTCATTCAGATTTATGCCTAGTCGCTCTAAAGATTTTCTTTGAAAAATTAAGCCAAATAACACAAGCACGTATTTGAAACAAAATATAACTTACCAGGAGAAAAATACAAGAGGGCCAAGATGGCCCTATATCGCTCACCTTGATACAAATCCACTTGCCTGGTGGAAGATCACTAGATAATGTTACATACCAAATAGATTTTCCTATATACGTCTTTGTAAAACAAGTGACCCCTGCCCCCCCAGGACAGGTAAATTTTTACCCCAGGGGCATAATTTTAACAAACTCTGAAGAGGTCTAATAAGCAATGCTACATGCCAAATATCTAAGCTCTAGGCCTTGTGGTTTCAGAAGATCTTTAAAGTTTTTCCTATATACGCCTATGTAAAACTAAGTGACCCCCGTGCGGGGGCAATTTTGATCCGAGGGTCATAATTTGAACAATCTTGGTAGAGGTCCACTAGCCAATGCTACATGCAAAATTATCTAAGCTCTAGGCCTTGTGGTTTCAAAGAAGATTTTTAAAGATTTTCCTATATAAGCCTATGCAGAACTAAGTGACCACTCCCGCAGGGTCAATTTTCACAATCTTGGTAGAGGTCCACTAGACAATGCTACATGCCAAATATCTAAGCTCTAGGCCTTGAGGTTTTAGAAAAGATTTTTAAAATGTTTCCTACTTGTTGCCACAGCAACCAGAGTTCTGCATGGAATGGAATTCTTTTAACAATTTTGGTAGAGCTTCATGCAAGGAACATTCCTGCATAGTTTTATCAACATTGGCCTAGTGGTTTCAGAGATGTCATTTAAATCAAAATGTTGATGGACGATGGACAATCATCAATCAGAAAAGCTCACAAGAGGGCCATCATGGCCCTATATCGCTCACCTGAGTACCAGTGCTCTTACCTAAGGAAGCCACTTGTTCCTAAAGGGAGACAGTAGTTGCTAAGGAAGTCACTGGTTAATAGGGAACTTAGTTGTTGCAAAAGAAGTAGACGGTTGCAAAGGCAGTCATTGGTTGTAAGCGAAGTCAATGGTAGCTTAGGAAGTCACATGTTCCAAGGGGAAGTCACTAGATCACTAGTTGCTTAGGAAGTCACCATTTGCTCAGTTAGTCAGTGGTCACTATATATAGCAACTAATTGGAAGCAAAGTTTCTCCTACAACTCTATATAAAGACAAGGGGATATGTTGTTTGAAGCAAAATGTTGACGGAAGACAGACAATCATCCATGCTAAAAGCTCACCCTGGCACAAATTGTTAGGTGAGCTTAAAAAGCAGTCAAAAAGATCGACATTTTTTCTCAAATGTGCAAAAAATTTGACAAAGTTTAGAAAAGACTGGATAAATTCTACACAAGGCCCCCTAAAGGTGATAGATGGTCATAATACTTTTATCTAGAAATTTTCACTTTCTAGGGGACACAACACTAATTTTACTTTTGATAACAAGAGCTATTTGTAAAACAAGTATGCACCATTCAATGCATCAGTAATGTGGAAAAAGAAGGCCAGGATGGCCCTTTATTGCTCAGCTGTGTATCAATTGGCAATAATACAAGGGGTCATGATTTAAACATGATTCGTAGAGGTACACATCACAATGCTTAGTAACATTCCAAATATCTGTGGGCCTTGTTTTTTTTTTTTTTTAGGTTTCCCTATATAATCATATGTGAAATCAAGTGACTCGCCCCCATCCAAAATGGTTACCTTTCACCCAAGGGTCATGATTTGAACAATCTTGGTAAAGGTCGACAATGCAATGCTACATGCTAAATATCTAAGTGCTAGGCCTTGCGGTTTCAGATAAGACGTTTTTTAAAGTTTTTCCTATATAAAATCAAGTGACACCCCCGGGCGGCGTCAATTTTGACCAAGGGGTCATGATTTCAACAATATTGGTAGAGGTCCACTACACAATTTATGATACATGCCAAATATCTAAGCTCTAGGCCTTGTGATTTCAGGGAAAAAGATTTTAAAAGTTTTTCCTATTTGTTGCCATAGCAACCAGGGTTCTGCATAGAATGGAATTTTTTAAACTCTGTTGGTAGAGCTTCAAGCAAGGAACATCCCAGCCATGTTTCATCAATATTGGCCCAGTGGATTCAGAGATGTCGTTTGAAGCAAAATGTTGATGGATGACGGACAAAGGTCAATCATCCATCCTAAAAGCACATCCTGGCAAAGCATGTGAGCTCTAGCCTGAGAAAAAAATTCGGGCCTTAAAAAGAATAAAATTTTTTATTCCTACAAAAAAAAAAAAAATAATGGCCTAGAATATTTTTTTTAATTTGGTCTTCAAAAAATAATTCATGGGGCCGAAATAAAAAAAAGTCCCTGTGACCTTGACCTTTGACCTACTGACCTCAAAATCAATATTGGTCATCTGCTGGTCATGACCTATTGGAGGGCCTATTCTGTACCCAAGTTTGAGGATTGTAGGCCAAAGTATTCTTAATTTGTTGTCCTGAAACCATTCTCTACCAGACAACGGACTGACAAGACCCATGTTCAAACTTGACCTAGATACTTTCAGGACAATCATACTGACCACGTTTATTGAAAATACAATACAAAATGCAACCTCTATTGCATACTCAAAATTTTCTATGATTTGACAGTGTGACCTAGATTTTGACCCTAGATGACGCATATTGCGAACTTGACCCACTTTTATCAAGGCAATCATACTGACCAAGTTTCATGAAAATCCAATGAAAATTGCAACCTCTATTGCATACCATAGGTTTTTCTATGATTTGACCATTTGACCTAGGTTTTGACCCCAGATGACCCATATTCGAACTCGACCTAGATTTGATCATGGTAGTCATTCTGACCAAGTTTCATGAAGATCCAGTGAAAAAAGCAGCCTCTATTGAGAGATTGAGACCAATACTTCAACTCCAAGATAGGTGGCTTGATGTACAACTGACAAGGTTGGTTATGCTGGGTGTATACTGTATTTGTCACTCTCTTTGACCTAGCAACATGTATAATGTGACATTTACTGATATTGATATTACAAAGAAATGTTTTCTAGATATTTTACATTCTCATTCGACATTCTCAGGTTTCTCTTCAAGTTTCCATGTACTCATAGAGAAACTATTTTCTATGACAAATAGTCGTATTCATACATAAGTTTAATATACAGGAATTTGCTGATTAAATTGAAATGAGTAGTAGAAGTAGTGTCAAGTAAGGCAGACTGCAGGTTTCATATACTTTATTGTAGAATAAAGATAACATATGAATGTAACACATTACACATTAAATGTTACTTGATTCACCTTGGTACCCTTTACTTAAATTACAATAGGGGTACATGTATGAAAGAAGTAACAACACACTTTAGAGTTAGAACACACAATCTCCAGCCATATTTCGTTCATATTTCTACGTGACAAAGCAATTTAGAGTAAGAAAATATCACCTTCCACAACAAGAAAAACTTCTAAGGTAATATCACCTTCTACAACAAGCTTAAATTAATGTCTTCTTTTATGTTATTAAATACAATTTCAGTGTAAAACAAATATAAATAATTCAGTCCGCTAAGCTTCAGATTCTGTAAGGCTGACTGATGGCTCATTTTCACATCAACCACTGTATCTCTTTAGAGTTAAAACACTATGTTTGATAGAAGCAATGAACAAAGTATAGAAAGTACAGACAATTTTCTACTACAACTTTTTAAGTGTTTGATCTCAAATTTCATTTTTTTAAAAATTGTGCCAGATTTTCTCAAGCACTATCAGTACACTTCTAATGTAAGCAACTATACTTGCACACATACAGACAACTGCTCTCCTAAGAGAAGAAATTTGTTTAATTGCTTCCTAGATAAGTATATATATATATATTTTTATATGTCATCTTTATATGCTGAACATTTGTGTTATTTTAAAGTCCTTCAATGCATGACAAAGTTACAGCCAGGACATGAAGAAATGTAAGGACAGATATGCGTATGTGCTTAAAATTGGCAGTAGCTTGGCTATTCTTCTGTTCTATTTTACTTTTTAGCCACGTTAGCTCAAAAATAGCCAAGTAAGACATACAAAATGAATGACATCAAAGACAATTTTCTGTTACCTATTGTTTGCATAGCAACTTAACCCTCACCTTTTGGCCATGGAGAGATAGGTCGACGGTGTGATTTTAATATGCTCACCTTTAGGGGCATAAAAAAGATGAAATAGAAAGGAAGCAGTTGTCTTATCATTAACTTTACAAGGTAATGTGCCTTGACACAAGAATGTTCCCTAAATATCAAATCAATTATCAGGCCTTTGACAGTCATGGTGTAGTCAAAAAAAAAAATGTGAGTGTTATCTTAAAAGATGCTCAACTACACACTTTACCTCCAGCAACATTGACTTAATTGTTTCTATAACATTGTATCATTTATAGTCTATTCATCTTATGTCTGTGTGAATAATAAAAACATGTACATAAGGTACATTACTTCTGACTCTTCTTCACACATATAATAAGTTTCCACACTAAGTCAAACCTCAAGATGCTCAATGAAATTCCAAGATGCTAAGTCAACATATTTAGTCAACTTGTGCAACACAAGCTACATTTACCTGGCCTTTTTCAGACATCAAGGCAGCAACTGTACTTTTAATAAGCAGTGTAAAATGTCCCCAGTAACTTCAGAAATTTTGTCACATATTTATTAATGGTAAACCTGCACAGAGCCAACAATTCTGAATGAGGTATACAAAAATCTGGCATGTGCTCTTCACCATAAATAGCCTAACTTTAAAGTAATATATTTCTATTCAAAACAAACAAAACTTCTACAGAGCAGACTAGAGCTATTAAATCATAAAACTCTTAATATAAGAAATACATGCAAACTAAAACATAATGATACAACATCTAACAAGGAATGAAGTCAGCATTCTCCCTCCAAGAATTTCTTTCTCGAAGAAACACATTCAAATTTTAGCATTTACAGACATGTTTAGATTCACTGCATTTAAGTAAATGTTCAAAATGTCATTCTTTCTCGCAAATTTTTCAAATTCATCAGAATTTGCATTATCTTAAGAGTTTTTTTTATTTTCTCATTATTCCATGTAGGCTTTAACAAAAAATAGCACTAAACCATCAAAAGGGAAATTAGAAAGTCATGTTATATGCTTAAAGAATCTGGCATTTTGTCTTTTCCTTGAATGGGTTTTCTCTCACAGGGTATATGAGAGGGTCCTCTCCCTGATGCACATTGCAGTACTGTATCAACTCCGTCACTGCCCTAGAAACCTTCATGCGATCCATGCGTAAATGACGTAAAAGCGTATCTCTCTCATTTTTCTTTTTAATCACCTGTTCTGATTTGTTCTGGTAAGGCATGCTGTACACACGAAGGCACTATACAACACAACCTAGGGTACAGGAAAGAAATAAAAATAGCAAACCAAACAATACAGATACAGTAAATGCATTCAAAACATGCAAAATAAAATTATACTGAAAATAATGAAGGTGCTACAACATAAATGTGGACTGAAATGCAGCAGTTTTGTCAAACACATATAAAATTATTCATGTAAAGGTCTTACAACTTACATTTAATGCTTTTATGAAAAGGCAACTTTAATACTATTTTTACTTAGTTATAATCCTAATCCAACTAAATTGCTAAAACTGACTTTTTCCATCTTTCAATTTGGACAGTTCTGTTGGTTTTTTTCGAAGAGTATCCATTGAAAATTTACTGACTGAATACTAAACACTGACCATCTTGTGCCTTTTTACAAAAGAATTTAGTTTTGGCATATATTTGTAATGATTGTAAATATTATGTAAGCATGGCAAGGTGTACAAGCATACATCTACTGCCTTAGCACTACATGACAATATCACTGCATCTCAGTACATTTAAAGAAAGGAAAGAAGAAAATGTAAGTGTATCAATGTACATGCAAGTGTATCTCACACAGTGTCAAGGCAAACTGTAAGTATCACAAGTGCATCTTGCATAATCTGTTTCATTCACCTAATCCATTTGACGTGTTTTTTATCTGATATTTTATAGTAGTCAAACCTCAAGAGCCCAATTTTAATCCCTATAAACCGTTAGGAAATTTGCCATGTTCAACCAGCCTGTTTTGATCAAACCACGTAAAATATATCAATTATCTGCAACTGAAACCTCATGGACTTGATAAATAAGTTATTTTTCTTTCAAGTAATCCTTAACTTATATCTATTCTTCACCTTTGAATTAGAATAATACAGAGCATTTTAACTCAGAAACAGAAAACATTTTCCTACATGACGTCATACAGTCGGGAACTATTTTAACAACCACCAGTATACTACCCTATTTTTTAAATTTTTCGTTATTTTTTTTAGAAATGTAACAATTGTATTTGATATTGGGATGAATCATAAGAGAAAATCTCGTAGTAAATATTTATCCTGTCAATTACGCTTTCTTAAACAACATCCTTACGTCTCACTCAAGAAAGATTATTCACACACTTAAAGCGATGACCAGTTGTACACTGTGAAAAGCAAATTTCATAGGTGGTAAATATCATGTCACAAACCATAAATGGCGGCCGTGTAAAGGAAATTTACATTTTGCATTGAAATAGGTGGAGTTGGGACAACTTCCGAACGATCAGTTGAACAGAATTACCTTTTGATTGATTATTTAGGTAGATTCTTACTAATAAAATGCCCGTAACATGTTCCTTAAATGATATATCAGCGTTAAAAGATCACAGGAAAATCTCCATTGGAATGTCCTTATTAACTATCTACAGTCGTGATTAGACGTAGAAGAAAGGGCCTATCAAAAAACTATCTTGCTGGCTTCAACATCTTGTATACCTGTGTACAATGCATTATTTAAAGTGTTGTGTACACGCATGTGTGTGAGAGCAGGTTTGTCCAGCTGAACTAGTTTGTCCCTTTTGTGTGTACATAGTATAGAAGTAGGTGAAAGTGGGGCTATTACTGTGATGGAATACAGAAAACTGTTTGCAGACAGACAGTGTCCTACTTTGTGCAAACTTTGTGAAACAATGTACAGTCTAAACTCCATTATTGCTTGTAGTGATTATACCTCTTGTAATGATGCAATGGTTACAGTCGTGACTCTGGCTTTCTATTATTTCAATTAGTGACTTACTTTCACTTCAAATGTTACAATATGGCATGTAGCTATATTTCAGGTGTTACAAAGCGTTTCTCAGGTACATTACGCATTGCTTTGAGATAAATAAGGTTTTTGTCCAGCACACAAACTATAACATTATCAAATTATTGTACTAACAATTCAATGAATTAAGATGATTGCTAGTTTGAGTTTCATCATTTTTTTCAAGCATTGAACATTTTTATGAAGTTTGGTTTGTTGTACACAAGTCAGTACACAAAACAAAAGGGCCAAGATGGCCTTATATATCGCTCACCTGGCTACCTTTGCCTATACACAAGGTCAACAAGGATTTTTTGGGGGATGTGTGTGTGTGTGTGTGTGTGGGGGGGGGTCCTGTTTTTAATAACATTCATAGAGAATAGAGGTGTAACGATACACTTTTCTCACGATACGATACGTATGAGGATACACAGTTGTGATATGATACATAACGGTTCGATACGATACATCTGTTTCAAGAAGTTAAGTGGATGTGAAGTCGGAAATTAACAAGCGGGCATAAATATTTATTAAGATTAAAGTAGTTGGCTGCATATTGCAAAATGTTTTCATACTATATTATCATTGCTGCCGATATGAAAACCAAAATATTGCCAAACTTTTCGGACGCAATTTTCAATTAAATGAGTATATATATAGGCAGACATTTTAGTAAGCTTGCTAAATCATAATTACAATTAACCGTACAATTGAGTAATCAATATTTCTACGCCGATGAAAATCTTGATAACAAAAATAGTTTATTTGAGCTCTTAATTAAAAGCAGCTCTTAATTAAAAGCAGTTACTTCCCCTACACTGAATACCACTAATATATTGTGTGCCATTACATACTGAACTACTGAATTTTTGTAATGGGGAGCTGTTCACTGAAAAGTGACAGAGAACGCGGTATATCGTGTACCGCGATGAATCGCTACACCTCCAATACAGAACCACTACATAACGCTACATTCCAAATATCTAAGCTCTGGGTCTGATGGTTCTGGGGAAGAAGAATTTAAAAATTCTGCCTACATAAGCAGATGTATGATCAATTGTGACTGGGGGGGGGGGGTCATAATTTGAACAATCTTGATAGTGATTCACCATACAAAGCTACATGCCAAATATCCAAGTTCTAGGCCTTGTGGTTTCAGAGAAGAGATTTTTTAAGTTTTTCCTATGTAAAGTCAATAGAGAAAAGGGAGATAACTGAACACTTACAAGTGTAAGGATTTTGGAATTAGCTGTATTGTATCCCTTAGCTACTGTTTAGAAATAGCTTGTGGCAATGCAATTTTTAGTCAAATTGGTATAATTCTAAGTAACAAGATCCATTGAAGAATTAACATAATCTCTGTAGGTCATAACTTCAACAATCTTGGTAGAGGTCCATTAGGCAATGCCACATGCCAAATATCTAAGCTCTTGGCCTTCCTGTTCTTGAGAAGATTTTTAAAGTCTTTCCCTTCCATTGCCATGGCAACCAGAGTTCTGCATGGAATGGAATATTGAACAAATATGATAGGGCTTCATGCAACGAACATTCCTCATGATTTGAACACTTTTGATAAAGATTCACAGGGCAATGCAACTTGACAAATATATTAGCTAAAGGTCCTGTGGTTTCAGAGAAGATTTGTAAAAAGTTTTTCTATTTCCTTTGCACAGTTGGCATATTTGTTACACACTCGACAGACATGCTTGTGTTTTTGTAAACAGTGTACATCACCTTATACTACTTTCAGTTTACTGCGCGTGTTGTATACATCAGCAAACAGATTGAACTGTAACATGAAAGTAAAATTTCCATTGGCCCACCTACAGAGGTCACGCGCATGGGGGCACCCTGGTTGCTAACCTGCGTATGGACTGTTTTTTTTGCTTACTAGAGGTCGATTTTAAGCGTTCTCATAAGATGTCAATATACCTAGGATTGAGTAGGACAAGTCTGCTTTATGTCTATGAAAAAATATTAGCAGGCACTCAAAACACAATCCAACAGGGGCCTGTAGCTAACGTTGGTAAAACGGAAATTTTAAACCTGGTAAAATTGTGGCCAAGGTCATTTTCAAGGTTGTCTTAAAGTGTCAGCATTTGCCTTTGATGTCTGTATGGTAACTGTCTTGTCTCTGGAAGTCCAAACCTGCCTTAACCCGCGTGTATGGTTTATAAAGTTATGGACGTTCAAAGAATATAAACCTTAGTAAAATCAAGTGACCCCAGCTGTGGTCAATTTTATCCAATCAGTCAAGATTTGAACAATTACGGAAGAAGTCAGCAAGACAATGCTATATATCTAAGCTTGAGGTCTTTCAGAGATGTTTAAAGTTTTTCCTTTATAAGCTATGAAAAATGAAGTGACCCCCCCAGGCCAGCTCAATTTTGACCCAGATGTCATGATTTGAACAATATTGGTAGAAGTTCACTATTTAAGCTCTAGGCATTCACGGTGGGGAATCACATGATCCAAATAATCTCTGAACAAAAGTAAATATATGAAAAATGTTATAATATTATGAAAGCTGTTCAGCTGTGAACATAAAAAGTAGCCTATCTTATGGCAACATAATGTACTTTAGAACTACTAAGGTCTTCATAATTTTCACCATCTGGTTGTGCTGAACACTTCAAAAATAAATTATTTAAGTGTCCTGAAGTGTTCATCACAATCGGAAGGATAATATGATTGAGACCTATGTAAGTCTAGAAACATTAATGTCGCCATATGATAGGCTACATTTCATATTTAGAGCTAAACAACTGTCATTACTTTTTAACATTTTCATAGATTTACTTTTGTTTAGAGATTATTTTGATCACGTGATTCCCCACCGTGGGCATTGTGGTTTCAGAGAAGATTTTTAGGTTTTCATTTAAAAAGCTGTATATGTAAAAACAATTGTCATCCTGACAGGATCAATTTTGACGTGGGGGTCATTTTTTAACAATTTTGTAGACTTCCACATGCTCAATATCTTAGCTCTAGGCCTTGTGGTTTTAGAGAGGAAGATATTTTAAGTTTTTCCTATAAAAGCCTTTAGTATTAAAAACAAGAGACACCCAGGTGAGGTCAATTTTGAAAGGATCTCTGTGGGTCATAATTTAAACAATCTTGGTAGAGGTCCACTAGGCAATGCCACATTCCAAATATCTAAGCTCTGAGCCTACCTGTTCTTGAATAGAAGATTTTTAAAGACTGTCCTTTCTGTTGTAATGGAAAACCGAGTTCTGCATGGAATGGATTATTTGAACAAATATGATAGGGCTTCATAGAAAGATTATCCCTGCTAAGCTTCATCAACATAGGCCTAGTGGTTTCTGAGGAGATGTTGTTTGAAGGAAAATGTGAACATATGACAGATGCTGGATGGTGAGTGATCCTAATAGCTCACTCTAGCACTATGTGCCAGGTGAGCTAAAAAGCAAGACATTGGTGCTGATTTTGTAATTAAAGCAAAACTTACTAATACAGCATGATATAAATTAATAGTGAAGCTATCCTCAAAGCATATGAAACTACAGCATTCAGTCAAGATAGAAAAAGTTTAGGAACATTCACATGCACTAATTGAAATCATATTTACATTTTACATAACTAAACCTTTCAAACAGAAAAGCAAACAAAATACCAGGAACAGTATAACGACAGTTACTCCCAAGGCCTCATTAAACAACAGCTGTCCTCGTAAGTGTGAATGCCCCAAAAAGAGGTATCTCACAGTCTTTCTCGCCACAATTTGTCATTAAAATCCTTTTAAAATCCTTTTATGCATGACAAAGACCATGCATACAGGAATCCATTACTTATAACTATAAGTGTAACCTTGACCTCTGAGGTAGGGATGTGGGTCTTGCACGTGACATGTCATCTTGATGTGCTGAACATCTGTGCAAAGTTATTTTAAAATCCTTAAATGCATGACAAAGTTATAGTCTGGACACAAATGTATGCATATATACAGGATTCCATTACCTATAAACTCTAAGTATGACCCTGACCCCCGAGGTAGGGAACCTCTGAGGTAGGGACTTGGGTCTTGCAGCAGACACATTGTCTTGATGTGCTAAACATTAAGACTTATTTCAAAATTCTTCAATGCATCTGGATACAAATGTATGCATATAAACAAGATTCTCTAACCTTTAAACCCTAAGTATGGCCTTGACCTTCATGGTAGGGACATGGGTCTTCCACACACACAACATGTTGTCTTAATCTACTGAACTTTTGTGCCAAATTATTTCAAAATTCTTCAATGCATGACAAAGATACAGTCCAGACATGGCGGTTGGAATATAACATGTGACTCCCCAAGCAGGTTCAATTTTGAGCCAATTTTGACAATCTTAGTAAAGGTCCACTAGGCAATGCCACATGCCAAATATCTAAGCTCTAGGCCTTCCTGATCTTGAAAAGAAGATTTTAAAAGTTTTTCCTTTCTGTTGCTATAGCAACCAGAGTTCTGCATAGAATGAAATTAATTGAACAACTATGAGAATGCTTCATGCGAGGAAAATCTCTGCCAAGTTTCATCAACATTCGCCTTGTGGTTTCAGAGGAGATGTAGTTCGAGGAGATATTAAAGGACGTACAACAGACTGAGGGAGATCCTTCTACAAATGAAGCTCACTGTGGCACTTTGTGCCAGGTGAGCTTTAAAACACCTGCCATGCTGTTTGCAATGTTTTCCTCAAATTAGACATTCATACATGTATTCCCCAAAACTACATGTTTATTCAAACAAAACTGCCTTCTGTTAAAATTTCTAGCTCTGGTCCACATAAAATAGTAACTGGAACAATCAACACAAACTTTTCCCCACATTTACTCATTCTTTCTCATTAATAATTGATAGGAAGATGTTTCACTTGCCACCGCAAAAAAATGAAAAGCTAAAACATGGAAATTGTGCAAAGTATTAAAACACTGAGGATTTTATAACACTATATCCCACATGAATGAGCTGAGTTAGTGATGGCAGATTAATATGGCAGTTTTCACACTGTCTGATTCAACATCCTGCATCTACAGTCAACCAATAAATCAATAGTGCATGATGATGTCATTTGCTGTTAGCTGTCAACACATATATTCTCAGGTATCAAATATTGTGGACATCAATTACAAAATGTCTTCAAACTTATACAAGATAACTTCAAGTGTCATGCATATGTATATGTTTTCACATTACTTGAATATGGGTTCTAGTCCCAGAGATCGGTAAAGAATTTTTACTTATGAGCCAATGTCTCACATTACATGTCTACTAAATATAGCGAGACATTTTCAAAACCAATGAGACATTTTCAAAAATCAATGAGACAAATTTTACTTGTGTACTAAAAAAATCAAAACTTAAAAACTTTATTCTTTGGACTTTCAAAACACTCAGTTTTACAGTAAACATGTATATGTAATTACATTTTTGTAATCAGGGCAGTATTTTGACCCCAAAAATCACTTTGAAATCAAAACTTAGGGACTTAATTAATGAACTGCAGGCCAAGTTGTTGTGCATACATAAAAACACTGAAGAATCATTTTTTGCATTTTTTTTATATGTTACATGTGAAACAGTCAATCGAAAATCACCGATCCTTAACCTACTTTCGCCACCCCGATTTTTCGTTATTTTTTCAAAGAAAAGGGTGTTACAAGGCTAATAAAAAGAATATTTATACGATGTTTTCAGTTAAAAATCGGTTGGCCCCAGTCCCATTTCCCCAAAATAAAAACAAAGGGCAATAATGGCCCTAAATCATTCACCTGTTGCTTGGAAGTCAGTGGTAAGTAAGTGCTTGCTATAGGAGGCCTGGTCAATTTTGACCCCCAGGGGCAAGATTTGAACAAATAGAGGAACACTGTCTAGACAATGTTACATACTAAATATCTAAGCTCTAGGCGTCATCGTTTTGGAGAAGAAGAATTTAAAGATTTTCCTAAACCAAGTGAACACATGGGTATCGTCAATTTTGACGCCAGAGGTTCACAAGACACTGTTACACACTAAATATCTAAGCTCTACGCAGACCATGTAGTTTTGGAGATGAAGATTTTTAATGGTTTTCCTACATGTCTTTTGAAATCAAGTGACCCTCTTAGTGTGGCCAAGTGACCCCCTTAGTGTGGCCAATATTGACCCCAGGGGCATGATTTGAACAAACATTGTACAGGTTCACAAGACAATGCTATATACAAAATATCTCAGCTCTAGACCTTGTGGTTTTGGAGAAGATTTTCAAAACTTTTCCTATAGAAACCTACATGTATATAGATGTAAAATCAAGTGACCTCCTGGGCTGGGTCAATTTTAACCAACAGGTCATAATTTGAACAATTTTGGTAGAGGTCCACTAGGCAATGCTACATGCCAATGCCTTCACGGTTCAGAGAAGACTTTTTAAGTTTTTCCTATTTTTTGCCATAGCAACCAGAGTTCTGCATGGAATGGAACTCTTTACGCAATTTTAGTAGAGCTTTATAAAATAAACATCCCTGCCAAGTTTCGTCAACATGGCCTCTTGGTTTCAGAGATGTTGTTAAAATATCCATCACTGAAATTGGTTCTTAATTATTTTGTATTCTCTTAAACAGGGTAGGTGTGAAAAATATGGATGACAAAACTAACTGTGTTAAACTTATTTAAAATGTTTTTGCAAATCCAGGCTTTGTGACACCACTGATTGAGCAGTAGAATGGTATTGTTTATTTTCAGTCAGCATCATGTTAAGTTGTTGATAGTCACCATACATTGTACATGTATATTGTGACATTGTAATTAAACATCTATGATGTTGGGGAGTTTCAATAAAAATAAAATATTTCCATTTTATTGAAGAAATAAACCTATTAAATATTGACTATGTCTGATGTGTAAAAGTGATCTGTGTAAATCTGTTCATTGACCTGTAAATCCACTCAAAGTGGCGAGAGTTCACTCCTGTGATGTGCAGCGATTACACTGTTGATTTTTTTTGTAATCAAAGACCGAATATGGTTACGACTTTCTGAAAATTTGTGTGAAGATAGAATGTTGTATACATGCACAAAATAATGCGACAAGTTGCAGTTTTATGTGACAGTCACTGACTTATGTCGCAAGGTTATAGACTTTCCCAATCTCTGTAGTCCCTTCAGAAGTCAAACTGAGAGTGACACCTCTTCATGGCAAAAAGGATTGGGTACTGCTACATTTCAAGGACCACAACTCCAGCATAAAAGATCCAATCACACCAATGCAACCAAGATCTTTTGCGACTTCACTCTTAATAAACTATATTGCTAGCAAGTTTACAAACTTCATGTGAAAGCATTGTTGAGTTATTGAGCAAGGTCATTGTGACCGTAACTTGGACCTATTGACTCTTAACATCGAGTGAAAGACACAAGATCAAAAGCACAATCCTATACTGAACCACTACACAACCTATATGTGTGGTATATCAATGAAACAAGCCTTCCTTTTATATTGTACCACAATGTTTTTATAGCTTAATTTAGTCCTGTTTATATTCCAGGAGCACAGTTACAAGTAGCTTGAACAAGAAAGAAAGGCATTATGTCAACATTGTTTTAGAAAGAACAGAACATAGTTCTATCACTATCCTATCAGTAAATTTATTCAACTATACATCAGTAAATTCAAAGTGATCCTGGGGACTTCAGCTGATATGTAATCCTTATTTCACTTTAAACCCTTTCAATAGTTCCTTCTTGTCATATTTATTTTCTATGAGAAGACTTTCAATGCTTGATGTCCATGTTGATGAAATTGGCATGCTATACAATTATCAGATAAAAGAACGTAAAATCTTAAAGCTGCACACTCACAGTTTCTAGTGAAAAATTTATATTCCTCTAAAATGATATATTATAATATCAAATGTAGAAGCAAGTGCCAGAATCAACAACACAAGTAAATCTACATACATGTAGCAACTTGCAAAAATACATTGAAAATATTGTGGGTTTCGGTTCAGCAGCATAATTGTGTATGTACAGATCAAATGTATGTAGAATACGCTGAAAAAATAATTGAGACAGTCTGGGGATATATTGTCATCTGTTGTTTATAACACATTTAATATTGAGGCAAAATAAATCTACAAAATTGATAAAAACGGCCATTTTGTGACAGTTATGGGCAAAAAAAAGGGCAAAAAAAACCCCCTTCAAAACCCTTAAATTTGTTCTTGTTTTCAAAACCAATTACGTTGTTGAGTTTCAAAAAAAGTTTATAGTATTGTTGTTTTGTTATCAAAGAGATTTGATAATCCGTGATAAGTCTCATTTTTGGTTGTGACAAGATTGCCAATATCTTAACCTGTGAACATCTTTTCAAACAATTGAAATTCAAATTAGTAATTACATGTATTGACCTATGAAAACTGCATAGCACATGTTTGATTAAAATATTGTTGCTGTCTTCATTGTCGCCAACCATACTAATGCAAACTTGATTCTCACTCTATCATTTTTTCACACAATTAGTTATAAGCGTACCACCTAGGCTAGAGTACGGCGTACAGCAAGTCTTCAAAAGTTGCATCCCTTTAAAATTATAACACCATTTGTACAGGCGTTCCACAAAGTGCGGAAATATTACATTCCAAGTAAATTTCGATGGTTGTGAGTTAAGAGTTTAAATTAAGGATGAGAATGAATATTCGAATATTCGTATTCCTTCTGAATATTCAAATTCAAATATCATGTTTGAATATTCGTATATTTGATCATTTTTAAAACATCAGTTTCATTCAAGATTTATTTATTAATTAATCAATCGTAATCAACCCCTCAGGTTATTATACATGTATAATACGGACCTGTTTTTTCGAATCAATTAATTGTGTATTAGCCTACTTTTGGTGGATCGGTGTATTGATAACAAGTGTCAAATGTGCAAATTACTATCTTAAATTGCAAACATCGCTTCAAGTTATTGTTTAATAATTAACATGTGTAATCATTGTCTCGCACCTTCTATTCAAATAAGTAAATGCAAAGATAGTCTACTGGAAGTTAATTCACATTTGCTAATTACTCAACTGCCGAGTGTATTTTTTTTAGAGAACAAATTACATTTTGTATATCATTTTGAAATCCCGATCACATAGAATTAGCTCGTAATACAACTGGTAAAAGATTGACCGCAAAAATATGTTTTATGATACTTAAAATACTTTTACGGAGAACTAAAAGTAAAAAGGGTAACAGTTAAATTTTCGTTCCGATAATTGTTCACATTTAGATTTAGAAATATTGCTAAAAAATCGAACTGTTTACGAGCCGGTTGGTAACACGAGAGATATCAGTTGGAGTGCATAATGACAATATTTCAGTGAAAAAAAATCCTACCAATTTATCATCAGGTTACAACGGAAACTTGACATTTTCCTTTTATTGTTTCTATTACTTTAGAAATTCAGCCTAGACAGAAAACGAAACTCGACCATTGATGAATGCAAATTTATAAGGTAAAGCATTCAAATGTATGTGTAGTTCAATACGCTATTTCGGACATGTAAAATTTGGATACCAAACATATCAAATTTGCATTCGAATATATTCAAATATGCTATATGAATATTCGAATATTGATTTCGGTATTTGTTCCCGTCTTTAGTTTAAATGTTATTACTTTCTTATATGGTGTATAACCCGCTGGAAATTTTTAGAGCTGTGTTTTGTTGAAAAAAAGTGTGTGTGTTATATACAAATACTTACTGGATATGGTTATATTGAAATTTTCAAAAGTATTTGCATCTCTTTATAATATTTACATGTCCTTTATAGGAATTTATATACGAACCTCTTTATTTGACTGTTTGTTCTAAAATATATTATTTTCAGAGAGTTTGAAGTTCTTCATTTTTCAAAAAATCTGAGAGCGAGCAGCTTTAATCATTACAATCACGGTACAATGTAAGCCCAGATAAGCTAAAGTACACATGCGATACAACAGCACGTAAAGTAAATAAATACCTGATCTAGATTAACTTCCTGCTGATGTAGTGAATACAAACACAACTCCCTGTCAGCCAAAAAATCACTTGCCCAGCTGTTGTTGACCACTTGAAAAACAATAGATACACATGTACATTTCATAACTAAACAGAATCCTTCCTATTCATTTTAAAATTGCTCTGTCAAACACTACGAATCAATGATACTCAAGTCTAAGTCAATGTTTACTTAGCTTCCTTTTACATGTAGTATGTTTTGTAACTACAAAGCACATTTATATGCAAATTTCAAACTCAAATTTCAATGTCCCCTACCTGACCTTTGAGTAGGACCCCAAATTTAACGAGAAATTGACCAACGGTCACTGTGACCTTGACCTTTGAACTACTGACCCCAAAAACAATAGGGATCATCTGCCAAAAGACCAATCACCTATGAAGTTTGAGGTCGTAGGTCTAAAGGAACTCTAGTTATCATCCGGAAACGAGAATGACAAACGGTCAGATGACCTTGACCTTTGACCTACGACCCCAAAAAAATAAGGGATCATCAGCTCTATAAGACCAATCATCCTATGAAGTTTGAGGGCTGTAGGTCAAAAAGGAACTCTAGTTATCATCCGGAAACGAAATGACCAACGGTCACTGTGACCTTGACCTTTGAACTACGACCCCAAAAACAATAGGGATCATCGCTCAATAAGACCATTCATCCTATGAAGTTTGAGAGCTGTAGGTCAAAAGGAACTCTAGTTATCGTCCGAAACGAAGAATGGACGGACGGACGACGGACTCCCCAGTTTGAGGGTTGTAGGTCAAAAGGAACTCTAGTTATCATCCGGAAATGAGAAATTGACCAACGGTCACTGTGACCTTGACCTTTGACCTACTGACCCCAAAAACAATAGGGATTATCTGCTCTATAAGACCAATCACCTATGAAGTTTGAGGTCTGTAGGTCTAAAAGGAACTCTAGTTATCATCCGGAAACGAAAATTGACCAACGGTCAGGTGACCTTGACCTTTGACCTACTGACCCCAAAAACAATAGGGATCATCAGCTCTATAAGACCAATCATCCTATGAAGTTTGAGGGCTGTAGGTCAAAAGGAACTCTAGTTATCATCCGGAAACGAAATGACCAACGGCACGGACCTTGACCTTTGAACTACGACCCCAAAAACAATAGGGATCATCTGCTCAATAAGACCATTCATCCTATGAAGTTGAGAGCTGTAGGTCAAAAGGAACTCTAGTTATCGTCCGGAAACGAAGAATGGACGGACGGACTGACGGACTGACGGACGGACGGACTGCGCGGACAGGGCAAAAACAAATGTCTCCCCGAGGTGGGGAACATAATTTATATCTTGTTAATAATAATGTGAAAATTACAGCTTAAATTTTAACAAATTTGGCCTTAAATTAAACAAGACGGCTAAAATGGCCCTATATCGCTCACCTGGCTAACTCAAAATAGATTTCATCAAGGCAATCATACTGACCAAGTTTCATAAAGATCCAAAGTAACATTCCGAACATCTATTTTCTGCCTGTTGGCCTTGTGGTTGCTCAAAGTTTTCCCTGTATAAGCCTACATTAAAACAAGTGACCTCCGGGGAAGGTTAATATTGACCAGGGGGTCATGATTTGAACAATCTTAGTAGAAGTCCACTAGGCATTCCTACATGCCAAATATCTAATCTCTAGTCCTTGTGGTTTCAGATATAAGCCTATATATATGTAAAACTAAGTAACCCCAGGCAGGGTCAATTTTGACCCGGGGGTCTTAATTTGAACACTCTTGGTAGAGGTCCACTAGACAATGCCACATGCTAAATATCTATGCACCAGGCCTTGTGGTTTCAGAGAAGAAGATTTTTTAAGTTTTTCCTATTTGTTGCCATAGTAACCAGAGTTCTGCATGGAATTGAATTCTCTGAACAACTTTGATAGTTTCATGCAAGGAACATTTCTGCAAAGTCTCAACAACATTAACCCAGCGGTTTCAGAGAAGATGTCGTTTGAAGGAAATGGTGGACACATGGTGTACCCGGACAATTAGTAATCCTAATAGCTCACTCTGTCACTTTGTGCCAGGTGAGCTAAAAATGCAACTAATATTGCATACACAAGGTTTTTCCATGATTTAACTCCTGACCTAGTTTTTCACCCCAGATGACTGCAGTGCTCATCCGAGAGGGCGATTCTTCGCGATAACTTCGCCTCAAGTTGATTGACTTCGCTATTTAATTACATCACGACGAAATCGACTTCGCCGTGTATTGTTTGTCATCGCAATTGCTCCGTTGATTAGCTGACGCTTTTTTGTTTGTTTGTATTTGTGCTTATTAGGTCAACCATCCTCTACAGAGGCTATAATCGGTACGACCCATATTTGCGGACGCGGAAAACAAATATCTACTTATAACTCGCCGATGTCAATTATTGATTTAGACAATACGACTCCACCTACTGGCACGGCAAACTAATAACAGCCAATTACAACGTCCCTTTTATCATCGCAAAACATAGCGAAGCAGTCAGTCAATCTGTCCTAGAACTTTTACATTTTCTGCCCTCCGTAAATGTGTAAAATCACAATACAAAGGCTCCTGTCAACACCTAGTTTGTTATATGCCAAAAACATGTCAGATAATCCAACTGTCACGGTCGATAATTAGCAATCAGAGGACAAAGCCAAATGCCGCTGGGGATACTTTAATGGCTTTGTGGAGTTTTGTAAAGGATATTGCTTATTATAACTTGGGACTCTTTAAATTAAGTATCTGAATGAGGAAATCGTCGACCTTTACATATTTTGCATTATCATATATATTTTAAGATAAAAAAATATATTATGAAAAATAATTTCATGGCTAGATATTACATGGATCTTTTTCGAGACGTTCAAAACCGGCGTTTTTTACCTCCAGTCTCATGGTACAATTGTAATCATTTTCTCGTTAATTTGGCTGAAGTTGCTTGTTTATCCTTTTGAAATACACGTAATTCAATTTCTAACGTGATTAAATATTTATAAATTTCAACATGAAATTAATTTTGAAACAGTAAGATCGTGTATTTTATGCATGACATACTTTAAAACCGCATGATAAAAATAAGTTAGTCACTGTATTGCCTAAGTGATTGGGGTGACATGATTTGCAACAACAAAAATGTCAAAGACTCGGCTCAAATCAACTGGGTTGACCAAATTATTGAAGCTCTGGTTATGAATGAACTGAGTGCAAAGAGTACATGTTTAAGTACTGGTAACTCTCCCAAGTTATTCATACAGTAATGAGTAGTCTAGTAATGAGTGCACATTATAATATTGAAGAAATCCGCATTACCAACACCCACTTCTCCTTCAAGTTGCTTCACCTCTCCCTAAATTGAGCTGAAGGAGAAGTCACTTCTCCCTAAAATTTGACCCTAGGATGAGCCCCGTGACCCATATGCTAACTCGACCTAAACTCGAACTCTTAACTATTTATCATTTACACAAACATTATATATGACCTTGACAATGCAAATTTTGACCAATTTACATGATAGGGTTGTAAATGTCACCTGAATGGCATACACATGGTTTTTAACCAGGTGACCTAGTTTTTTTTACCTCAGACCACCCATACTCATACTCGACCTTAATTTCATCAAGACAATCATACTGACAAAGTTTAATAAACAATAGAATGAAAAATGCAACATCTACTGCATGTACATGGTTTTTCTAAAATTTTACCCTGTGACCTAGTTTTTTACCAGAGATGACCCACATTCAATCTCAAACTAGATTTCATCTAGGCAATCATACTGACCAAGTTTCATGAAGGTCTAATGAAAAATCCAACCTCTATAGCATACACAGGTTTCTTTTTCTACAATTTGACCCCGCGACCTAGTTTTTGACCCTACAGTACAGCACATTTGAAACCCCACGTAATGCCTCCATGCGGCACCACGGTCGAACCCAAGACTCTCAATCTAGTATGTAAGGTTGTTATAGTGAGTTCAAGTCAGCAGCTCTTACCACTAAACCACGAAGGCTGACCACCTTACCTAGTATCTTTGGTGCGGAAATAAAAGTTAAATACACATAAAGACCATATTTAAATGGTTCCATGGAGTTCGTAATAATCTGAGTGTACTGTATATGCCCCCTATCTTATAAATTACAGTTTCTATATTTAGATTACTCAGTTGGTCATAAATTGAGGGATGTTTAGAAAGTATAGACACATTGCAGTTCATAATTTTTGGATTATTTTATATATAAATGAATGACTGTCAGTGGTATTGGTAAAACTGCCTCTCTTTTATTTGTTTTCTTATAGTATCACACTGTCATTAGATTTAATAAGCATGCTGTGGACAAAAATACTTAAAGAGCAACATCACATTATAATAAGAACTTAGATCTATCATTTAATACGATTAATACCCCCGAAAGACTGCTTTACAAACCATATATGTCGTAAAAGATTGTCATAAATATGCGGATATTTCTGTTTAAAGTATTTTTCTTTGTCGATGGAGTGCATGTTTTTCTATCTTCTATTCTTTCCTATAACATCAAATGAATTTTACTAAATAAAAATTCCATAATATTGTAGTATACTTACACTAATTATTCATGTAAAAAAAACAACCTAAATTAGTGAATCATTATGAAGAACAGACGCATTTTGAAACATTTTCTTGCTTAATGAAGAACAAAGACTGTATGCCAGAATCAGATGAAACAAAGGTTCTAAAACATAGTTTACACCATTATCAACATACTCTTGTTGTTAAAATGCCTGTTCACCAAAACATTTAAAAGAAATAAAAAAATTTCAAAGATTTACTGCAAGACACCCTATCTCTTTACAAATACTTATCAAATTACGTATTTGACACAGCAAAATCAAACAAAAATTTGTTGACAGTGGTGTAAAGTATTTTTAAGTTTCATTATTTCCGCTGATTCTGTCAGTCTTTGTTCGAGAATGAGCAAGATAATGTCAGTGTTTTTTTTCAGTATGAAGGGAAAGGTGACGGGGCCCATCAGGAGGAGAATTTTTAGTCATTTTGCAAAAAAAGGGGAATTTTTAAGAAAACGTGCAAAATATACTGTCTAAAAATGTAATAAAGAACCAAAACTTTCAAGTACGTAATTGACATTTCTCTTTTGCCAAATATAAGGAGAAGACATAAGAATACCATGGCATCTTAACCGAGATAAAAAAGTTTGATGTAATATGAAAAATAATAAAACATGCACCACACCCACATGACCCACGAAGGAAACTGATGCGCTGCCATTCTTAGGGACTTAGACAGTTTTGTGTGCATCAAGCCACAAAGACTGTTAGTAGTTCTAAATAAAAAGAATTAAACAGGAAACAGGTCAAAATAAGTGAAAAGGGGGAATAATTATGTTAATGATTATAAGATAAAAACAGGTGTTGAGGCAGGTTATGGTAGGGCATTATCAATGCAGCTTGCAGCAGTATTTAATCGATCAAGGGTAGGAAGGGAGGGAATATCAGGTGGGTTCCATGGGACTATGGTCATAGGTAAGGAGTACTTATAGTAGTCAGTGGTTGCGGTGATTAACCTGTAAGACAAGGGATGTGGCAGGATTTCCTAGTGAGAGGGATTAGATTTCCTTGGATGGGGATTGCAATTTTATACACGAGTGACAGCTGAGATTCAATGCGCCCGAGATCTAACCTGCGCCTCCTTAGACTGTATAACATGTCTGTGACACTCGAGCTGTTCATAACCTTGAAACTATCAGATTGTTTTTATAATAATTCCATGCCGTTAAAAGCTTTTTGTTTCGTTTAAAATAAGTTTAAACTTGTATATAAGTCAACGGTTAAGAGCGAGTTTTCACCTTTTACCGAATAAAGAAATGAACGCGACCTAATAATCTGATTGGTTAACTGGTAAGTATGACATCACGGCGAAGCCGAGAAATTTGGTCTATCTGGATTGGAAGGTAGTGTTTTCGTCGACCTCCTGTTTCGTCACCAAGAGTTTTGTGTACTAAAGAGGTTGTGAATTTGTCACCCTTATTTGATTTTATAGTTAATTGTAAGTTTGACATAAATAGGATCAAACAAACCAATTAACGTTATATCGATAAGAAAAATGACAAATAATTTTTTAAATCTTAATTCGACGAGTTAAATATGTAGTTTATTTTTTATTAATGATCATCAAAATCTCAAATCAAATTTTAAACAAATAAATCAAATACGTTTCTTAATAAAATTTTCTGCAGTAAATTTATGTAAATGGTGTTCTCATTTAACTGTGCGAACTTTGATTTATCATTCGAGTTATTACCTTTAAGTAGGTGTAAAATCCTATTGTTATATTTATCTTATACAAAACCTTGGTGACGAACTGACAACATAAATCCTTAGTGACCAAACCACTGTAATTCTCTGGATTTAGGTGTATGGTGACCAGACTGCAGACCGTCTATCAGTATCTGGCTTTGTATTTTAAGCATCTGCCAAGAAAATACTGAATATCATATAGGTTGTAACAGTTGTTTTATATATTGTCAATTTCAACAGTGAAATCTTCCACAAACACATCTGTTTTACAAAAACAGACATTGGGGTTAAATGTCACTATTGTCAGACCGTCGCGATATGTCCGAAAACCAGCACACTTTCTACAACCTCCCGAATGATGCTGCGCTAAGACAGCTTTTTCCAAACCTTAGCCTCAGAGAAGGGGTCACACTGAAATGTTTTTTGTTTCTTACAATACTCTCAAATCTTTAGGAAGAAAGTCATCAATAAGAATTTGACAACAAATGACAGGATTTCAACGATTTAATAAAGCGTGTTTATTTACGAAACACATCGTAATAAATTTATTAAACTCAGTCAGATCTGAACTATGGTCGAATACCTTTGATCTTCAATTAACCTGAACAAGACAGTATCTGAGATTCTTGCAGTCAAATGAAATTTTACAGCACCGCCCTGCTTCCTAATTGTTTTCGTTTCAATATGGCTGCTGGCTTGACATTACAGCCTCGTCTTCAAAACAGACTATAGTCTGTTTCCTATAATCCTATATTTTGATTTGATTTGAAGGGGATTTAGCAAGGACCGTCCAAAACTACGAGTGTAGCTTACTTTTTGGATGAGTTCGTGGCATGTCTCCCGTCATGCCTAGAAAAATGAATTTTGATGCCGAAAAAGGAGAAATTTACCTGACTGAAATTTCCAGTTAGTATCAGCTAGCTTTCATGGTGAGATATCCAATGAACATTCGACAGCCTGTACTCTATTTAGGCCCCGACATGCAATGCCTACATGTACTGGTATCTCTCTGTAGACTGTGCGAACGTCCCACTACGTGAACATAAGGCACCGGGTGCCATTTCGCAAATCCTAACACAGTGCCGGAAGTGTGTTTCAAAAGAGGTCCACAAACAAACCTCTCTCTATGGTGAACGCTTGAGAGACAGTCAGTATCCAGTCTGAACCAATGTTCACACCTGTGCCCATCAGCCCAGTCCTGAAGCCCAACCTCGAGTGGCCCCATCATACAGCAGGTTTTGTTGTAGAGCGTCCGCTTCGAGTGCGGGTGGTCGTGGGTTCGCTCCCTAGCCGCGTCATACCAAAGACGTAAAAAATGGTACCAGTAGCTCCCTTGCTTGGCGCTTAGCATTAAAAGGGAAACACTGGCTTCTCTTCTGTCATACCCTCACGGCGATGGATACCATCAGGAATGAGGTGTCGAGAGTGATTAATATAAGTTGTATAACTTGTTTCACAATCGACCTAAAATAAATTAATTAGTATAAACTATACAGCAGGTGCTCCAGTAGGCTGCTAGTCATCTCACGACAGAAGTTCGCTGTCTAGCAGTGACTGAAAAGGCTTCTCAAGAGACTCCGCATGCACGTCTCCCACATATGCTGAGAACCCTTCTCATTCAATGACTAGATGAGTCCCGACCAAAAACTCACAAGAGCGGCCAAAAACACAACTATGCGTAATCTGACTCCACCCTAGACGCGGGCGGGCCAACTAACACTGTGTAAGCTAGCACACCACCCACTCGCGAGCTCCCTAGATTGGGCGGGCCAACCTAAGTTAGCACATTACCCATTCCAGGTTTCCTGCTGCATGATGCGACCCCAAGAACTAGAGCTGCCCCACACATGATGCGACTCTGTAGCCTAATCAGGAGAATAGGGGTACTAGGCCCTGCCCTCAGGCTTCCCAGAGCACATGCTGACAGTCGCTCATCTTCCTTCTCCCCAGTTCCACTGGCTAAAGAGAAATTTAGAGTCCCAAAAGTAGGTGACCCAGTCCGAAACGTGGCAAGTAAGGATGCCTCCCCCAGCACAAACACTGTAAGGAGGAACCGTCTGTTGCCATCGTGCTGTTGTGTGTGTAGTGTCCCCTGTCACCCGGCACCCGTCACACAGGGTTTCTGGTAGAGTGGTGGTCTTCTCACACCGTGCGTCTTCAGTGCTGCGCTGGTAATGACAAACGGCCCTTGTCAGAGTCACCCCCTCGTCGTTAGCTGAGGCCCCGACAGTTACTAGGCCGATGTGGACCGAAGTCCTGTTGTGTGTGTTGACCTATTTTCCGTCGAGACCCCACGCCTGCTCCGCGACGTGCACGCCTCGAGGGGCAGAAAGCAGTGGGTGCGTGAAGACAGGGTCCGTATATATATTAAGACCTCCCTTACAGTATATGTGTTGACCCTGGTGAAGATTAAGATGCACGTGTTAACACTGTTGTTTTAGATTAATAGAAATAGCGCGTGAGGTTGTACATTGGGTAGATATTTCTAGATGTATGTGCCATTGTCAAGCACGTAGGCCTACCCATACAGTAACTACGTAGATTTACAGAAAACAAATATACGGTCCTACTGTCATATCGTTGAATTTAGACAGTGACGTAAACATTTGTTTACAAATCTTTAATAAATCGAAACATATAATTTGATAACAATTTAGTTTCGATACTGCCAGTCAGTCAGTAGATGTAGTGTCGTGGTAAAGATTCACACCGGTTGTCCTTTGTCTAAATTTTGGCATTTTGTCCTGACATCATAGTATTTCTTTCTGTACACAGCCTGTTTCTTCAAATTCTGTCTCGCAATGCCATGAACCTCTGAGAGTGTGTCCTGTAGATCTGACACATAGGCTTCAACAGTAACCTCATGATCATCATCCACATCTGGTTGCCCAATGACGGCCTTACTTGGGACAAGAATGTTATGCCCGAGTACCATTTGGTTTGGTGAGAACTTTGTTGAAGAATGCTCTGTTGACCTGTAAGCCATCATTACTTGTGGAAGATTGACATCCCATGATTTCTGGTTTTTCTTGCAATACATGGACAACATATTTATCAATGTGCGGCTGAATCTCTCTACTGTCCCATTTGCTTGGGGTCGAAAACAAATGGTACGTGTTTTGTGAATGCCAAACAGTTTACACATTTGTTTAAAAAGGTTTGACTCAAAGTTGCGACCCTGATCACTGTGAACTTGAAGCGGAGTCCCAAAACGACAGACAAACTCATCTACAAATGCTCTGGCAGCTGATATTGCTTCCTGGTTAGGTAGGGCATAGGCTTCTGTCCATTTTGTAAACACATCGCAGATTACCAAAACATACTTGTTCTCTCTATCAGATGTTACTAAAGGACCAAGTATATCCATAGAAACTTTCTCCATAGGTCCACCAACTATTCTTTTTCCTAGAGGTGCCTTATTCGAAGCTCTGCTTGGTTTTCTATTAGAACAACTGTCACATCGCCAACAATATTTCTGAACGTCTGCTTTGATTCCGGGCCAATAGTAGTCCTTCTGAATTCGACCAAGTGTCGCCTTCCATCCTAGATGTGCTGCTGTTGGGATATCATGGTTCAGTGACAAAAGTTCGTTTCTGTTTTTCTCTGGCATAATAAGCTATAGTGTGTCAACGTCTCCTTTTTTCCATAACCGGTACAACATGCCAGCTTGCATGAGAAGTCTGTCCCATTGTCCTAGGATAATCTTCGTGTGTGGTGACAGCATAGAAACCTCCTTTTGAGCTGGTCTTGGCTGTTGTTGATCTATAGCGCTGATAACTGGACCTATGTTATCATCATCCAACTGGTTCTTCCTTAATGTCTCTTTATCCCAGACTATCAGAAGCTCTGGAATATGCCTTGTTTGTTGTTGTGATCGTGTCACAGCTCTTACGACATGACCTGGGCAAGAACTCTGACATTCTTGTAGGTCTTCCATTTCTGGTATAGCTGAAGGTTCCTCTGCATACCTGCGACAGACTTTACATGGGACACGAGAAAGTGCATCTGCATTAGAGTGTTTCCTGCCTTTCCGATGAACTATTTCCAGGTTGTAAGTACTCAGTTCTTGTATCCATCTAGACATCTGCCCAGTCGGCAATTTTAAGTTTCTCATCCAACTAACTGAGTTATCAGTTCTCACAAAGACCTTCTGTCCATATAGCTAGGTATGGAATTTTCTTAGAGCCACAACAACTGCCAAAAGCTCTTTTCTTGTCACATTTAGGACATCTCATGTATGTTAAGGCTCTTGCTCATATATGCTATTACTCTCTCTACTCTATCAAATTCTTGCGACAAGACTGCCTCAGATGCAAACTCGCTTGAATCCGTATCAAGTATGAATTATTTTCCTAGCTGAGGGTATGCCAAGACGGGTGTTGTAGTCAAAGCAGTCTTCAGTTTTTCGAATGCTGTTTGAGCTTCATTTGACCACAGATACTTCTGCGCCTTCTCACATAGCTTATGCATGGTCTAGCTATTGTTGCAAACTAAGCCACAAACCTACAATAGTACAAACAAAGGCCCAGGAAACTTCTTAACTATTTCTTACTTCTTGGTTGTGCCCATTGTGATACAGCTAGTATTTTGTCGGGGTCTGTCCTTACACCGTCTTCTGATACAACATGACCTAAGACCTTGACACTCTTCCTGAAGAAAATGCACTTTGATGGCTTTAGCTTTAAATTCGATTCTTTTAGACGCTGGAATACATGTTCCAATCTCTCAAGCCCTTGGATAAAGTCAGCTGCAGGCACAATGATGTCATCCATGTATACCAAACACTCTTCCCAATGGAGACCCTTGAGAGTGTTTTCCATTAACCTCTCAAATGTTGCTGGTGAATTCGCAAGACCAAATGGTAAGACTGTAAATTGGTACAAACCTAGGCTAGTCGAGAACGCTGTTTTGTGCTTGTCCTTTGAATCGAGTGCCACCTGCCAAAAACCTGAATTCAAATCCATGCAGCTGAACCACTTGGAGCCAGACAAGGAATCTAAACATTCCTCCACCCTAGGTATGGGATATGCATCTTTAATTGTCACATCATTTAAACGTCTGTAGTCCACACAGAAGCGGGTTAAGCAATCCTTCTTTGTTACCAACACTATTGGGGAGGACCAGCTGCTAGTGGATGGTTCAATGATGCCCCTTTTAAGCATTTTACTGACTTCTTCTTTTTCTACATCTCGCTTTTCTATTGGAAGTCGCCGGAGAGGCTGTCGAATAGGTGCGGCAACACCCGTGTTGATCTCGTGTTGAACTGAATTGTTTTGCCCGAAGTCCTCTGATGACGTTGACAGCAAAGCACAAAGTTTGGCCTCCTGATCTTGGTTTAATTCTGTCATACTTCTATTGAATAGGTCTTTAAGGTGTTCTGGAACTTCCATTTTCTCATCGTTTTCTTGTTCAGTAGCTGTCATAACCATATGAGTTGAGGAGTTGGACATTTCATAGTAGGATTCACAAACACCAATAGGCACCTCAGGTGGAATATAAACATCTTTGTCACTTGTATTTATCATGCATACTGTAAATTCATCTTCTCCTAGTTGGACAATACCTTCCACTGTAATAGCTGATTTGCTACGGATTAATGACGGTGAAGTATAAAGCAGGGCTAAGTCTGCCAACCTCCATGCATCCACGATCTTGACAGGAATACAAACAAGAGACATCGGTGGTATGGTGACCATGCTAGTTGTGACAACCCTGCAACCTCTAACAGTTTCTTTGCCTATCCAATAACTGATATTTGCCCTGTTAGTGTGTATAGTTGTTCTATTTTCGTAGTCTATCTTTGAATTATATTGAAGAAGGAAGTCTTGACCAAGTATACCATCTGGCACTATGTCACATACTATAGCGTCAACCTCAAAGATGCCAACACCCAGAATCAATGTTGTTTTTATCCTACCCGAAACCGTTATTTTTTGACCATTTGCTCCTTGCAATTTATCGTTTGTTTCTACAGGTTTTGGTCTCTTGCTTGGGTCAATCTTATCGAATATCTTTTGTGATAATAAAGTTGCGGATGATCCATTATCAACCAGTAGTACGACATCTTGACCTAGTATATTACTGTTTGTGTATAAGCCATTGTCTGAAACATCAATGTCTGCTAACTGACCTATTTGATTTAAGAAATTGGTTGGTGGTGCATCTGTGTTTTCCGGCCATTTTCCCTCCACTAACCGCTGGCCATTTAGGCTAGAGGATTCGAGTTTTCCGACTTTGTTGCTTTTCTATTGGTCTGCTTGTTAGGGCAGCTACTTGCATAGTGCTCCATTGATTTGCAAATGTAACAACCAGTGTACTTCCCCTTTGGGCTGTCATAACTATTACTGCCTGTATTGTAACTCTGTCTTTCCAGTCTTGCTTCCATATTTTATAGCTTACTTAGAACGACCTGCATCTGCTCTTCCAGAGAAAGCTTTGACTTTTGATCATCGTTCACGTCTTGGTTGGGTTTTGTATCCGTTCCCATCACCTTAATCATCCTGAGAGTTTGACGTTTCCTGTCGTCCCTTCCAAGCACAAGTTCGTATCTCTCCACAACATCAACAGCCTGCTGAATAGTCCTACACTCTTTGTCTAAGCAACGACATCTCATCTCAGGACTGATTGCTTTGTAAAACTGATGAAGTGCCAGGGATTCTTGGGCAACACTGTCAAGTTCTGGGTATGCCCGCTGTGCCATGATGCGAAGGTCAGCACCAAAGGAAGCCAGTGCCTCGTCAGTCCCTCGTCTTCTTGCTTCAAGCCTAGCGATATATTTAGTTTGCTGCTTCATGCTACCGAACCTATCGGACAACTTTTGAACCAGTTTACGAAATATTATTCTGTCACGTTGTTGTAGACCCAGATAAAAGGTGCGGGCAGGGCCCTGTAACCGCGAAGCAAGTGTTAGAGCCTTTTCTTCTTCGGACCACCTGCCTAGGTCTGCACAGTTAGAAAAGTGAGAATAACAACTCTCCCAGTCTCCATTACCATCATATATCTCTGGTCGTATCGTACGTTTGATCTAAAGGCATTGTTTCTCGGAATACCACCACAATTTCCATCATCACCTGGGTGTCGGACCTCTCGTCTACGCCCACCACGGAATGCACGAAAATTTGGTAGCCGGTATCGTTCATCATCACTGCCCTCAGATTCCAAAGCATGCTGATTGTAACCCCTGTGTCCAGCCAGCTGCAAACGCCCAGCACGAGAACCCCTCTGATCATCACTCAAGTAACCCCGTCTCGTATGCGGCAAGTTCCCTCGATCTTCTGACCTGTATTTATCTGCATCAAGACCAAGGCCATGTCCACGACCATCAGCATCGCCAGATCCACGTCTGCCACCATCTGCACTACCTATAGATACACTACATTCAGCCAGATCCCTGATTGGAGCGACATCTTTCGACTGCCCACCTTCCACAGTTAGCACCTTGTCTCGAACACTGCCATCCGATACAGTCAAAGTTCTTCCCCAACCCCTTGGCATCTGAGAAGCTTCTGGGTAATCGTCATCTGGGCTACCCCAAGTAGAACGGTTGAGTTTCTGTCGCCTCATCCCCATGCTTGAAATTAAAATGAATCTCGCTATCTGAATCGCCCATGTTCGTCAATCAAAACGTTACACCTGAATATATAAGTAAGAATATTTATACATGTCTGCTTTGAGTCCATAAAGCAGAGTATATACATGTACATGTACCATTACATAGGACTACCACTGTACTTGAAGTCGGAGCGCCTTGGTTTCCATCTTCGAGTTTCCATCTGAACAACCATGGATCCCCTTCACACGCATCGCATTAGCTTGGTCCGTATCCTGATGCTCTGTAGACGGAAGAGTATCCCACTTCTGACACCAAAAAAGTTGTAAGGTACCTCGCATCTTAACGCACTGTAATGCATCTATCGAGGGTTCCCGTATAGTCAAGGAGGCCGATGTCAGCCAGTAAAATGCATGTAGGCCCTCACGTTAGATAACCCGTATGTATGTGCAGTCACGCCCTATGACCTCACACACAAACGTGTAGACGCTCTAATGGAAAGCATCGGCTTCTGCAGATAAGCACCCACGGTTGCTGTTCGGAACCCAAGTATCTTGTCAGGATATGGTATGCGCACGAGCATCAGCATCACAAGTGAAACATGGCCCCGCTCAGATTCCATACAAAAACGCAACGACATGTGTGGTTATAGCTCCTTTAATACTTTACGAAATACGAAAGTCTAAATATAGTAGTAGGACTCAGCCTATGTAATGGGATCTTCTTTACATCATATTACTGTCAAGTTAAACAAATTTTATACTTGTTGAAATATGTCTTATTCCAGAATAACACTATGGAAAAGCAATCATATGGTAGTTTAACATGTTCACTTTACTGCATTGTTTCTTAACTTTATTCAGAATATTGTCAGAATTAGAGTAATTTCACTGAAGTTGTACCTTTCTAAATTCAATAATGTCTTGCTAGATGTGAATATGATTGAAGTTTTTTATTTCTGGTTATTTTTCCTATTACTATGTAACAGTTGCTAATGCAAAAAGAAGATGCCAACAGGCCGTTTCTATTCTGTGTTTATACACTTCTGAGATGTACCATGTGATTGTCTTGTCCAATCAAAATGCTAGTTTAACAGTGACTATGTGATTAGTCCCTGAACAAATTCAATTATTGAACAGTTCTACTTATAGCTCATGGGGAGCTTAAAGCTGTTTTCTTAATTAAATTCATCAAGCAACATTCTGCACTAAAAATAGTGACATAATAATGGATACCAGCCTTTTCAGCATAATGTAGGAATACAAGACAACAATCCCTTTATTCTTATATGAAAACATAAAAGTAGTTACATAATGAATACAAAACAATACAGTAAACAGCCTAACAACGGTACCTGAAGGGGTTCTTTCTTAAGATTTTTACATGAATAATGCACTCTGAAAATTTTAAGTAGAAAAACTCAAGATTCACAAATCACCGTCAAAAATGACGGAAAAAGTAGTTCTCATCTTCCTGACCTAAATAAACTTATGAATGAAACTCACACTTCAACAAATATTTCAACAATTCCCAGATCAGGTTCCCCTATATTGACAATAAACAATCGTCCAGAGAAATGCAGAAAACACTATCTCTGTAACTGATAATTTTATACCTCTAACTAACAACAACAAGAAAGAACAATATGTGTACAGGTGGACTAATTAGTGTAAATTAACAATTGGATTTAAATGATTTTTATCTTTGACTGTGTCCACCAAGTTAAATGACACTGTATATAAAAGGTATGTTCAAATATTTTGCAATATTATAAAGCATTTTGACTTTTACCTTACAAGGCCACCATTACGAAAAACAATGATTTCTGTTTTATTCAAATTAAATGTCACATTACTCTTTTCGTGTACATTTTCGCTTGTCCCACATATTACTCTATACTCATTTTTTCGACGTAGTCGTATACTTTTGATTTGAACTTCCGTTGGTATGGACGCGTTGCTAACCAACTTCGTTATAATGTGACCAATCAGAATCTGCAAATTATTGGCTAGCGTTTCGGTACCGGAATAAGCAGTGTACTGCCCGGGAGCCTTCTGAAACACAAAATGTGTATATTTTTTATATTATAGTTATTTATAATAAATCATGTTGCAAAAAAAGAAAAAACAGAACACGTTATGTCAAGGTTTCTGGACAGTACGAAGATCAACTTTTGTATTCAACGAGGTGTTGTCCGGGGCCGGACATCTAGCGTCATTGATTATTGGCTAGCGTTTCGGTACCGGAATAAGCAGTGTACTGCCCGGGAGCCTTCTGAAACACAAAATGTGTTTATTACGTCACCTACGTCGACCATCTTTTTTTTAAAGATATTACTTGTTAGGCTATAAAATCATAGTCCAGATTGATGTCAATCTCTAAATATCTCGTATAATTAGACCTCTTAATGTTAAATTTTTAAGACATTTGTGTTTTTAATGTGTAATACATGTACATATAGTCTCTTATAACTCTTAAAAGAGTGGTTCTGTATATTGTAAATGTAAGTGTCAGTTGTATATTTGCAGAAATGAGACTTAAATAAAATATAAAATCTCTTTGGTGAGATTTAGTTGACGCTGTAGTTGCCTAACAGTTTCTGCGCAGTTAGCAACATCGTCTGCAAATAACAAGCAATGTATATCTGGAATCTAATTATTGATAAATATACCAGAATCACAGTTTGAACGTATATATCCTTGTCGAGTACCGTTAGTGCAGGGGAAATAACTCACCAGACATTGTCCTGCGCGTACACAAGAGTTCAAGTTACTGTACATTGATTTCAATATAGCATAAAACCTTCCGCTTATACCCTTTTTTGACAAACTTTGGAAAACATTTTGATACTGAAAATTGTCAAAAGCTTTAGCGAACAAAGCATCTTCCACTCTTTCTGCTAAGATATTTCTGTATAATAGACTGCAATGTAAAACTTTTATCAATAGTCGAATAGCCTAACCTTCATTTATTAAGCTATTGTCATCAGCCCATAAATTAAGCATTTTATTCAAGACGCTAGAAAATATTTTACAGAATGTGTTTATCATTGAAATCCCTCTATAATTATTAGGATCATGTACTGAACCTGACTTGTGTATTGGACAAATAATATGTTTTGCCCGTTGTGATGGAAAAGTTCAAGATTCGTAAAAAGTGTTAAAGAGCCTAGTTTTCCATTGGCTGTTTCCCGCGAAACAGTTACCCGAAGTGACGGATATTTCCATCTGAACCAAGTATCTCATGGAAGAAACTTTTTCTTGCATACCGTCTTGCACTTTGAAATAGATATTTAAAAACAAACTTATCGAAATGATGCATTTTAGTATAAAACAAACGTTCTTTAGATGCTATGTTTGGGAAAGTGACGTCACATTGTTTATAACGTTACGTCATAAGTAATTCACGGGGGGGGGGGGGGGGGGGGTTAAGATGAGATTTTCCAGCACTGGTAAAAACTGAAGATATCCCCATCTGGTATGCAAAAATCTTTTTTCTTATTGATCAACATGCATAGCAATGTGTAAAGCGAGAAGTTCATTAGTCTGAATATTGCGGTACAGAAATTCATACCGCGGTATGTATAGGTTAGGCTCTGTATCGCAATATACCAATATATAAATATCACATGCACTTGAGGGTGATAGCAGATATTGTGAACCCGAAAAAAGTAATGTAAACTTACAGGGGTGTAACATCATGATGTTACATGGGTAACATCATTTTTTGTTCACCGATGCGGTATGGGAATTTTATATAGGGAAAAACACGTGAGGTATAATAATTTATTTTATGTTTTCCAGTGAATTATTGATTTTTCTCAGTGAAATAAAAGTGATAATTCACATTTTGAAACTATGCGATGATGACGTCGTCAAAATCAAAATGACGTCATTTGCGCTATGTTTTCTAATGACGTTTTCCGCGATTTTCGTTATTTTATAGAGACAAACTCAACAAGTTGAGTTTTAACCATAAAATAAACAGAAATTATTAATTTCGATGTAATATCACGCTCATTTCACCGAGTGGGCACCAAAAGTGATATGTTCACGAGTGGGGCAGCCATAATCTACCCATACATTTTCTGTCAAAAATACAGCCTTTATTCAACCATCAAATACAGCCTGACAGAAAAATATCTTATATGTATGTCCAATACAAACTACATTTCTATCATTTGAGAGAGTGCATTCAATTGGCTCTAAAGTACAAAAGATGTTAATAACGGCGCTTTTGACAGGGTCATTACTACCTGTTTATACGATGACGTCAATAAAATGACGTTGCACACTACGAATATTTCGCGTTTAAAAGAGCTTTTCTTCAATTTTGTGCTTTAACTAAGTGTCCTTTTAATTAAGTTGTTTCACGCAGACTTATGTCAAAAGCTATGTATGTAATAAAAGCGTTACTAGTACAGTTATGTGATCCATGACTCTCTAACAAGACCATGCAGCGCTAAGTTGTGCATACATTTTTATTCAATTGATATTCTATTGGTGTAATCCTTTTTTCACATTCAATCCCAGCATATGATTTCATTTCCTTCAGTTTTCCGTATAACTTATTTATACCCATTGGTTGCTTTTTGGTACCACGCTTGTCAAGGCTTTGGTGTTTTGTTTGCAACGGTCAAAAAGAAGATAGATAGATAGATATTTTTTCTTTTTTCTTTTTGTCTAAAAGAAAACAATCTCAGGGTCCTATATATCAACTTAGCCCATTTAAGCAAAAGTTTTCAATTTGTAGATATGAATAGGGTTTTCTCTTGCTTATGGAATAGCATATGCCCTTAGTTTTGTTGAGGAGGTTTATTTATTTATTTGACTTATTTATTTAATCATTTATTCATTCTACAGGTATGGGGGTGTAATTTGTACTTGGGATTCATTCATTGACTTTAATTTTATGAATATATTATGGATATGAAATCTATTTTATTTTTATTTATTAACATGTACAATATTTGTTTTTAATGTATACAAGTGTACACCAGTCCTGTGCAGGCTCTAATATATTATTAAAACACTTAAGTATGATTCATATTTGGAGGAAATATTAAAGACAAATACATAAAAGATATACAAAATATGAAAGAGGCCAGTCAATGTGTATTAAAGAGCTACCGTAGGGCAGTATTTTAAAATGCAAACTTGGAAATTTAGGAAGAATTGATGTCGCATTAAAGACAGATTGATTTACAGACCACTAGGGCCGTCCTGATTTGATACTTAACAATGACTGAAGACGTTTAGGGTAGGGATTGAAGTATCGAGAACTGTAACTTTAGATAACTTCATCATTGAATTATCTCCCTTTCTGTTAAAACAAGTCGGATAATATTGAACACTGGGATTGAATTGATAATTGAATCACACAGTGATAGAGGACATTAATAGTGACCAAGAACCATAACTCTAGCTATCATAATAGATGTAGTTATTACCCTTTCACGAAATTTCCAGCCGTTTGATTGGTCAATGACACGTAAATAGATATAAATATTAATGGACAAGCCGGTAATATACACTTGGCATATCCCGTCATTGTGTCCCACACTAAACGTGAGTGTTCGCGTTAAGTACATCAATGTTTTAGTATGTGCTGATATGTGTTGTTATTAAATTATGTCACGAAGTGACAATGGTGTATCATAAGGGTATTTGACGGTCTTCTTGCGCTCAGTGAGGCGGGTAATACAATCAAAATTGAAAACAAATTACCTTTCCCTTTCTAAAATTTTGAAGGATTTGGATTTTTTTTTATCATTTCAGTCTACAACTGCGCATAAGCAGACCTTGAAATACCATTTATGAATTTACCAAACTCCGCCAAATTTGTAGCAAAGAAAACATTTTTTTTATTCCAGTGGTATTATCCACGTGTCTCAAAGTTTCAAAATATATAGGTTCTTGTCGTAGCTGCTGAAATTCTCCAACTTTGTTTGTATGCATGTGTTTGTTAACAAATGCCAGAACATCTGCTATCTCTGCAATATTACAATAAATACTAATTGGTCCCCAAATAAACAGATATATATTACTCATGATCAATAACATTACATAATTCCTACCACGATAATATTTGCAGGTTTCGTTAAATGTCTAGAGTTTTTCGAATACATGTATCATACGTATATCTGTATGATCAATGGCCTGTGGGTTGTATTTGCTGCAGAATGGTTAACATGAAGCACTCGGGATATGAACATTCACCGTGCTTGCTTGTCTATGTCTGTAATAAAACAATATATCATTTAACTGAATATGATGAAATGTTGTTATTTCTACAAAAATTAACAAACAATCCCTTTTCGAGTCAAAACTACAATAGATATTTAATGAATAGTAAATAGTGATATTTTATTAATGAATGGTACAATGCCTGTCTATTTGCTCAAAATGGCAACGGATCACTGCAGCCAACCAAGATGTTCCAAGAAATCAAATATAGCTGTGAGTTGTTTTTATTTAAGCTTTTCTGTTCGTTGTGATCAAATTGTGTCTACTAAGTGTGTGCACGTGTAACAAAGTGGTGCGTTTTTTGAAAATCTTGATATTATATTGATCGTATATCTGACTTCCCTCGCGAAAGCATGACAGCTATTCGTACGATGCAATTTGAAAAGTACCTCGTTTGAGCATAAACCAATCCGGAACTCATTAGAAAGTAGTCAAGGTCAAACCCACAGTACATGTATCTGAATAAGTAGACACGCAACACTATCCTTCCGATATCCTTTGGGCATTTTACATACATATTTCTTCAATGAGGCTTTGAGAAAATTCAATAATCTCTTCTAAACCTAAAACCCCAAGTAATAGATATTCAAATGCATTTCAATACAAACAATATTATATGGGATATCTCTTAAGAAGTGAACAGTAAAAATGTGGTAGTGTCGGTGAAAGATAATACTGTATATCGTGAAATATTTGCGAGAACTTTATATTTTTTTGCGAGAGAACTCCTTCGCGCATTCATCATTTCGCTAATTAAAAGTTCCCCAGAAACAACAGAGTAAACCAGCAGGATCGCTTTTTCTTGAATTCATGGTCTCATGAATTCATCGTCTCGTGAATTCAAAGTGTTTAAAAATAGATAGTGACGCAGTGTAAAACAATTTTGAAAAAAAAATATTTTGCACTCATGAAATATGTATGCTTGGTTGTACCACATTCAATACAAAGTCTATAACAGTTGAGTTATTTCTAAATTGTTAAATAGTATGGTTGTATTAATGATTGCATGAAGACTATTTTAAAGATTGTCATGACACAAATAAATGACATTCTATTTCCTCTAAACAAAGACATAAACTATATTGTAAAAGTCTGTTTAGACATACGCAGGGAGACGGGTCTCTTGGTATTTGACTTCGCAAATTATGAATAATATTGTCATGACGTTTGTTTACTAGAATTTTCTTCGCTCACTTGATGTATTTAGTGACTGTTTGACTGAAGTCTAAATAGCGTCAGGGAATTTGCACAACTGTGGCTAGAAAAGAACTGCTTTCTGTAAAATATATATTTTGTGCTGAAAGACGGTGGCGTTTTAAATAGATCCTAGAATGCAAAACTATATTAGTAGTATTAATCATATATTTTGTATTATTATTATTATCATCATAAAAGTTTAATTAATTTTGATAACTACACTATAAGGCTTTTCCTCACCCACTGACGACGTTTCTTGTCTTCGGTAATATAAATTCTATTATTCAAATTCAGCGACGTTTGTAGTCGTAGAAGTGTAGCGAAAAACTACCATATTGGATAACAACAGTGGTGGACAGAACACACATGACATGCGAAAAGCAAAGAAGAAATTACAGATAAGTACAATACAGTAGTACATTTTGAGTTATGACTTGTGTGTTGCTTTTTGTGATTTCGAACTTCAGACTTATGAGTTACGACTTATATTAAAGCACTTGCTAGCACTTGTGTCTTCTGTGTTACGACTTTTAACCTATGACATATTAAGCAAGATCTACTTTAAACCCCATGCATATTTACTTGGCTGATAAAAAAGAAATATGCACCATTTCTTGACATTTTTGCCAGTTTGGTCTCAGAAATCCAAATATTATGCTATTTGTCGTCTGTTTGTATTAAAGTTGCATGTCTTGTATTATTATTTCTTATTTTGAATAAAAAGGACACACAGTATCAGTATTTTGCTCTTTACATCTCATGGTGTAAGTTTTGGAAATTCAAATACTTTGTTGACTTTTCTTAAGTTTGGGCACAATGAATGTCCATAAACAGGTAAAATGCATGGTTATTACCGATTAAGCTTGTTTAAACGGTATATGTTTCTGTAGAGCCTTTATTTCAGTGACATTTTGGTGTTACTTTTAATAACATTCTGCTTTTCAAATCACTTTTTTTATAAATAAGACACAATTTCTTCAAAATTCATACTTTGGGAAGGGGGTGGGGTAAATTAATAAGGCATTACTGGAATAGTATAGGATGCATCAATCAAATAAACACGAGTACTTTTAGTAGACGCTTTTTTTTCTGTCCTATAACATTTTAGACTTTGCAAACCAAAGCAAAAGCAGATGACAACAGATCATGTAGCAATATGGCAAATTACTTTGAAGCAAAGCAGCCGCACACGAAATGATCTCGACCTTGTAAATATGGATGCATAATTTACATTTTGTTGATATGCTGTCAAAACCAAAGCTATTTTCTGTTCCGGAAATGGTAATTTTATAAATCAAAACAGTTTCAAGTACACGCAATAGCACTCGTTTTCATTTTTGGCCTGGGGACTGAAAGTCCCCTAGGCCTAAGTAAGCATACCACATTTCAAACACTGCAGACAATTTAACTGTGCTATGTGCGAATAACAACTGTAAACATGCGCTATGGGAAAGTAGTGCAAGACAGACAAGATTTGACTGTCGCATACGATAAGAACATATTATAATCAAAGCGCTGTGAGCGCTGAAGGCCTGGGGGCTATAGGTTAACTCCCCGAAAAACAACTTTTGACCTACGTGTTTTGCGCTGAACCTTACCTAAAGCGCGGGTCGAAATGTGCAGAGGACGAAATTCAATATATGACACAGAATGAATGATTCACAAATATATGGGTGGCAGGTAAGTTTGTTTTATTATAAAACGTACGTTAAATGAAAAATAATCACATAGTCAACATTATAAATTGTTTAAGCCAATGAAAATAATCTGCGCTTTATACAACTTCAAGCGATATTATCTGAATAACTGCGCTGTTAGCTGATTACGGAAGATATTCCATATGCATATCACGGAAAAGTACGGATATTTACGGAACGTACGGAGCTCTGTATAAGAGTTTGTAGTTTGATATTCAAACTGCTGAATCATTGCAGATGTTATTTCATTGATAACTTTCTTATTTACGAACGATTACATAATTATATATTTACCCAAAAATAAATTTCTTTTAAAAAATATATATAATTTACGTACATTCCCGAGAGGGAAGTCACGTGAGCAAAATCGCCCACCATTTATCGAGGCTGACCTTAGCAACATCATGTTTGTCTATCTAAACTGTTAGTTCAGTTCATCACTTGTTATCCTGACCACCTCTAACTAGGTAAGCAAGAATCATTTTTAGTTTTCCCTGTTATATGCATTGTACAGTAATGTATTTATATTTCATTTCTGTTTCAGGGTCTTGTCCTTGGTACACAATAATGTTCGATCCACATCGTCTCGCTTGAAGTTGAACAAAGCGCAGATCGAATTATTTTTATTAGTCTCTCAAATAATTTATAATGTTGACCATGTGATTATTTTTCATTTAACGTACGTTTTATAATAAAACGAACTTCCTCTTTCTGTGTCGTATATTAAATTTTGTCCTCTGCACATTTCGACCCGCGCTTTACCGATGACAAGGTAAACAAGTTTCCGTGTTATACACATTGCACAGTACTGCATTTATATCTAATTGCTGGTAGTGCTTTGTTTATTTCTGTTTCAAGGTCTTGTCCTTGGTACACAATAATTTTTGATCCACATCATCAGATAATATCGCTTGAAGTTAAACAAAGCGCAGATCGAATTATTTTTATTGGTCTCTCAAACAATTTATAATGTTGACCATGTGATTATTTTTTATTTATAGTACATCTTATAAACAAACAAACTTCCCTGTCACCGATATCTTTGTAAAACATTCATTGTACGTCGTATATTAAATTTTGTCCACTGCACATTTCGACCCGCGCTTTAGGTAAGGTTCAGCGCAAATTACGATGGTCAAAAATGTTTTTAGGGGAGTAAATCTATAGCCCCCAAGCCTTCAGCTCTTACAGCGCTTTGATTAGGTATGACTTCACTAGATCGGTGGGACTTGGAACATATATATCAGAACTTTCTTAATCAGTTATTAGTGTTGATTTGGAAGCCAACTTGAAACCGTTTTTTTTATTGAAATTGTAAACTGGTGAAAACATTAACTTTAAAGACATAAATATAGCCGTCAGACATTTCTGAGCTCTTTATTTAAAAGCTTAATGTTTACGGTTTTAATGGTTTCATTTGAAATTGAAACATATTTCCCTTTTAAAAGCCTTTCAGTATATTGTTAGACTTGAGAATGAAAACTTTAATAGTTAAATATCTTTGAGAAACGAAGTAACCAGTTGAAAACTTGTCACTCAAAATCATGAAATTGTATTGAAATTCGATTATTTATTTTACATATCCACTACGTAGTAAGGAGTAAAAGGAAGTTTGACTTTAAAGCAACTCATATACAAATGTACATGTGTCTGCATTTTGAAATATCATAATAATATAATTATATATTATTACATTTATATTGCCTTCAAAAATCACATTGCTTTAAATTTCAGTCAGTAGAGAGAAATACAGACAAAAGCAAAAAGCATAAAGATAAAAGAAGCAGACAAAAATAAGACTTTGATTTTAGTGTATCTTTTTATAGAGTTTCTGTGCCCGTGCCACAACGATATATCGACACAAATGTCGTTCTGCTGGGACCTCCATAACGAAAAATAAAAACCACAGGGCGGACGTAGCATGAATTATTGCGTTGCACGAATAATTTACGTTGAAAACCTGGATACAGTTACTGGTAATTTTATCCAAAATAATATCGGTTGAGGCAAAAAATAAATGCATGCAATGTTTGTTACTGTTATGCCAAAAGACTAAATGTTATTGTGTTTAAAACTTCCCATCCACTATTTTCATAAAACTACAACTTGCACAAGTTAACTAGGTTTAAAGAATATTTATTATCAGTTTAATGGAGACGTGCTATTACGAAAGTGCTGTTGCAAACTGCTATGATCAACACTAAAGTATAAAATGCTTATCTTTCAAGTAGTTCTTTACACTTCAAGGAAATATTTCGAGAGGTGGAAATAAATTTAAGTAATGTACTTGGAAAGTGAGAATGCATATGCACTTCCTCTCATTTTTCGTTTTCTTGTTTATAAAGAATAGATTCAGAGGATCTTACATGGCCTTCTTGGGAGGACTGGGTTGTTCCGACCAGAGGTAAAGCAGAGCGATAGGCATGTTTACAAGGTCCCTTGTCTTGCATATTTTATTTGATTTCATTGCCGTTTTTATAGAAAACCACTTAAACTGCTGAAAATCAAAATAACAAGACGTTTTATTGACCCTGTTTTTTTATAGAGACTAACATACATTGTATTGCTAGTTAATTTCTGGAAAAATAATGATGGGCCAATAACTTTTTCACAATATTAAGCTTTATTGATTCAACATCAAAGCAAGGTGCTAAATACAGAATTAATTTTTATGTATGTGGTGTATATTGTTACGCGCTAGGGTTGGGGAGGATGTAATCCTAGTATCTCCGTATACTCCAGCTACACGCTTTAGCAACGTTACTAGTTCACCAGGGTGATAATGCCGGCGCCAGTCCGCTGTTGCTTTAGGCTGCCATCGTCAAGATCGTTCTGCAGTCACCAGGGCGAGACTTCAGATTTAAAGGGCAAAAGGGCAGACCTTTTGATTTGAGATTTGCGGAAAAACTTAACCTACAGCTAACTACTTAAAGCAGAAGCAAAACGTTCTAGTTCTACATTAGTAAGTTTAATTAATATAAACTCATTAAACAATATTGTACACGTATAACAAGCTGACTAAAATGTAGTGGTATTAATAGACAATTCTAACGTCTAATTAAATGCGAGGTTCTTGAAAATAGAGAAAACCTTAAGTTATTCAATAGTATATTTACGTTATACAAGTCTTTGACAAAACAAATACGATAAATAAGAGGAAATCTTAACTCTTATAAAAAGCGCGAAATTACTCGAAAATATTCAAAAATAGAATCTAGTGCAACTACTAAAATACAGCTTCTACGATCAACAATTTGTTAAAGTGTCTTTGCGTGACAGTGACTCAAAACTCTAACTACCATAGAACTAAGTAAGAAAAGTAGATCTACCTAGATCTGAGAATACGTAACGTAGTGAAAGCGTTTCTAACAAGAGCTGTCAGTAGGACAGCGCGCTCGACTTTTTAGTGCTTGCCTATAAAACAAAACTTTGACAGTTAAGGGCACACAAGACTTTAACTAGGAATTTCTAAGTACAAATCAAGAAACATTTTCACAGAGTTATCTTCTCTGCTTACAGATAGGTCTCATGATTGTACATAAGTACCCAACTTTCAAAGTAATATCTCTAATGGTTAAGTCAACAAGTGGACAAGAATGAAAATTTTAACTGAGTTTCAAAGTCAAAAAGGGCCATAATTCAAATAAAACCTTGACAGAATACCTTCTCCTGCCCATGTTTTGGGATCAGATGGTTTACAAGTATTCCAACTTTCAAATTAATATCTCAAATAGTTGAGTCAAAAAGTGGACTGGTACGAAAAACTTAACCAAGATTCTAAGTCGATAAAGGGCCTTAATTTTTAAAACAAATCCCTGACAGAGTTACCTTCTCTTGCCTACAGATGGGGGTAATGAGTAAATAAGCATTCAAAGTTTCAAAGCTATATCTCAAAGGGTTAAGGCAAAAAGTGGATTTTACCCATATTCAAGTATTTTCCAAGTCAAAAGGGGGCATAATTCTGTCAAAACCCTTGACAGAGTTATGTACTCTTGTATGTTGATGTAGGTCATGATGGTAAACAAGTATGGTTAGTTTCAAAGCAATACCTCTAATGGTTTTGAAATAAAGTGAGGTGGTACGAAAAACTTAACCAAGCTCAATACACTTTCTAAGTCAAAAAGGGGCCATAATTCTGTCAAAAACCTTGACAGAGTTATGTACTCTTGTCTGTTGATGGAGGTTATGATGGTAAACAAGTATGGTAAGTTTCAAAGCCATACCTCTAATACTTTTGAAATAAAGTGGGGTGGTACGAAAAACTTAACCAAGGTGTGACGCCAACGCCGACGCCGACGCCGACGCAGACGCCGACGCCGACGCCGGGGCGAGTAGGATAGCTCCCCTTTTCATAGAAAAGTCGAGCTAAAAATGATGTATCCTATATCACTGGTCAGAAATCTACAAAACTATACAGAAGTGATTGGTGCCAAGCCTGAACTTGTGTATATCACCGGATTGTTACTCATTAATGATATGCATTTTCAATTCTTCTGAATAATGCTGAATAATAGGAGACATGTGTTTTTTTTTCGTGAAAGATAATCTCTAGTTTAGAGAATGAATTGATAATGGGGTATCTAAGTCTCCTACAACGAAGTCTTTCAAATAACCTCAATGAAACAAGAAAACTACTGAAAAGAATTAAATCAACCGAGAGGAAACGTTTAAATGGTGAAACTGGAAGCGGAAATGATGTAATGTTGACATCGGAAAGCGGCCGCGAGGGAAACACTTGTGAAATAAGTGAAGAACGGCAGTATTCTCCAAATGAAGACAAAGCAATGCGGAAAAAGTTGAAGACCACAGAAAGTGAACATATTAAGATTCAGGAAACTAATGGAGGTACGAGAATTTTACTAATTATTAATTATAATAAGTTAAGAATATTAAATGGAACGATACAATCTTAAAGTTTGGACTTACCCAAATGATATCACAAAGAAAAGTTCGTCATTAATTGACCATATATTCTAACAAACCGGAATATTTAGTTGAAATCAAAGAACCCGTCTATAGCGCGAGCGACCACTACCCGGTATGCATGACGAGAAGTGTAGTAAAAACAGTACTATACACAAAATGCTTTAATATAGAAGTTTTAAGAATTTTGATGAACATAATTTTCAAGTAGATCTAATGAACTCTCCACTCGAAATGATAAAATTACTGAAAATCCAAATATGTCCTAACAAAAGCTTTACAATAGCCTATATTAAATGACGTCCTATCGAAGCATGCCCCAATCAAAGTTAAAAGAATTAAACGTAACACCCGACCAGACTGATTTAATGATGAAATTAAAACAGCTATATGGCATCGCGATAAATTACATAAAGATAAAAAATTTGACGAATATAAAATACTGAGAAATAGAATTTCATCAATGATACGAAAAAGTAGAAAGACTTTCTATAATGAAGCAGTGAAAAACAAAAAAATCTGCAAAATATCTTTGGAAAAATGTAACTAATGACGCTTAATGTGATAAAGAAGTTGTCTTACCTGATCAACTTTTGTACAAAAATAAACTTATTGAAGGACAGTGTAACATAATGAATGCCTTAAACGAGCACTTTGTAAATATCTCAAATATAATATCTAAAACAGCTTTTGTTGCGGAAAACTTTACAGACATGGAGCAAATTTTAAACATGAAATTGAAACATTTAATATATCACAGCCTTCGAAGTTAAGAAAATAATTGACAATTTAAACCCCTATAAATCTACTGGCATTGACGGTATTGGCCCACATATACTTAAACACTGTAATGACCATATAACATCTGCAATTGCTTACTAGTATATCATAAACCAAAGTATAGACCAAACTGTGTTTCCAGACTCTCTAAAACAAGCATACATCTTGCCCATATTTAATCAAAGGACTGAAAGTGCTGAAGGATCGATTGTCTCTGAACATCACAGTCTGCACACATACATGTGTAAATATCAGCACAACATAGACTGTACACATACTTTATTTTTGAGTATCAGGACAACCCTTGCACGAGTAAAGTTATAAACTGGAGACACAACTGTCCACAAATTTTGACCTTTCACCATTTGTGTAAACTTTACTTTTGAGATAGGAACCCATGTGCTTACATTATGTCATTCAGTGATTATGTTCAACTACCCTATGAAGTATTAAGCTGTGAATCGTAACTGAGAAATGGATTTTGACAAAACTGAACTGAAAATTTATGGTTTGAACAACTTTAAATGTCATTCAAAAGTTATGGGATATGCCCATAAGGTTGATTGTATTGTGCGAATTAATTCGGATTTAACGTCGCACCCAACAGCTAAGGTCATATTGCAACTTCCGGCTTTCATGGAGGAGGAAGACCCTGGGTGCCAATTCCCTGTATCATAATTTGGGGGGTCATTTAGAAACTCCGAGTGTTTACTTCTGTAAAACTGCATGTGATACATCACAAAATGGTGGGTAATCAAAGGGTTGGCAAGACAACAGGTGTTTCTCTTTGAATGCTTGGCACACTTAAACCCCTTTCAATAGTGACAGTCTGATCGAAATGACTACAAAATGATCATTAAAATCGCTCAGAAAGACGTTTTTGTTTCCCCTGTTAAGGTTCGTCGACCATCTCTTGTTGTGCGTCTACGATCTATGATGACGGTATCATAAGAATCAACACACACAAAAACGCAATGGTACAAAATGCGGGTCGATCCGAAATCAGACGACAACGACGACGCAATAGGGTCAAAATTAGACATATCCTATACCGGAAGCGTATTTTATCAACAATTTATCTTGCATTTCGAAGCGTTTTGAGAGGTTTTGAAATGTTGTTTTTGTAGTAATTTGATCATACACATTTTAATTGCGTCATAGAAGACGCTCTTTGCTATTTCTGTTGCGTCATTGACAAAAAGAGTGCGTCAAAACCGCAGAAAACGCGCTCTCGCGGAAACACTGAATTTAGTGTATCCAGTGAAGCGATACGTATTTCACGGGTCTTACATTTCTCATGTCACACCGGTCTGACGACAAAAACCGCGTAGGAAAATAGTTCTATACAGAACAGATACCTTGTTGATTTAAGTTACAAATTATAAGAAAAACAACAATATAATATTATGCTATTCTGTAATGTTTTGATATTATTTAGATCTGTTACTATATAATTTTTAAAACAGAGGCAGTAATATAGAACTACTTTTCGGTCGTATTCGACAAAAATTTGTGTTAAGAGTTCGGCCGTAAGGGTCTGAATTACTCTGTTAACTTTGGATACGATTGAATAAATTCAATTGATCCAAAAATGGTGACAAAAAAGATCCTAGTAATTATAGACCCATTTCAATTTTGCCTTTGCATTGAATCAATCTAAAACAAAATGCATGGTTGTGACTACTAAACGAAAACACACACACAAAATGTCAAGAAACCCTTTAAATATGGAATTAAGAATTAGGGAATCTCTCATTAAAATGTCTCTGTCCAAAAGGTACTAGGTATTTCAATTGATAAATGTCTCTCATGGAATAAACACATAACCAAAGCATACGCCGATAAATTCTAAAATTTCACACCTGAAACGAATATCATACTACTTAACGGCTGATACGAGAATGATGTTTTATAATGCCTACATTTTACCAAAGTTTTATTATTGTGTCACAGTATGGGGAAAGGGAAATGATTGTTCAAATAAAATGAATTAACTTCAATACGGCTGTGTTAGTATATAAGGCTATAAATTTTCTTGCTCCAAACTATATACTAGTATATAATTTAATGACATTTTCCAGTAACAATAATTATAGCTTACGCTCTGTAACTAACAATAACCTAGTGATACCAACATTTCGTGCCAGTTCTCTAAAAGCTAGTTTTACATTCTCCAGTGTACACATATGGAACAGTATACCAACAAATATAAGAACAGCTAAATCACTGTTATAATTTAAAAAGAAATACAAACAATACTTGCTGAAGCAATACAAACATAAGTCGGATGAATGAATATTTACTTTACATGATATGTCTTTATTTATGAGTGCTTGTCGTAGTATATGAGTTTTTTCATTCAGCAATCATTTTATCTAAAATGTTTTAAATAGATAATATTATTGCCGTTACATAGTAGAACAATGTATATGAATGTGTGCATCAATATTTCTTATCATCGTTTTGTTAATGCTTGTAAGTATAATTTCTTAAGAAGGCAACATTGAAATATTAGATATATGTATGTTTATGTGTGTCTAAATGTGTACCCTTCTTTAATTAAAGATATTATTATTATTATTATTATAATTGTTATTATTATTATTATTATTATTATTATTATTATTATTATTATTATTATTATTATACATTTGTAAATACATTTTAACCCGACTGTTTGAAGAACGAGGAGGGCTGTTGCAATCGCCCAAGCTTTTGCGTTGATCAAAGACAACTTATAAATACTCATAACTTCAATACCGACAAATGTATCGACTTAACACTTGACATTTATCATGGTAATGTATACAAATGCAGGAAGTCACATATATGTATGCGTTGTAATGCCTCTATTTGTATTATAATTTTGTAACAAAAAGTTAAAAGTCCGGTACCTCTGTAGAACTCATAAATGAAAGATAATTTTACAAATATCATAATAATACTGATGTTTTCTATTTAGCCTTAACATATACTTTATTTTTATTACATATTTTTTCAGTTTTGAGACGAAAACCCAAAGTCATAAACAGTATTCCCATCATATGACTAAATATGTTCCATGTTTTAGGTATCTGCAGTTTGTTTGGCGTTTTACGTATCCACCGTCTGCGTTCATATGTACCCTATACTATTTCCATCTGTCTTCGTACGTAATCTCAAAGAGAACCCCATGCTTGTTTAAGTGTCAATTGCAGCTGCTGTATCAGTCATAGCGAAAATATTTTTTTTCTGCTGTCACATTTGGTACTTTATAACCTAATTTCCGTATTGCCTATTTGTAGAGTTACTTCCCTTTCATTCAAGTCCGCCATTTGTATTATCAAGACTTCTCAATTCTGGTATGTATTCGTTTTGGTTAATAAAAACTACTTTCAGCAACATTCTACCACTATTTGCATACAGAAATGATGTTTTGACTGTCCATACAGTGTCATTTATTTGGATTAGATACAATATAAAATGATATGCATGAAATTTACATACCGTACTCTGCCACCCCTACATATAGGTATAGTTAGAATAATGGTGTGGTCCGATAAATATAGGCTGATCCATGTGCGTTGTCAACCTATCATATAGTTATTTCGGGTCGTGTGATAAATTGACCAATTACAATTGAGGACAATGTAAACATGTATTACTGAAACCATAATCTCGCGGGTGCTTCGGTGTCCGTAGAAGGACGTAAGTAATATTAGACATGTTTCAACTGACGTGAACGGTGGGGACATTTGGGGGTCATCTCAAAATGTTTTAAAAGGTCTTCTTTAATAGAGTTCAAAAATAATATCCGAATGGTTACAATTATCACCACAAAAAGGCAATACTTTATGTAAAACCAGTGGGCTGAAAATGGTACGCAATGACACCGTCAGAATTAAAGTTAAGTGTACCTAGCATGAAAATTCGTTAAAAACAACTTGGCTGTGTTCTGTAGTAGATTAATGTTTTGTGTTTAAAAACACATCTGTTATACAGTCACAATTTAATGTATACACATCTCATTTGAAGCATTTATCATCCACTTGAAACTGAATCTAGCTTGACTTTTACTATTACAACACTAATGGTGAATTAACTTTTTTTCATAAACTACTTGTAGTTTGTTAACAGTTAACATTTACAAATACTATCGAAACATGCGAAAGGATAAAATAACATTTACAAATACTATCGAAACAAGCGAAAGGTTAACTCGTGTAAGTTTTTATTTATTCAGACTTGTCAAATGCTTTCATTGACTACATTGAACTTTCGACTGATACTAAGTGTAGTTATATAAAGATTTGTGTAAATAACAACCAGATCCCTACTATACTATAGTATTGTTTCACAAGACGGATTTAAATTGGCATTTTTTAGCAATCTTGTTTCGAGCACATGTGCCAAAACATGTGTGAACTAAGGTAAATGCAAGCACACAATGTAAAGCTTTCTCTTTTTCTGAATGTAAAACAGTCCAGCAAACATTTCTCTCTAGACCGTCCTCTAAGCTACGGTATACGTATACTTATGCTAAATAGGTGAGAACCAGAAGCAGGCTATTTTGTTTAGGCACATGCGAACCTACACTGTGCATTTGATTGCTGATGGCTAAAAATAAGTGGATGCAAACAGGAATAGTTATGTTGAATTAATCGCTGGATGATTGATCACAAATGAAATGGGGAGAGAAACATATGGATATAAGCTGCAAGTAAAATATATAGTAACTAAAAATCCTAACATTTTTGGTCAGTTAGTGACCATTAAAATTGCCCCGAAACTGTGGTTGATGTCATACATCTCCAAATCAATGACATAAAGTATTGAAAAACATGAATACATTTGCTATTTTATGTGGGACTAGGGTGATTCTGCAAAATGAAATACACTTCAGTGATTAGGTGAAGACAATCGGTCGGGGAAGATTATAATGTAACAATAGTATGAAAATTTGGCAGCTAAAAGCAATAAATCTTAATCCAGGCGACATTAAGGATTAATTAATTCTATAATTTAGCAAAATTCTTATAATGAATTAAACTCCATAGCTTTACGTTCCAACATTCACATTCCAACATCCCCCCCGTCGAAATATTTTTATTTATCTAGTTTTAAGAACAATTTTATAATATAAAAAGTCTGTTTTTAGTAATGGTGACTTTGACCCTAGTGACCCAAAATGCAATCTTAAAGCTTCCTCTCCACCCAAGCTACCTACACACCAAGTTTCATTGCAATTGGTCACTCCTTACTCGAGTAAAAAGTCTATTTTAAGTAACAGTAACTTTGACCTTAACCTATACATAAAACTGTTTATGTTACCCCCCCCCCCGCCCTAAAGTTACTGCTCGTCCGTTGTCCACGTTCACTTCGGTCATCCGATGAAACATGTCTTATAAAGGTCATACCAAAACCAGAGACGGAGCGACATTAAAGGACCAAGGGATGTGACTAACGGCTTGGCTTAAAACTCCAAGGGACCAGCCCCAGTGGCCGGGAGACGGTCCAACTGAAAAGCAAGGGCCAAATGGAAGTAGAAGATGTAGAGAATACGTGTAAAGGAAAACAGAAAATGGCGGCAAGGGCCGAAGAGGACGTGTATATAAAGGAGACGGAAGAAGGGGTTAACTTAACTGTTTACAGCAGACACGGGTGCCGCTAGGACGGTGCACTCGTCAAGGGTGTATGAAGCTATGGATCATAACAATAGCCCGAGGTTGGGGAGATCTTGTAACCAGCGCGGAGGCAATGAGTACTAGCCGAGTAAGAGTATGAGCCTGCAGAAGACAACATGTGTAAGGTCAGTCGGGTCACGCTAAGAGACTGGGCTTGGCGTGGTGAAATCGGGAGTAAGGCAAAGGCTGTAAGAGGTGTTGTGCTAGATCACTTGCAATGCCTGTAAGAAAAGTCGACAATCGGTAAGAACGATTTTGAGAAGGACGGGTAGCAGAGCTTTTAACTAAGTATGGTGGCACGTTCTCGAAAAATTAGTGGGACAGTGGCCTGACAGACATTGTCGAGCACGCAATTGAGGCCAAGACGGGTACCACTGGCGTTTGCTGTCAAAAAGAAGGACGCGATTGAGGACCTACTGAAGAAGAGTGTTATTCAAAGGAGCAACTCGCCTTGGGCGAGCCCCATCGTGCTCGTTCGTAAGATATCGGAGGCCGTTGAATAAAGGTGGCGAGTAATGCATCAAGGGTGGGGAAGAGGAAATGAATCCGATGAAACATGTCTATTAGTAAGCAGCCTGGGTCGGAGGTATAGTGTAGTGTAGTGTTTAAAACACCGAGTATAATAGTGTTGGAGAGGTTTTCTCGCGGATGCCTGGGTGTCCAGGGAAGCATACACTGTTATAAGGGTTACGATTGAAATAGATTCGTATAGTTGTGATAGATTGATGCGAGTACTTCGGCGTCCGTGGAGGCGAGGTATATCTTAGGGCATAAGAAAGATAGACCTATGTTTTAATAGGTTGACAGATAACTTAATTCCTGCGGGTACTTCAAGGTCCGTGGAAGCGATGTTAATATCATAGGAGCATAAGACAGTGTAGAATATAGATTTATTTTAATTTAATAGATAATCGTTTTTAGTATCCAATCATTTTTAATAATCATTTGTATCTAATCAATAGGCAAGTAGCCCGAAGAAAATTATATATGTATAAGTGTAATACGGGCTTAATCTGTGTAGCTATTGTATATTATGATCACGTTATCGAATTCGCGCCATTTGACAGAGTAGGCGTTTTATACTTAAGGACAAAAGTTCTGTCCGGTTTGAGATTGTTTTATTAAATTTAAAGTGTATGTTACTTTTAATTTTTTGTTCGCAAATTTATATTTTGGGACTACTTGCAACAACACAGGGTTTTTAGATTTCTATAGAAAAACATCTGATCAACCATGACGGCCTAATCACGAATTTCACGTTTATCTCAATTGTTTATGTACATGAAGCTTATAATCACAAATATTTATATTGGTTATTTTTACCAAAAGATAGTCCTTCGAAAGACGTAAACATTTTTATCAAATACTCAACTTGTGTTGTTAATACAAACCTTTCAATAGAGCAACGTTCGGTTGACTTGACGCAAGTTAACCTACAACACATGGTGCACATGTGGTCAACGACCTTGAACATTCTATTCGGCTTCTGCATCAGCGTCGTAAACATTGAAAATGTGTAAGTTGATTTGAAAATGATGAAAGTCTTGTGTTTTTATGAATAAAATATGCGATTTTAATCATTATGTTAGTTTAATCATACCGGACAGAACTTTTGTCCTTAAGAATATATCTAGGTTGGTCTTAAAATTGAGAATAAATTTTGGCAATAATTAGGTATATTGCTTGATGAATTAATTACATTTAAAAATGCCATATGGCTAGCTTTAAAGTAACAACATAGGTCCCAATGAGCAATGCATATAGTTTATTAATTTATGACATGCATGCAACGCTTGGACTCAAACAGTAACACTTAAAGACAATTAAAATCTCCTTCATAAGTGACCTCCCGAGTGTACTTCAAAATCCCCTTGGTCCAAAACTGGCATAGTAGTCATGATCCCCTCAATGTATTTTACAGTGGAAAAAACATAAAATATATGGCCCTACTATTGTACTTACTGTCAATTCTACAGACATATTGCTTGACCTAATCAGAAAGGATTAAAACTGATAAGGGGCAATAATATATGTTATCAAATGAGTGATTTGATATTGGCCTTGTTATTTGTCCGAGGGCATTCGTATTGGCCCAAGCCCGTAAGGCGAGGGCCTATACGAGTGCCAGAGGACAAATGACAGGGCCTATATCAAATCACCCATTTAATGACAATTTTATTAAATAACTTATCAAACTATAAATTATTCATTGTTTATTGACCATCATCTTCACTGGCAGTAACTCGTCAGAAACAGACAGTACATGCAGGGCTGTAAATAGAAATATATATTTCTGTCCTTTTGAGTGGGTTTTCAGACAGAAATTGATTTAAAGTTGATTTCCATTTTTGCCATTCAATCTTCAATGCTGATTTCAATAGAGTTCAAGATGGCGGCAGTTTTCGTTTTAAAGAAACTAAACACCTGAAGGTATCAGCCAATCGGAAGCTAAGATTTCTCAACAGCCAATCATTTGTCAGCAATCTTTTATTGGACCGGTCCAATAAGTGATATTGGCCCTGATTCTTTGTTATTAGCCCTGTCTTTCAATTGTATGATACCTCTTCCTATTTTATTATGTCGGGTAATTAAAGAACATTAGAGCCAATAAACAAAAGCTATTTAATAAAGCGATTTAGAGATTATACCACTTGCGGTTTTGGGGGAGGGGGGGGGGGGGTCGGGAGACACTCAAAATCCCCTTGGTCGAAATCCTCTTGGTCCCCTTTTTATGCCGTGTACAGTTGCTGCTTTAGCAGCAATTTTTAACTTGCATTATGTATATTATACATTAAAGCTAAATTCGTTTAAAGCCTTTTAAATCAGTGCACATGCATGGCGTCACATACTTTCAGACAAAACACATCCGAAACAAAGTCGAAATAGGCATGCAATTCTTCGGAAAATCATTTCTTTTAATGCCTGTAACGGACGATATAAATGACATTATAATATTAATCTAAATCTGATATCTGCATCCAGGCAAACATTACGGAGTGGGTTTCGTCTTTATAAAATAAATACACCGATATAATCGATGAGTTGGTTGAAATGTTGAACTGAGTTTTCTTGGGAAACATTGCGGTGACTGATTTCTCAGTTGCACATTATTTGCACATTATTTAAACAACAATATCCTTAAATACAATAGTTCAACAACTGTTGATTATAAACGGAGTTTAACTGAAGTTCTAAGCAACTATGATCACTATTCGTCAGTCGTTCGTCTATCACCCATTCCAGTATTCCAGGACAAATTTTAGCCTATTGTTCAGTGATTAATTTCATTTCATGGCTAGGTCAATTGCTTTGAAAAAGTTAACAAACGCACACGCGTGTTCTTTTGGCAAACCAGAATTCCATTCCATGCAGAACTCTGGTTGCTATGACAACAAATAGGAATTTGTTTTAAATCTTCTCCTCTGAAACCACAAGGCATATAGCTTAGATATTTAGCATTTAGCATTGCCTAATGGATCTCTACCTAGATTATTCAAATTATGGCCCCCAAGTCAAAATTGACCTCACCCGGGTGTCACTTAGTTTTACATAGCCTTATATAGGAAGAAACTTTAAAACTCATGTTCTCTGAAACCACAAGGCCTAGGGCTTATATATTTGACATGTAGCATTGTCTAGTGGACCTCTACCAAGAATCTTCAAATTATGGCTCGGGTCAAACTGACCTAGCCCGGGGGTCTCTTGATTTTACATAGGAAAAACTTTAAAAATGCTTCTTCTCTGAAGTCACAAGGCCTAGATATTTAGCATGTAGCATTTCCTTGTGGACATTTACCAGGATTGTTGAAATTATGACCCCTTCCCGGAAGGGGTCACTTGATTTTGCAAAGGTTTATATAGGGAAAACTTCAAAAAGCTACACGGCCCACAGGCAAAGCTTGAATATTTTGAATGTCACTAAGCATTGTGGAGTGGACCTTTACGAAGTATGTAAAAACATATATCATGAACCCTTGTGGTGCTCGAACCCGCAACCCCCGGGATGAGCGCCCGACACCTTTACCTCTACACCACTGCTCCCCCCTGACATAAACGTTTACCAGATGACGGGTTTGGTTATTTTGTAATATGGATTTGAAATTATTCACAGAATATGAATATGCCATTATGATCAAAATTGCTATTTTAATCAACGTTTTCATTTGTCTTATTAGATAATGCAACGGTGAACAGTAGTGCATGCAGACAATGATTAATTCTCAAACTGTTGTCTGTCATCGTGTTAATGTTTACTTCATTTAAACAAATACAGAAAGGCAACATTGTAAGAGTACGTGATGAAACAAGGAAGAGTTATAATCAGTCTGTTCCTTCAATAGAAACACTGGTAAATTACACATGTAGTTATATTCTTATCTTGTATTTATGTTACATTGTTTTTTTTTTCTGAAACAATTAAACAATTGAATCGCATATGTTAAAATTCTGATATTACATTTTTAAGAAAGTTGAGTAAAATACTGCTTTTAATGTAGTAATATGTTATAAAAACAAAGTTTTTATATCATGCATCAGACTCTGAGAAAAAAACTAGGGTTGATAAATGGAACAAAGAGTAATAATTATATGAATCTCATTTAACGCGTGCCATATGGACTTTGAACCTTTGCCCACATAGAAACAGTTTTGTCTTCAGTCTAAACCTTTGGTAGCCTTAGAAACAATTTATCTTTTCTGAAAATAAAAAAAAAATGAATAACAGATAAGAATTACAAAAAAGTACTACTTAGGAATCTCTGCTACAAGGAAACGAAAGATAGAATATGTGCTTCGTAGCTTCCTACAAAGTTATCGACTTCTACCTAAGAATCAGCTGATATGACGCATTTTCTCGCCAATATTTATTGATGCGAACTACATTGTACTTGATTGTTATTGTGTATGACTGTAAAGTAGCGGGAATAGTGGTTTTGTAAATACCAATGCATGAATGGAATCATTTTGGAAGCTTAATAATTCATACCTGTATAATAAATAATTTATAGAAACAGTTTAGTCTGATGGAATAATTTTAGAGTAAATCAACTTTTAAAGTGGTTGGAAATTGTGCAACTACAAACAAAGCAGTTCATGTTCACGTGCAGAATTTTGTATTTGTATGAATAAAGAAGTTAGTGGTAGATACCGCGGAATTCTTGTGTATCTGTACTCGTGATAGCAGGTGAGTACATCTGTTAACAACATTTGCAGAACTTGTAAATTACACGGGAAAATGGCACATACAAATTGATATGAACTGTGTCACAGTAAAATTGATCTTACAAGAATATTATTGTACATAACTTTAGATGGTATTTACTACTAATAAGGCGTAATTTACACGTTATTGTCGGTGTTAATTGTTTTGTCAAAATACAATATCGAAGGAAAAGAGTTGTTAAATTGTTCAAAAGTCAACACATCTCAGAGTATGTCATAAAACATGATGATTGACATAATGTTTTCTCAAATTTCTAGCGACTATTGTAACAAAGGTGTATAGAAACATAAAAAAACCTGGGTGGTCTTTTTGCTATTTTGCTGAAAACAGCCAAGAGTTTAATGATTATATCTCTGCAGTCTAGCAAAAGTAGCTTTTCATTCGTGCCAAAGTCTGAATTATATTACATGTTTTAGCCATTTATATGATACAACATGAAAATACGTGATGAAAAATTATACCAGGGGCTTAGTATTAGACCTTTAAACTGAGTTTAAAATTCAGCCATGCCTCAATAACTACGTTGATTAATGTAAAAGAAAATACCAATGTACAGTATATGGTATTGTAGAGCATACTTCTTTTGTAGTTAGTCTTTCACTAGACTCAATGGCTAACTAATACATCAACGGTCGGGCCACATGAGGTTTGTACTTGAAAATGCACATAATTTCCTCAATCCAGATTGCTGTGTGGAGCTGTTGGTATATGAAATACTATAAATGCAACAGGAAAATGCACATATTTTCCTCAATCAAGATTGCTGTGTGGAGCTGCTGGTATATGAAATACTATAAATGCAACAGGAAAGAAATATGTGTTAAGGAAGTTTAATGTAGTTTATACTTACTGTTGCAAAACAAAGTCTCTTACGCACGAAAGAGCAAATAAATAATGAAGGAATAGTCTTTGCATGGATAAATCGTGTATTGTTATTATAGTATTGAAAATTTTCTTTTTTTATACACAAACGTGTCCACTTATGCGTTGTTTACTCATAAATCCCAGTAATAAATTAAGTAAAAATATTTAACTTAATTTTTATGTATACACTATAATACCAAGCAAAATCGCCAAAATATATCATAGAGAAGTAAGATGAAACAAAGCAAGCAATTAAAGCTTTGAAAACACGTATGAAAATAACTTATTACTGACATATTTCTCTTATAAACTGGCAGATATGAAAAGGTAAACCGTACAGAATATGTACACTATCACGTTTTGACTGGGATGATCAACAAAGATTGTTTGTGTATTCAACTGGATGTAATAGAAATAATCAAAGCACTGAAAATACTGATAGAGCGATGTTCTTAAACAACAGAAGAGGTAGTTAAAACAAACTGTTCTATACTTTTCGTTAGCACAGTAGCTTGTAATTTTGTAAAAGCACAGCACAATGTCTCTATTTTTTTTCTTCTATGAGTACCGAACCCAAACCTAATCCTCTATTCACTCAAAGCAGATACTGTTCGTAGGCTGCACAAGCTGTAAGCCAGTTATGTATTCATATAACAGAAATAAACTAGAGCTATCACTGAACGTGATTAAAATACCCCCAACAAACGTGCCTTGTCATAACGAGTGGCTTCTCCTATTACCACAACTACTATATGATTAACCAAAAATGCCGAGCTTACGCTCATCATCTTGATATGGTGAACATTTGGCTCAACTTCAAAGGGCTTAGCAGATATAACCTCATGACCTTTATCCCTTGATTTTGACCTTTACCGTAAGCTGACACAGTTGAAACGTGTGTTTTGCATGTCGTATTAATAATTTGACTTAAGTTTCATGTATATCTTACAAAGGGTCAAGGAGGAATAGTGTAGAGAGATTTGACACCTAAATGTGACATTGACATTGAAAGTCTCCTGTGGTAATATCTCGACCAAACTTTCAAGAAAATCCTTCAAGACGTTTAGGAAATATACTCACATGACCTTTGACCTTGAGCTGCAGTGTTGGAACATGGGTTCTGCAAATCATCTTGGTAAAATGAACACCAAGTGGTTAAAACAGTTGAAACATGTGCATTCTGCAAGTCATCTTCATGAGATTAACATTTGCCCAAACTTTCATGAAAATCCTGCAAGGGATATAGAAGATACAGAGTGGACACAAATAAAACCAATGACAATTAAGTGTGAACTTGACCTTGGTCAAGCAGAGTTGGAACCTGAGATGAACATTTGACCAAGCTCTCATGAACGTCCTTTAAGGGTTTTAGGAGATATTGAGCCGACACGAAAAACGAATGCCCCTTAAGTGTGATATTGACCTTAAGGTAATTGGACTGGAACATGGGTTCGATAAAGTTGTCTTCATAAGATGAACATTTGGCTCAAGTCATACATTTTTTTCATTGGGTTCCTGAGATATGGAGTGGACATGAAAACCAATAAACCATATTAAAACTGTGACATTGACCTTGAGGTGACAGGGTTGGATTATGGGTTCTATACATCGTCTTGATTAGATTAACATTGAAAATCGGTTCTGCATGTCGTTCTTTGATTCAAGTTTTAAGAATATCCTTCGGGGGGGGGGGGGGGGAGAGAGAGAAATGGGGTAAAATAACATACCAACCGACAGATCAACCGACCGACACAAGGGTATGATAAACTTACTGCTGCGGTTCGCTAACTTTCCCTTGCTATAAATTTTCTATATCCTGAAATACAGACTTACAACATGTATTTATCTGACCCCTGCATTAACAGGAAACCACATTATGCGACACATACCTTTGATCCATTAAATGTATAACGAAAAGTATATAATAGGAATGAATAAGATCTACTCCTTTTTAAAGCTGTTTAAACATTTGAAACACCCTTATATTATTAGACTAAAGGATATGGCCAGTTTTACAACTTCACACAAAACATTATTAGCCTTACACAACAATAGCAGGAATATCTTGATGGTCATCTGACTGTGTATTTTCAGTAAAACTCCCATCTCTCATGCCCAATATAAGGTGGCATCTTATCAAGTCTATATTGAGTTTGTACATATTCATTTACAAAGTTCCTCGCCACAATAGACATAGCCTAAAAAAAACAAGTGTAGCTAAAAATAAAATCCAAAGTTCTCATTTTTAAAAAAATATTTTGCCATTTAATGATGTATTGATACAGGTGCCCAGGAATGTCTCTTCTTCATGCCCCTGTCTGATCCTTACCAATGAGCGTGTATAATTAAGGCTTTAGTACACTTTTTTCAAATTTCAATTTGCCACAGGTTATTAGTAAGTGAAAATACCAAGTACAGACTGCATTTATGACAGATACTCAAATATTTAGGTGTTTTGAAAAATCAAACATATTCCATCAATGGATTATTATAGGCATCTACAGGTATTAATTTGAGAAAAAATACAAAAATACTTTACAGGAATTTATAGTGTTGACGCCGCCCACTAACGCAGTGTCAGAGTGCATGGTTTGTCTTCTTGCTTTAAATTTAGTACTTTCAGTGCTTTGATTTTGTGGTGTATGAGATCACTTTCCTTAATTATATACGCTCATTGGTAAGGATCAGAAAGGGGCATGAAGAAGAGACATGCCTGGGCACCTGTCTCAATTAGGAAATAATATGTATCCATGTTTGGTTTATCGTAGAATAACCTTTGGGGCGGAGTTATCACGAAGGTCGAAGACAAAACTTGGAGTACTTATTCGCAACACGACTTATTTGCAACATTTGAAGAAAATGGGAGAACTTTTTTCTGAGCGTAATATATAATTGCGTGTACGCACCTAGATTTTGCCGTTGAAGTTTCCTCCCGCGAACACTGTAAAGACGCTTTTTTAAATTTGACTTTCATTCATGAAAGATGTATACGCTGTGTTTCAGATTTTACATCAACGTAAACTACAGTCTCATTTGAAAGAAAAAACTTTAATAATTTTCAAGTAAATGTAACAAGAATTTCATTTTCAGAAATGGTTCGAATTCTCAGGGGACGCAAATACGGTTCAAATTACGAAAACTATTGGTAGCTAGAATAGGTAAATGACGTCACAGTTTCTCTTGATTAATGACGTCACTGTGTAAACGAAAACAATAACAACAAAACAGTAAATAAAGTTAGTGTAACTGGTATGGTAACATTAATCAAGTTAACTGGACGTGTGTCATCCATCGGATCCCCCTGTTTTGCCCCAAGTCATCCACAGTATGCCATGTAAGATCATCTATACGTCGGGTAAATTGAACAGCCAAAACACGATGCGCGTGCAGCGTCGTTCAAGGTCGGTTTATTGCAGAATAACCCGAATAGATTTGTTCTAAATGTATGTAGGATATTCGCTGGTCGTGTTAGAATTAAGAATAAAATGTGATATTTCATATATGAAGGTTCCACATTATAAAAGGCTTTATCATGAAGTTATAGACCAGTAAAATATTTGCACCTGCTGGGAAATAAAGTCCATTTAAGGTTTTTGAACATCTTAGACGATTGCGTATATTTGTTGGCATTTAGCATAAATGTGGCTGATCGTTGTTGCAGTTAAGTAATTTTAGTTTACTGTTTACATCGGTCGTAATAGCTGTGTGCCATGTTAGACACCCATAATCAAATGCAGGTCTGATTTAGGCATTACAGTATAGCTGTTTCATCTTATAGGTAAAGAAATGCTGAATTCGCTTTAAAAGAAATAACGTTGGTATCGGTTTCGTACAAATTTTATTTTTGTGTGTTTTCCATGTTAAACTTTTATCTATATGAATTCCTAGAATGTTATGTAAATCAGCATGAATTATACTAGTATTTTCAACACACAGTTTCAGTTCATTCATGCCAGCTAGCTTTTGTCTGGAACCTATATAGTCATACATGTAGTTTTGACAGGGTTTATTGTCATATTTCTTTTCTTACGCTTTTTCTAAGATTTGTGTAGTTTATAGATCGGTTTGTAAATTAAGTTGAATGTCATTTAAATTTTGCCTTTAGTATGCAACGCCGTATCACTAGCATACATCTCAGTTTCAAAATTCAACTCAAATGGCAAGTCATTCACATATAGTAGAAATAAAAGAGGACCAAGAATGGATCCCTATGGAACGCTCGATATCAGAACTTATGCCGTTTACCATTATGTTTTTAATTCGATTTTCTAAATATGATCTAGAAAATTCACTCTGTTATCAGAGAAGTGGCAAAATTTTAACTTGTGCAGAAGAATTTTATGATCCACTAAATCAAAAAGCTTTTTAGAAATCTAAAAAAAGAACTGTTCCAATCACATTACCTTCATCCATAGATGTTAACCAGGAATCGACTATTCTAATTAAAGCAGTTTGACATGAATGGTGTTGTCTAAAACCGGGCTGGTGCTCATAATAAAAGTATAATATACTCGTTTTCTAAAAAAAAACAAATCAGCTGATTAGCAACATGCCTTTCAACTATTTTACTTAATGTGGGTAGTATTGAAATTGTAATAAATTAATTAAGCAGATGTGCTTATATTATTATTGATAAAATAAATACATCTCTATTGATTTATTACCTCTTATCGAAACAATAATAACATAAACACATCTCCTTAGTTCATTTATTACCTCTTATCGAATGCTTCAACGCGTTATGTCAGCTGACGAGTAGCTAATTGAGTCATGATTAGTTTGTTTGGAATACCGAAGAAACTTCGTTTCTACTAATTTTGAACTGTTGAAATGCAGTGAATAATTTATTAAAATCTTACATGAAGACTTGACGCCATTTCGACACAATGATGTTCGACCTCGAAGGACATTATATTAGGTTATACCAGTAGCTCTTAACGTGAAGCCTGAAAACCGTTTGGGCAAAATAATGCTTATTTTTTTAACATAACTTTAAAGTCACATTTTTACTCATCAAATAAATGACAAACATCTACGTTTAAATGTTAGTTTATGTCTCAATTTCAGACTAAGGACTATTTTATTATCTGTAAGTTTGCTCTTGGGAATAAGTAAACTCATCATATCTTAAAAGTGTATATTATACATTTGATAAAATAGCAGGATCAGAAGCATAGACTAGTAATCTTCGTCCTGACAGGGTCGTTACTTTAATTATTTAGTTTGTTTTTGTTTGAAGTTTGTCAGAGCTCGACTCTTTGTCTACTGTTGCTTTTAATGCTCTAATGTATTATTTGCTAAGCCGAGAAAAAAAGTTATTACACTAACAACAGCTATGACTCCTGTATTGTATTGTGATAATACTGCATATTGAACTGTAGAAATGGAAAATGTTTTAGGTTTTTGTTCGCCTGTCGGATACATCGAAACTGATTGATGCCATTCTATGTTTGTTTCACTCATTTTACAACGCTATGGTTTAATTTGATTCCACCAAAACGTAAAGATTCATTTTTGTCAAAAAAAAAAATTCGAATATCTATCGCTTTCATTTTCTTGTTGAATATTTCATTATTCTATATTTATATTTTTATGCTAAACTAAAAATAAACTACCATAACATGTTCCCATAGTTTAGCAATCGGGAGTTCTGTTCAATATCTAGCAGAGTATACGCCACTTACCTTCGATAAATATCTGCATGAGAAGTGATGTTTTATCTAATTAGACAATAGACGCTAGAAAGACAGTTTCACAATTAAGACACCGAAGGAGAGACCGTCAACTTACGTTGTTAAACCTACTATATTTCCGCCTCTGATGGAGCTAGTGTTTAATCTACATTAAGACCATATTTACATATACATAAAAGCACGGGTCTAGATGACATTCCTGAAAGATTTGTTCGAGATGTTGCTGACCTTTTGAAGACTCTCATTACTTTTATCATAAATATGTCTATTGACTCTGGAATTGTCTGTCCAATTTATAAAAAGTTATTCCCATTGGAAGTAGGTAATTATAGGCCTGTAAGTAGTATTCTCCGTATTGTCTCAAATACATAAAGGTTCTGTGTATAACAATTTTCTGCATACTTAAATCAACATTCCCTGCTATATGCATTGTATTTAGGTTTCAGATCAAAATAATCTACTGATATTTGTCTTACACACCTGTTAGATTGAATTGATAAAAATAGTTCAATGGTTTATAGACTGGTATGGTTCTACTGGGTCTTCAAAAGGCCTTTGACACTGTTGATCACACACTATTTTGTGGAAAGCTCAAGGAAATAACAATTATGAATTGGTTTATGCAATAACCTCGCTGACACAACACAGCTCGTAAAAATTTAAAATGTTTCATTTGTATCAGTAAAGGTCACTTGCAGAGTACCCTAGAGAAATATCCGAAGTCCGTTATTTTGTTCTCTGTTAAGTTAATGGGCCCAATTGGGGTCATGATCGTACCTCCTCATATGACAACAGTACTGGCTTTTCTAGGAAGCGGACTCGAGATCGACTCGATAAGCATAAAGCTTTCTCCACAATCGAGCTAAAACATATTAGTATAAACTAATACAGTTTTACCTCGATTACTCTTGTTCGTCTTGACTGACTTAGACACTCCAGTGCTGGTTACAGGTCACTCCAAATTAATATCTTTGAAAAAAATCCTGCAAAGTTAGGAATGAGTTTGGTACAATAAACAATAAAAGATTTGTTTGTTATACGTAATGTTATATTTTTGCTATCAATGGATTCATTTTTATGATCATTGTACCGTTAGAAACAAGCGACTTATCTCGCTTTTGTCATAAGATCAAGTAAATAGGTTTTATTCATTCATTTAATGGCACTATACAGCAGTAATTTCATCATGCTGGTTTTGTTTTTGGACATATTCTTAGCATCAGTTGTCTGTATTTCTATTGTCTATTTTTTATTTGTAAAATATGTTATGTAAATAATTATGTAAATGATATTATGTCTGAATAAATTTGAATTAAATTGAATTGAATTGACCGTTAGACCATAATATGACTACACATAATTATCCGTTCGAATTCTTTGACAAATATAAACAACCAAAGGATTAAATTCAAGCATTTTCATTGGATTACAAATGTCGGACAATCATCGAAGTAGAAGTCTTCTTTTACACAAAGTAAAGCTTAAAGGTCTACTACTAAGCGAAAAGGAAGTGACAGTTATTTCAATGGCATATACATTACCTTATGCAAGACACTAAATAATGAAGATTGACAGGTTAAAATTTACAGAAAGTGTTCAGAACACGAAGAAAAGTATGTGTATTATGTTGAAATCTCAGTGAATCGACAAAATGACCACCCAGGTCTTTTTAACTTTCTTCATAATGCATAGAAAAATAATTGTACATGTACTGTGATTTGTTTAGAATCTCTACATACCAACTTTCATTTTTTATTAAAAATAACTTATTTCTGTACTTTTTAAAGTATATTTGAATTTTCACTTTCGTTAGTATTGGACCTTTAAATAACAAACAATGCCGTCGTAAAACCCGACAAAATTGTACCTATGAAATATAACTTAATGCATATACTATATACATTTTGCACAATTTAATGAACTCGGCTTCATTCTTTTAAGGGTTTTAAGGTTTTTTTTCAACTAGTCAGCCTTATTTTCGACTGACTGATCAAAAACATTTGATTCTGTTTTAAACGCCAAGATAACATTAGTGCATAATAATAGGACAAGGACTGTCAGTCAAAGTATTTTTTATATATATCGTGTGTGAAATAGCCGTCAGTTTGAACAAGTGCATTTCACCTGTCTTATAAATATATAAATTATTATACTTTTTAGTTTATGTTTTCCTGAGAAATGCAATATGTCATTTGTTTATACAGGGCTTTCTTCTGTTATAAACTTGATACACAGCCACATAGTGCAGATATAACATTTAATTAGGCACACATATATTCCATGCTATCTGTATTTTTTCACTAAGGAATAGCGTCATTACCATGTATACCATGTTGATAATAGACATTATAGACAAATACAATTATGTAGTACTTTGAATATATTCATTTCTTATCAGATTAAAAGTCGGCGTAACCCCGAAGTCAGCTGTATGATCGGGACTAATTACTTCATGCAATATCCGGGAGATCACAATAAATCTCGAAAAAAGGTGCTTGTTCGAGACTATATTACTTTATGCAATATCTGTGATCTGAACCTTTACTTGGAGATAAATGCACCAACCGTATCACAGTATACCAGAAATATGTAATAAACGAATGATAAAATAGCACGACCAGAAACATAAGATTTTTAGCTTCGTTCCGACAGGGCCAATACATGTTGTTGTCGTTCCTTTAACTATTTACTTTGTCGTTCGCAGCATATCAAGTTTCGACTCTGTGTCTACTGTTGTTTTCACTCTAATGGAATATTTGCGAAGTGCTGTTCTTGACAACTGTGAAACAAAGTCATTAAAACAACGACAGCTGAGAGTCCTATCTGTGAAAATACTGCATATTGAACCACAAAACGGAACTTGTTTCCCTTTGTTTTCTAAACTTGACAGACATACTAATAGGTTTAATGCAATTTTAAGTTTCGCTCATGTTACACAGCTACGGTTAAAGTTATTCTATAACCGTTAAGATTAATGTAATTTAGACACAATGTGTCATGCTATAATTTTCTCTATAGTTCACTCCTCATCCAACCAGCTTCCAGAGTTATGCATTTTTTGGACAATTTTACCCATGTAACACTATCCATTAAGTGAAATCATTTGATAAATCTTGTAAGTAGTCCACTAGTATATGTCAGCTTACAGAAACGAAAGCTTAAGCTCTGCCGATAAAAATATGAGCCAGTCAATGTTGGAAATATATCAAAATGACAGGTAAACAAATAAAAATCAAATATAAACAATTACAGTTGTAAAATGGACTTTCATTGGTTTTCTGTGAAATAATCAAAAGTGACAGGTTTAAATCATTCGAACAATAGACAGATTTCTCCAACTTATATCTGCTGACTATACTCAGTACTTCGAAAAAAAAACCACAAAGCACACATTACTGGTGTTACATTTAGAATATATTGTCCTCAAAATTGGAAATAAAATCCAACTCACAATCTCTCATAAATGATAAAAATTTTAATCAAAGCGCTATGAGCGCTGAAGGCCTGGGGGCTATAGATTAACTCCCCTAAAAACAACTTTTGACCTTCGTGATATACGCTGAACCTTACCTAAAGCGTGGGTCGAAATGTGCATAGGGCGAAATTTAGTAAATGACACAGAATGAATGATTCACAAATATATGGGTGGCAGGGAAGTTTGTTTTATTATAAAACGTACGTTAAATGAAAAATAATCACATGTTCAACAATATCAATTGTTTGAGAGAACAATACAAATAATTCAATCTGCGCTTTGTTCAACTTCAAGCGATATCTGATGATGTGGATCGAAAATTATTGTGTACCAAGGACAAGACCTTGAAACAGAAATAAACAAAGCAATACCAACAATGAAATATAAATACAGTACTGTACAATGTGTATAACAGGGAAAACCAAAAATGATTCTTAGTTACGTTGTAGTTGTAATCGGTGAAACCGTTCACTGGGCCTTGACATGCAGCGTCCTCGATAAATGGCGGGTGATTTTGATCACGTGAGTTCCTTCTCGGGAATGTACGTAAATTGTATCTTTTTTTAAAGAAATTTATTTTTAGGTAAATATATATGTAATCGTCCGTAAATAAGAAAGTTGTCAATGAAATAACTTCAGAAATTTGAAAATCAAACTACAAACTCTTATATCGAATTCCGTACGTTTCCGTAAATTTCCGTAAATATCCGTTCTTTTCCGTGATATGCATATGATTATCTTCCGTAATCAGCTAACAGCGCAGATATTTCTAAAACTAAAATTGTGTAATGCAGCCCGTAAGCTATAGACCTTTCTGCAATCGTTTGAAGTTGTATGTACTGTTTTTATTTGTAATATGTTCTTATCGTATGCGACATTCAAACAAAAGATTGATCTGGTCTGTCTTGCACTACTTTCCCAAAGCGCATGTTTACAGTTGTTATTCGCACATAGCACTGTTAAATTGTCTGCAGTGTTTGAAATGTGGTATGCTTACTTAGGCCTAGGGGACTGTAGTCCCCAGGCCAAAAACTATTACTCGATTGACCCCTAATAACTATACAGTGCTCCAGTTCTACCTGCCTCGCTGGTATACCTGCGAGTATTTGCTGTGTGCAGCTGTAACTTGTTACCTCTAAATTACCTCTCAATTAAACTGGAGGTTGGTAAAAATAACACAATAGCAAGCACACGATTTTAGCTCTTGGGCTTACTTTGGGCTTCTTTACATTTCTAATATTTAGTATTTATGAGCACTTTGGAATCAGATGAAAATTTATCAGCCGCCTGGATCATTTCTTTTTACCCCATGACTTTAATTCATATTCTCCCTTTTTAGAAAATTTAAATATTTTTACATTTCACACCTAACCCAAAGAGTTAAATTTTGCACAAGGCCTGATTTTGTGAAATTTACTACAATATAAATACATTGTGGCAAAATGAATATGTCAGCACCCAATATAGATAGAGTCACAAAATTAATTGGAAATTACAAGCAATCAGCATGCAGGTCTGGTTTGTGTTACAATGTTACTTTTTATATTAACGGAGAACCGTTAGAAATTGTTGATAATTGCACATACCTAGGCGTTAAGTTTTCATATACTGGAAGTTTCAATCTCGCTCTAAAATCTCTTCATGATCAAGCATTAAGAGCGTATCATAACCTTTTGGTATTATTTGATAAAGTGCCTCTAGATATAAGAACAAAACTTCGTTTATTTGATACCATGATTGTACCAATCCTATTACACGGCTCTGAGGTTTGGGGTGTCTACAGTCCTAAAGATCTCGACAAATTACATATTAGATTTTGTAAGTATATACTAGGAGTGAAATCTCAGACTCCAAATGCTGCCGTGTATGGTGAAGTGGGAAGGTTCCCTCTATCAGTCATATGTAAAGAAAGATCACTAAAATTCTGGTTAAAAATAATGAAAAACGTTAATTCCCCTCTCTATAACATGTATTACGATCTTTGTAACAATGTGAATGGTTCGTGTTGGGCTAGTCGTATTAATTCCATAATTGATCATTTGAGTTTTACAAACGTAAGAAATAATTTTGATGAAAACATTAATTATTTACCCATGTTCACAAACAGAATCAAAGATCAGTACATTCAAGACTGGTTTGCCTCGATTAATTCTATGCCTAAACTCGAATATTATTGCAAATACAAGGATACGTTTTGTTTTGAAAATTATTTAGAAAAGATACCAAATGATGAACTGAGAAAATGTTTGACGTCAATAAGACTATCCAGTCATAAATTAGAGATTGAAGTAGGAAGGTATACTGGTACTGATAGAAATGACAGAAAATGTAAATTATGTTGCCAAAATGTAATAGAATCAGAGTATCATTTCCTTTTATGTTGTGATATGTATAGAGATATAAGACAAAAGTACCTGGGTAATATTTCTTGGCCCACTTTAAATAAGTTCGTATCTATTATGTCAAACAAAAGCAAGAACTATATTTTCAATATCTGTAAGTTTATTAAAGAAGCCATGTTAAACGCAGTAATACCCTGTCAATTATTACTGTTTCTTAGTAATTGTTCATTTTAATGCTTATGTGTTATTGTTATTATGAATTTGTACATTAATTGTGTCTTTGCCATATTTCTTATACAATGTAAATGGCCAAAGGCAAGTAATTTGCTGATTTGCCAATAAAGTTGAAAGTTGAAAGTTGTGTATTTTTTGAGGACACAAACTGATACATGTGTCAGAAAAAGGAAAATGATCACAAACGCAATACATGTACAATGTATATGCATGTAGTTGATGAAGAATAAAATTTATATTTAAAGCATTGCAGATAATGTGCATAAGAAATAGACATGTATTGTTTGTATCAAAAGAGAGTAAAAGGAGCTATTTGCATTAGTTTTAATGTTCTTCACATGGATTTGAAAATTCATAGTGATGATAACACGGGCTGGTGTAAATCACAGACCATCAGGGAACAAAATAAAATTGAGAAATTACTAAAATCAATAGTAAAATCAATCTGAAAGTCTCATTCTTGGATAATATTGGATCATAATATTTAATGAGCCAGGATGATATCAACTGACCCTGCAGGTACGATCCTTGCAGTGGTGTAGTAGGAGGATTCTTCGTCTAAGTCACATAAACATTTTTTGAATTAATACCAACACTGTTTATAGTTTGCCTTATTGTATCTGCATACCTATTGGTTTTACTAAGAAATGGAAGACTACCTGACCCTGGAAATTAGCCAAACCTCCCGGGAAATTCAAGTCTGAGATCGTCTGCTTGACAGGTTGATTTTTTTCTTAAAGTCACTTTTAAAAGTGATATGAAATTAAGATTTTTGGATTAACTGTTTTAAACTGGCACGGTTTACCTTTGTAACAAATTTCAAAGGAAACAGTTCTGTAACTTTACAATTTTTGTCGAGCCGCTTACGAAAGCTCTATTATAGTTGTCCAAATGGCAGTTTGGTGTATGTGCGTGCGTGCGTCCGTCCGAGTTTAGTTTGTCCGAGCTGCAACTTATCCATGGATCAAGGGATTCTTAAATAACTTGGCATAAATGTTCACCATCATCAGACGAAGTGTCATACGAAAGAACCAGGTCCCTAGGTCTAAGGTCAAGGTCACACTTACAGGTTACAGGCCAAATTCAAGAATGATTTTGTCCGGAGTATTTCTTCTTCATGCATGGAGGAATTTTATGTAAATTGGCACACATGTTCACCACCATGAGACGGAGTGCCATGCGCAAGAACCACGTCCCTATGTCTAAGGTCAAGGTCTCACTTACAGGTTAAAGATCAAATTCAAGAATATCTTTGTCCGGAGCATTTCTTCTTCGTGCATGGAGGGATTTTGATGTTACTTGGCACAAATGTTTACCACCATGGACTACCCTTGTTTTTAGAATTACTTCCCTTTGTTGTTACTATACATAGCTTATATTGTAACTTTTTTATTACTGGCTGTAGAGGAAAAAAAATCGAGACCACTTTTCTGTGGTACAACATGCATGTTACATCCAATATTTAGGTGTATTTTGACCCATCTCTACTTGGTTTGGAGTATAAACAAATTAAATTCAAACGAGCCAAAAGCTTTTATTTTATCATTTTTTTGTATCATCATACAAACATGCATGAGTCCCGCATTCACCGGGCAGCGTCAGCAAAATACATAGTCTATATACTGACAAAACGGAAAACGACTATATATAGCCTAAAATAACATAATAATAATCTATGTACAGGAATATCACATTTTTTTTATTATATAGATATAGAGGGAAAGAAGCTAAACAATATAACCTAACCCACAACAGGTCTGTAATCGGTTATACGTAATCCGTAATACGTATTTGGTCTGTTTGCAAGTATTCTCAAAGTTATTAATAAAAAATAAATAAAAAAGATTTACAGTTTTAACGATCGTATCTAAAGACATACATGTGTTGAGACTTAATTAAGGTAGTGGGGGTCTAATAGACACTATTCCAAAATACATTAAACTTAATATTTTTATCCGACTCGTATTCAAAATTTAAAGACAATTCAACGTTTAATTTAAAATTAATTTCGTTTTTTGTTGCCCTACCCTCACTGAAGAAATACTGACCAGATTTAAAAGTACCAAAAAAGTTAAAATAGGTATGTTTGCAAGTATTTACGTACATTTATTTTTGTTCTAGCTTCCAAAAAGTTTTACAAGCAATGTAGAACTACAAAACATGTATTATAATTATGCAAGCTTAACATGTGTAACAAAAAGTATGCAATAAAATTATACAAACAATGTACATGTAGTACCCGTTGTCTATAACATCATATAGACACCTGTAAGGGTATAAAATTCGATTCAACTTTTATTAGGAAAGAAAAAAAGAACATTAGTAATTTAAACATTTCTAAGATATTTCATTATCTTGTCACAAAATAAACTAATACTTTTCAGTGTAATATAGTTAGGTTAATATAGCCACGGTGGGGAATCACATGATCAAAATAATCTCTAAACAAAAGTACAACTATGAAAAATGCTAGAAAATTATGAGAGTTTAGCTGTTAATTAAAAATATAGCCTATCTTATGGCAACATAAAAGTATTATACAACTACACAAGTCTCAATCACAGTCACCTTCTTATTGTGTTGAACACTTCAAAAATAAATAATGTCAGTTTCTTGAAGTATTCAGCACAATCGGAAGGTGACTATGATTGAGACCTGTGTAGTTCTAGAATAGTCACGATCATGTTGCCATAAGATAGACTACATTTTACATTTACAGCTAAACGGCTTTCATTATTTTCTTACATTTTTCAGAGATCTACTTTTATTTAGAGATTATTCTAGTCACATGATTCCCCGCCGTGATAGAGAGTGAAGCGCATTATTGTTTATAATTCTAATTTGATTTATGGTAAACTCCGCATCTTTAGTCGTGAAGATGTGAAATAAGGTTGGACCGTTACATTTCGGCAGACAGGTAAAGCTGGAAAACTGTAGAGCTATCGGGGATCAATAAAAAGAGTGAACTTCATTGATGTGAGATGATTTTAATAAATTGTTCATTGCCTATATAGTTGAAATAAATGCAATGTTGTTACATGTAACACCAGACTGTGTCATTGGATTTGTGTGTGTGTGTGCGTGCGTGCGTGTGTGTGTGTTGCCTTTCTATTGGAGTACTGAGTATATTGACTTCATAGAAATTGAATAAATTGTTGTTTATTGTTTAAATTATGTGAACATGGATCTGACACATTTCATAAAAACCAATTAATGAAATATTTCAAACAAAGAATAGTCTATAATTATGTTAGTTGTCAGAGTCAATTATTTCATATTTTGAGTCTGCCCTTTTGAAAACTTAAGAGATTTACTTACGATTTATCTGACTAGATAATGTTCACAATGCCTTTGTGAACAGTGTTAAATCATCAAAAAATTTGAGAACGTTTGGAAGGAGGTAAGATGAGAAGCGCAAGAAGGGTAGGAGTGAAGTTATAGTGACACATTATAATTATAAAGACTTAAGTTTTGGAAACATGTTACTAGAAAACTTGTTACAATAAATAACGATGAAGTAGCTGTGTTGTGAACGCAAGTAAAACCTGTTTAGTTATTAGCTTTGTTATTTACATAAGCGCATGAGTAACACATCTAAAGAAATAGCAGTTTCCTTATTGCGGTTTTTGCTCTTCTGCATTATTAAAGACAGAATTCAATTACACGAGATATTCAATGCTAGCGTTTTTGCTTGAATCTTTTTAGATGTTTCGTGATATCTAAATATCAAAACAAAGTTCTTCTAGTCATTTTGTGTGAAATTGAAATGTCATGGTTTCAACCTTTAATTACGTGAGCCTTACAAATTTCAAACTAACGACGCACTTGGATTGACGCTAAACAAAGTCGTATTTACGCTAAAGAAAGGCGTAATAACGCGAAATGAAGACGTTATAACACTGAACAAAGGCGTAGTAACGCTTATATAAGGCATTCTTTTGCAAAAGAAAGGCGTAGTAACGCGAAAATAAATACGTAATAACGCAAAATTAAAGGCGTAAAAACGCTAAACAAAGGCGTAATAACGCTAATAAAAGGCTTTGAAGACTCACCTGAGAGTAAATCGTCTCATAAGTTGGCATGACACGATTAGTGCATAATTAAAGCAAAGCTGTTTATTCACGCAAATGAAATTTCGTACATATATGACAAAAGTATCACTTTTTATCGAAATATCGTCCACAAAATTCAGTGTATCTTTTATGACGCCTAGCCCAGCTTTGAAATGCAAACCAAAAAAACCATCCTCGCTAAACTTACGTAGCCGTCATAACTGCACACTGCGGAGAATGTTTTTCAAGCGCGGAAATAGGTAGAAATCTGCAGGGACAAGGTTAATGGAGTAAGGGGCATGTTCAAGTATTTGGAAGCCAATTGTGTCAATGCTATTTTCATAACCCTGGTGCGATGTTTCGGGTCGTTTTGCTTGTAAGGCTGTCTTCGGAACCGTTTTAGCAGTATGTAATGAAAATACAAATGTATAAGTATATATTTTTACTGCATACTGAGTGAAGTCATGTAACGCTGCATTTGATGCCATTTTCGTTTCCCCCGGTCATGTCCCTGCAGATTTCTTCCTGTTTCTGCGCTTGAAAATATGCTCCGAAGTGGGCAGTTATGACAAACAACGTAAGTTTAGCGAGGATATTGTTTTGGTCTGCATTCCAGAGCTGGGCTAGGCGCCATAAAATATATACTGAATGTTGTTGACGATCTTTTGACAAAGAAGGATACTTTTGTCATACATGTACGCGTTATTGCACCTTTTTCAGCGTTATTACGCCTTTTTTCGCATTATGACGCCTTCATCTTCGCGTTACTACGCCTTTCTTTCGCGTAATAACACATTTTGTTAGCGTAAATACGCCTTCGTTTAGCCTTTTAACGCCTTTTATATCGCGTTACTACGCCCTTTTTCGCGGAACAACGCCTTTTATTAGCATTAATTCGCCTTTGTTTAGCGTTATTACGCCTTTATTTTCGCGTTACGACGCCTTTTCTTCCGCATTATAATGCCTACTTGAAATAATTTCCGTTCCATTAGTGTTCATCGTTAAATAAACAATGATTTGGAGTACTGATACGCAGTTATTAGCCACGAAGGCCAGAGGCCAAGTCATTGTTTATTAGACCATAACAACGTTGAAAGGGATGTTATTTCGATTCCGACATAACCAGATATTACAAAAGGTGAATAAATGCAAAGCGTTATTTTCTACGCTAACGTTCATGGAACGTCATGCAGCGCAATAGGACGTCATGTTTACAGCATGTTCAGAGTCACTTTACAGTGCTACATCTAAATTCTAAACCAGCATCCTTCAAAAAGTCGTGCGAGGCGATTTGATTTCAGGAGTTTTACGACAAAATAACAAAAATATAGAGACATTTTATGACATTTAAAAATAAATCTTACCTAACGTTGCGTTTCTATTTATGAATCGGTTATAAACCATTAACAATATTGCCTATTTACGTCGCCTCTAGGCTATATGCAATTTTCTTTATGGTGAATTAGACCAGTCATTGTGTATTAAGTACTTGAAAGCAAAATTATGGCTCAGTGTAATGCTATATTTTATAAGCAGAACATCAAACTGCTCTTAGAAATAATGAATTCTTTGAGAAGAAAACCGAAATTGTACTTGTTATATTGATCACTCTGCTATTTATTGTAATACGAACTGATTGTGACTAGGTCAAAAAACAACTATTCTTCTCGTTTGCAGAAATGACTTTTCATTGAACGAATGTGTTCATGTTCTGCAAAGTTGTCAGTTACGTTTCCACTTAAAATGGGAACCATTGCATAGACACCGCCTACATACAACTTTATATGTATGTATAAAAAAATCCGATACAATTTAGAATTCAAATATGTATTGAATTATCTTTCCTTTAAAAATGTTCATTCAACACATATAAATAATCATGCATATTGTAATGTACATGTTCTACACAAAAAGAATAACATTATATTGACATGTGATTTTAATTTTCACGTTAAAAGTTTCTTAAAAATTCATGATACATGATACAAAATTTGACTACTGTTGAACATCAATTCTATTCTGACAAACATTTACCATGCAATTATTTCACAAATCACAGAAATTACGTCGGAAATTGTTGTCTCAGCCAAACATTTGCACTGTTGAGTTCTTTGTCTACAATGTAAATTCACAATTTAATACTTTAAAAGTATTTATCATTTCGCTTGAACATCGGCATTTGAATGTAAAAACTTTTACAAATGTAAATAATCAAGGACAACAGAAGTAGAAACGACGTTTTGAGAATTCGTGTCCAACGATGAAAAAACATGTCGTCTAAATGTGTCCTTATCTACCGATAATTTGTATCACGAATTTCGATACTACCAAAATAAATATAAAAAGGAAATGGGAGAAATCGACAGGGGAATCTGGATATTATTGGTTGTTCCAGAAAATTTGTCTTAGAAGAGTTTGTGTTAAATTGACTAGACTGTATCTAAATAAACAACTATAATTCATAAGTTTGTAAATACAATATTTGAATTCTGAATAGATTTTAAATGTACCTGGTACACACCATTAAGAATGAGCCATCTGTCTTAATAGTTTCTATACATTTCAAATACTTGGTGGTAAGTTTCTATACATTTTAAACACTTGGTGGTAAGTTTATGTAGATTAAAATACTTGTTGGTAAATTTCTATATATTTCAAATACGTGTTGGTAATTTTCTATATATTTCAAATACTGTGTGGTAAGTTTCTATACATTTCAAATACTTGATGGTAAGTTTCTATACATTTCAAATACTTGGCGGTAACTTTCTATACATTTCAAAGACTGGGTGGTAAGTTTCTATACATTTCAAAGACTTGGTGGTAAGTTTCTATACATTTCAAGGACTTGGTGGTAAGTTTCTATACATTACGATACTTGGTGGTAAGTTTCTATAAATATTATATACTTCAAATAATTGGTGGCATTAAGTTTCTATACATTTCAGAGACTTGATGGTAAGTTTCTATACATTTCAAATACTTGGTGGTAAGTTTCTATACATTTCAATTACATGTTGGTAATTTTATATACATTTCAAATACTTGGTGGTAAGTTTCTATTCTTGTAAACCAATTTGTGACAAAGAAGAGAATGAGTTTTTATGCATGATGTGGACACAACTTTCAATGACATTTATTACATAAACATGTAACCAGAAGGGCAAGCCCCGTATTTCCAGTAACTGAAGTGAGGTAACAACAGCAACAATAATTCAATTTTAAGAGTTCATATGCATGGTTTATACAAAATGGTTATCTCGTTGTGGCCTTCTATACGCACTCACACACACACACAAGCACGCACACATACATATACGAACGTTCTTAACTGCGCACACATAGTTTATGATTATAATTAACATTAAGATCATTGTGAATAACTTATACTCAAAATTCATGTAACGAAAACAGTTAAAGCTAAATGATATCAGTGTTGAACTTTTTCCCTCATTTAATCCTGTTAATGATTCTAATTGCATTTTTTGTGCTTACGTAAAATGATGTTGACAGTGTCTGGCAGGCTTTCAGTGCCATTATCACTTATAGTAGGATTGGAGGTCACTCTAGTGCAGTTGATACCAACTGTTCGTTTTTTTCCGAGATTTGAGCGAAATGGAGCAAAAAAGAAATCCTAGGAGAGCTCTGTTTTCTTTTACAGAATGCATAACGTCTCTGGCGTCGAGATGAATTTCTATTCAAAATTTTACTATTTTAGCTTTAATTGTCAATATGCAGCGTTCGAGTCTGAGCACGTGGTTTGTTCTTTGGAAAAACACTGATGCCACATACCTCTGTTCACCCAGCAACTGCCTAACTCTTGCGAGCGTAATAGCATCCGGTGTAAATGTTCGAGAGCAGGAAACGTTCTTCGTAATCGAACTAAATTCATTTCGTACAAACTATCGTAATAATAGACATTGACTGAATTATATTACTCAATAGTCCAAAGCTTCATTATTTGCTGAATATTATGCTTGAAATATCTTTTTTAAAAATGTATAGTTTATAGTTGACTTTCTTATACCCATAAAATATTGTGAAGAAGAGTCATAGTTGCAAGTGTTTATAGAATACGCTTTGTATTTAGAAGATAGGAGACTATTGTTTCAGAAAGATTGCAGTTGAAAAAGAAAAGTTTACTCTCACGTACCCCCCCACTCCCCCTTCCCCCCGCCCCCCCCCCCCCCCCCCCCCCCCTCTCTTCCAGTTAAAATTATTGCAAAACTAGTATAGCACTATTTTAAACAACTTGAGTTTTCATGACATAATGCATATAGATAGACAAGGGAACCAACTCCATGCCGGACAAAATGTCGAGGTAGCAATAGAGTGTTAGACGCAGTTAACACTATCCAAAACTATATAAATCATTTAAAAAGTGAATAGCCGAGATAATTTTTACAATTAATATAAACTTACATACCAAGTCCGAAGTCAGCGACCAATCACCACTATCTACACTTCTAGTCAGACAAGAAGTCGAGGTAGCGATTTCTAGGAGTGAATCGAATCTTTGACGCAATGTACACAACCCAAAACTGTATTAGTCATTTAAAGGAAGTCGCTGTGATAATTTTTACAATGATATAAACTTACTTACCAAGTCGGTGACCAATTATCGCTATCTCGACTTTTTGTCCGATCTTGGATTTTGTTCCCTTATCTATATATACTGTGACATGCCTAGCCCCTTTGATTCTAAATATAAGAAACGATTTTTTGTACCGTGACATGATGATGATTTTTACTGGTTGCAAAGGCAGAACCATTCGCGCCCAGCAGATTAAGGGTTAAAAGACTAGGGACATTTCTTGAAACATCATGTCCAGCTCGTACCGTTTTAAGCCACGAAGATGGTGGACCCAAAAAGCACAAACAATTGAAACATCATGAAGTTACATTCATAACTTACAATTATCTATAAACGTATAAGGAAAGTCGGAACAAAAATCAAACAAGGAAAACAAATGTAACTGTTTCATTCAATTATTTAAAGAACGTCTTACAGTAAATATCTAGACATGATATCTCAGAAGAGTTTTACATTAAAACACTATCGATTTATTAGTAAAACAAATGTCAAAAACGAAACATTGTGGACATATATAACATTCATCTTTTTCACTAGAACGGTTAATATTTGCGAAACATTTATGATTTAGAACTCTCTCGTGACACACACTTTACAAAGATTCAACAAATATGTAATCCATTTACCAAATACAATGTTGATTCCATTTTCCAATAGAGACATGTTTCACATTTCTACAAGCGACAGGCCGCCAGTGCCCGCTGATCACGATTCAATCTATTACATGACGCTTATATTGCAAGGAAGATAGATTTGTTAGTAACAACATGTAAACTCGGTTGTGAAGTTTAGAAAATAAGAAAATGATTGTTGTATACACCAAAAACAAATATTGTTCCTGTTATGTTTTTCAGATTCTACAACAAATTTCTTGGAACGCTGTCTTGTGTGAACTCGTCTAGGAACGCTGTCTATAGTGTCAACTCTTCTAGAAACGCTGACTTGTGAACGCTGACTTAGGAACGCTATCTTTTGTGTCTTGTGTTTACTGGCTTGTGTGAACTTTCCCAGGATCGCTGGTTTTTGTGAACTCTTCTATGAATGATGTCTTGTGTGAACTCTTGTACGAACTAGTTCTAGCGACCAACATATGCAGTTTTTGTATCATAAAATAGGTATTCATCAACAATTAGTGTCAGACGAGATCTAGGATGACTGCTGTGTCTACCTGTGAATACGAAGTTAGTGTATTTGTGTGATATCTACTAGTTCTATGCAGTTACTTTGTGGAATTTCGTACCTCTGTAGCTTTGGATTATATACGGATTTTTTTATACAGTTCAGTGACTTGATGAATGATAAACCCACATTTTCGACTAAAAGGTATGTGATTTAGTATTTCAAACAAAATAGTTTTACTTATAACATTTATATTTTACAACATATGTCGAGAAGCTTCTAGTACTTCAAATTTAATGCGCTATTGGCAGTGAAACTCAAACCACGCCTAAATATAAAATATGTATATCTACTTATAATTCTTAGTCAAAAATATGCATCTTAATTCTAGCTTTTGGGATGTACTAACATCTTATGTTAGTTAGTTGGCAGTGGCCCTGTAGATATTCAGTGGCAAATTGTATTTAAGGATTTACAACGCTAACACTATACACTACAGCTATGCTATAACAAGTTATAGTTATAGGATAGGAAACGAGATATTATTGGCATATAACAGAATACATTTTATGTACTGGGGCTATACAAAGGAAGGGTATGTGAAAATAATCTAGACTGAATCACTGTATTTTTCTCTATTGTTCATATTTTATCGCATGGTACAGAGGTATTTCTTTGATCTTTCTGTCCTGATATAGTTATACACTCATAACAGATTTGTTTAATAAAAAAGTATGCCGTTATATGAGATGTCACCAAAACAGTATGTCTGTTATATATAGCATATCGCTGGCAGTCTTCCAAACCCAGGAAAGGTCAGTCTAAAAACCCACACAAATAGATGTATCTATTTGGACCTTAATATGTCATATAACGGCATATGTTTTTTAAAAATCAAATCTGTTACGGATGTATAACAGGACAAAGATCAAACTCATGTCATTGCACCATGCGATACACCTCTTTAAACGTCAGTATAATGCAATTTGCTTACATCATAGTTGTGAATTAACTCATCAGAGATCGATGGGGGTGGGGAGAACAAGTTGCTTAACGAAATGTAATATATGTGATCTTTTAACATTTTCGTCTTGCGGTACGAAGGTCATTTAAATGCAGTCAATCGGATTCAGGGGGAGTTTCTAATCACAAACTGACTTGTTTCTTATTTTTGCATGACAGTCCACTAACCAGAGGCAAACATCCAAAGCCCTGTGAGCCAAGCAAATGTATACACTACCATAGAGTATGTACATATAAATGTTAAACAGCGATATATGTTATAATTATGTGTGTGGACTAGGATGTACTTACAGTACATTGTGTGCAGGGCGATGTTCTATTACCTGCCTATTTCGACATGGTTATAATTATAATGTAAGATCTTAAATTTTGATTTTTAGTGCTCATAATTTTTATTTTCAAAACATTCGCAATTTTGATGAGAATGAAGAAAATGAAAGAAAAGAAACGGAAGAGATTATTTCATATCTCATGAATGTTTCATCGTTTATATAAGATGTAATACAGGTAACATTTTCTTGTTAACATTGCATTTATATCTCAATATTAAGGTGCATTATAGGCAATTAATAACTTGGCAGACGTTACTGTAAACAAAACCGGTAGTACATAGTCAAGTCAAATATATAATATATATAAATACATAAGACCAATATTAGTAACAGAAACTGAAACTTTTCTTATACATGTACTAAAGTATTTGAATTCATTAGAGTGAAAGATTGGACAGAGATAAAAAATACCCCGACAAATTTAAACAATTTTACATCTACAATGTAACTACTAAATATACCAAATCGATGCTTTAACAGAAACAGACACCATCAATTACATATGAGGAAAACTTTTAAAATTAAATCTACTGCTATCTTTAAACCTGTCTTACATCATACATACAAAGTGCTCATCTAGATCCTAACCTGCTTTCGTGTAAAATTCAATTAGTTTAAACTTATTGTCAGATAGTTGGTCAACTTGTATTATCTCTGCTCGATTATTGCATGTTCTCTCAACTTGAGACTAGTAATCAGTGGACCTATGGACGGTTTGAGTATTACCGGTATAACTCTACAATTATTCAAACATTACAACATCTTTGTTTTGGTAAGCTTTGAATAAATCCGGTCATTATGATTAAACTGGGTTTCTTAAAATATACCCCCCCCCGACCCCCGAAAGAAATTAGTTTGAAGTCCATCTAGAATGTACGACGAGAGAGCTATAAGGCTTTAAAGCTTTAGTAAAAATACTTATCTTTGCATTTTTACGTTCCGATAAATAAAACTGCATTAGCCTTAAAAACATACTAATATAGACAAGTAAAAACTGAATTTGGAAACATTGTGAATAAAAAATGTCGGATCGTATTCATCTCGACGCCAGAGACGTAATGCATTCTGTAAAAGAAAATAGAGCTCTCCCAGGATTTCTTTTTTTTGCACCATTTCTCTTAAATCTCGGGAAAAAAACTATCAATTGATATCAACTTCCATATAAAATTCGCTTCAAGGAAACTCTGTTAAGACCAACCCAGCATAAATATTATAAGCATGTCCCTAAATTAAAGTATGAAATCTATTTTATTTTCATATGCTTTGCAATTTTGTCACATACATTAAACAGAAACTCCGTTTACATATTGTTTTCTATTGTTTCGTACACAGAGTATCTAAAGCTTTTATATTTTAGTGTACCTCAGTACGGTCCTTGGGTATCTGCTGAAACATGTGCCTTAATAGAGTCTTTTGTGTGTATAAGTTGCTTTTACATGTACTTTATTATGGTCCATTGTATATCTAAACGCTTCTACATCTATTAAAACGGTCCAATCGGTGTATATATATATATATGTACGTGAAAAATTCAAAACATGTGCCGGAAAAAAGTTTAATATATTAAAAGATAACACAGTCCATGAGATAATTAAATTATAATTTGCCAACCGGTTTCGCTTTCCTGCTCATCAGGGCAAATATGGCGTCAAAATTGGAGCAGCGGACATTTTTACGCCTAAATTAAACAATAACTGATGACGTCATCATTTTTGACGTTGTGTACGTGTACACAACTTTGACGTTACGTTGCTAAGTAATTTATATTGTATGCTATATTTGCCCTGGTGATATAGTGAAACCGGTTGGCAAATACAAAAAGAAAACTCATATAGTGTCATTTTTTCATTTATATATATATATATATATAAAAAAATGAAAAAATGACACTATATGAGTTTTAAATTATTTAAATTATCACTAATACTTACAGCTATTCAAGATTTAGCTAATGCTATCAGAGAAAGTAATAATGGCTTACCTCAATTGAGAACTGAATCAGCGGTTAATGATATTTCAAAAGTAATAAAGGAAATTGATGAAAGTTTTCAGTCGAAATATGAAAATATGGAATGTCCAAAGCAAGATAATGATAATGTTTTTGAAGTCGAGGCAATGCGTGTCAAAGCTGGAATTGCCGTATTATGGGAGAAAAACTTAAACGCAAGAAGAAACGCGTACTGGGGTAAAGTTAGAAATAATGGAAATTTAATATTTTATGAAAAATGGATTGCTGGGAGTCCTATTGTTATTCCCAGAAAATTCCAAAAGTTTGAATTTACGAATGAGAACGAAGACCAAAAGATGTTTAGGGAAAAATTAGTTATGCAAGACTTTCAAAACGAAATTGAAATGATCAGATTAAGAGAAGCCTCATGTACTGAGAGAGTCCGAAAATTAGACAGCGAAATTGAGGAAATCATATTATCAAAATGTTCTGGTCGTGTGGCAGAACATTTAAAACAATTGTGGATTAAAAATGTTACACGGAATGAACTTATTTCACATAAAAGATGGAGTAACAATGAGCGATGGCTCAATTCATACGAAGTTAATTTCAAGCAAACATACGAAAACAATAATCCCTTTTTTAAGACAGGTAATTCCTACAAAGAAGCCAGACAATTACAACCAAAGTCATATGCAGATGCAGTAAATACCAGAACTAATAGGCAACAAAACAGACAAAACAACAGACAACCTAATAGGCAACCAAACAGACAATACAACAGACAACCAAATAGGCAACAAAACGGACAATCCAACAGACAACGAATAGAAAATGCCGATATTCAAAACTTTATTTCAAAACTTTATTCAAATTTCAATGCTTATAATCGTCAACAACAAAATAGAAGGGAATCTCAAAAACAACAAAGAAGACCTTGGAGGGACAGGTCTAACAATTCTCAGACAACTGATATAACAGATGTGGCCGCTCCAGAAAATTTTGATTCTTTTTTAGAGGCGGACCACAATTGGAGCAGCGGACATTTTTAAGCCTAAATTAAACAATAACTGATGACGTCATCATTTTTGACGTTGTGTACACATGTGTACACAACTTTGACGTTACGTTGCTAAGTAATTTATATTGTATGCTATATTTGCCCTGATGATATAGTGAAACCGGTTGGCAAATACAAAAAGAAAAACTCATATAGTGTCATTTTTTCATTTTTTTATAACTTACTTATTCCGGCACATCTTTTTACATTTTTCATATATATATATATATATATATATATATATATATATATATATATATATATATATTGTAGAGAATTTTATAAGACGGGTGCGATTTGGTAGTTCTGAATTGGGTATTGATTCCTGGAAGCACTTGCTTTTCTGAATCGATTCCTTATATTCTAGAAGCCAGTGCGATTTCGTAGTCGAGAAATGAGTATTGACATCATAGAAGCACTTCTGAAGCTTATACATCTCGGAATTAATTCCCTCAATTCTAGAATTCAAGCAAGATGTCTGTAGTCACGTGATCAGAAACTTGTCGTCAAGCAACGTAATCACCGCATGTGGAAACGAAAATGGGTGCATATTTTTTTATAAACTTCATCGATACATTTTATCACTAGTTAAAACAGTTTTAGCTTTTTAGATTATCTCCTTAGTGAAGAGCTAAGTCTCTTATTCTGAAAAAGAGAATCAGTTAAATGTCACATGACATTCTGCTTCGAGAAGCAACTTTAGTCATCTACTGTGATATATAGTGACCAAACAATGTATATTGTAATGATTAATTGCTAAAATGATAGAAGGTACAAATGCATTTATTCTGGTACATATCTTTCATTAGCCGTCATCCAATCCGCAGGCAGTTTAGTAATTTTCTATTATGGTGTCATTAATTTGAAACTTGTCCGCTTCATAGTAATAAAACGAGTAATACAGGGATGAAGAGTTTGATGTAGTGTCCATTATTTTGTTATAATTCATAATGAGCCCCTGCCATGATACATCGTTGTTTAATACCCGAAATCGATTAATATATTGTAAAATGGACACACAGTATTGGTACCAGGGTGTTAATAAGAGTAAATGCCTTCAACACGCACTGAAACCTTGAGCAAGGGACCTGGTAACTTTTCATCCAATCTTGTCTCAGCATGGAAAACAGGGTAAGAATCCCTCCAGCCACAGCTCGAACACGAGGTGTTTTACCTATCTGATAAAGGCGATTTTTTCAAGCAGTTATTTGAAACAATGTTTGTCTACACCAACATATATCCGGTCAATTCCAATCTCCTCATGTTAAGGGCAGTGCGTATTTCGAGCTTTAATGATTGTTAGCAACTAACATTCTGGTAAACTTCAATTTAAACAGCACTCAGATAACGTGTATATAGAATTTACATTATGCAAGTCTGTGTTGCCACCTGTGAAGTAAATGCAGACAGAGATTTTAAATTCTTCATGAGTAAGTTATTACGGACAGAGTTATCGACTGGATCAAAGTTGATGCTAACCTAGTCTGTCAGCACGTATGTAAGAAAAAATGATAGAAATAGATGAATGATTCGGGGAAATTCATTGCCTTCATCGATATGTGCAGTCTTCTACGTATACATAGACATCCAAGTAAAAGTATTTAAACGCTGTGTAATACAGCGAATTGTGTTTTATTTTTCATTTTGTCTATTTTAAGTACTTTGTAGACTATTTTAGTTACAGTTTCTATTTTAAACGTATTCCTGTCTCATCAGTTGTAAACATAAGCCCCGGCAACTACATTTTATATCGAATACTTCCTGGGACCCACTAGTGTTATCTCTGGTCCCCTTTATACACATTTATCTCAACAGATTTCAGGGTTGGCAACATCTAAAACTGCCCGTTTACCTGTTCAAAAACTGGCTATTTTTGTGATTATCTTTGTGTTTCTATTATACAGGTACAAATAAAGTTAATAAGCTGCAAATTATAATCAAAGCGCTGAAGGCGCTGAATTTGTGTGTGTCTTAAATCAAAGGCGGTTTGCTGAGCTCTCATGTATTTAAAGCGCAAATTAAAACGAGTATGGAATGCTGCAAACTAAATTTGAAACTGTTTTGCAAAGCAAGTGTCACTGTCAACACAATTATTAATAGATATCAGATAAATCACTTTTCCCAAAAACTTGAATACGTAGCAAAGTATTCTGTTACAACTTTTGTGATTTGCAACCAAGATTTATCGCTCCTATACTCACTTCCGCAGATACAGGTTTGTCGCTTAACCCTCTGAACAGACGAGGCTACGTTCAACCCCTGAAAGCTTGTATAAAAATATATGTTGTCATATTTAATATATATCTATCAGTGCCTCTGTCAAATTAATCTGCTGATAGTTTTCAGTTTTATACGTAAATACGAATTTCAGACTAGTAGAACTATACACAATCACTGGACCTGCGTTGACAATCTTTGGGTGCTTTCACCTCGATTTATGTTTGTAAAATATATAAAACTTTGTCGCTTTATCTCAAAATTTTTAACAAAGAAGGAAATACATATGAATAAAAGCAAGTTTATGTAGCACGAAAGAGAATAAGTATAAATTATTGTCGATTACACAAAAAAGATTAATATAAATCAAACTATAGTGAGGCATATCATAAAACGGACTTTAGGCAATTTGAAGGTATGTACCCTTTTGATAATCACGGACCTATATTTGGTCCGTGTAATAATAGAAACCATTCGTTATTTTTATGTTGAATTTCGTGTTTTGTAATTGACAAGTCAAAAGTACCTAATAGATCCACAATGTATTACAATGTTCCGATAGTTTAAGATCACAAAAACAATACTCTGAGTACATGGAAATGTTGGGTAAAATACTTTAAATCCCCCGCTTTTAGCGTGGGAAATCACGTGATCAAAACAAACTGCTTTCGTCTGCGAAGGAAAATAGTTTTTTACTTAGGAAATAGATTTCACTTTTGAGTGATATACCGGTTAGTATATCACTGTTGGAGTGTAAATGCGTAGTAATCTAATCACGAAGGCCGAAGACCTGCGTGATTAATTACGAAGCATCTACACGACATACAGTGATATAATAACCGGTATATCACTCAAAAATAAAATCTATTTCCATTCTAACACTTTTATCTAAACAAAAACATGTTCGATGGGGTACTATTTGCTGCGCTTTTATGAAGTCGCTGTCTTGAAACTTGTAGTTTTCCAAGCATCCCTTGCATTTCGTGAAATTTTGGCTGTTCTTTTTTACTCCTCAAATAAAACGCTATTCGTCTTATTTTTGTTGTTTCTGATATTGCTGGCGATACCGGAAGTGTAGAAAATTTTACTACGATTTGTTTTACATCACGTGAATTCATTTACAACAATACCAATCCAAGCGTATTAGCGCATGTACACTCGTAGATGTTGTGTGAAAATTACACGTGAGGGAATTTCAGCAGTCAAAAATAGTTCCGGACGCCTAGTGTGATTTACTTAATAGTTTTATCACGCTCAAATCCTTCTTTGTGTATATAGGAGAAATTTCCAATAGTGTTAGAATATGTATTCGGTACTTTTAAAAGTAGCGTTGAACGGGGAGTAAATTTGTGGTCACACACAAATGAAAAGAATAAAACAGTTACCGTTAAAGGATTTCTCATTTTAGAAACTAGGAAAATGAAAAAAATACGTCTCTGAATATGGTAAATATATGAGGTTTTCTAAATGCATCTTTGATGAAGGGTTCCAATCAAAGAGGCAAACAAACAGAGGACATGTATAGAGGAAAATACACATTATAACAAGTGTGTTACTATTCAGCTATTGGGTCACATTAGCCTAAATCATGATGATGTAATTTTGACGATTAGAAAACTTAAATTATACTTTCTCATAGCTCCAATCGGATCCTTATCCATTCTACTCTTCTTAGTGTTGTCACTGCAAAATTTCCTATAACCGTGTTCATGTCCCTTTATGTTTACTCAAAGAAGGTTGTAAATCGTTTCAATTCCAGCAAAATGTTGTAAATGATTTCAGCTCTAACAGATAGAGAATAATTGTTGGTTTCGGTGTTAGATCACGTTATAGTTTCACCGAGTGGGCACCAAAAGTGATATTTTCACGAGTGGCGCAGCCACGAGTGAAAATAACAACTTTTTGTGTTCACGAGTGAAATTATCGTGATATTTCATCGATACCAACAATTTTTCTGTTTATTTTATGTCTAAAACTTTACTTTTGTTGGGTTTATTTCAGTAAACCGTCGAAATTGCGGGAAACGTCATCAGAAAGCATCGTTAAGATGGCGTCATTTTAACGACGTCATCGTCATAATATAGTTTCCGGCAGTCAGTTCACTCAGTATATTTGTTTACGTTAAACAGGGTAACAGATTTTGATAATTATCACTAAGTGGCCATTGAGTTTATCGGAATATAATTCACCGTTATATTTCGATAAACCACCGAAAAACATAAAATAAATTGCTGCAAATCGTTTCAATTTTTTCAATTCTGACAGAGTGTTGTAAATAATTTTATTTCTGATATAATCTTCTACAGGATTTCAGATCTTGTAGAATGTTGTAAATTATTTTAATTCTGACAAAATGTTGTATATGATTTCATTTCTGACAGCACGTTGTGAATGATTTCATTTCTGGCAGAACATTTGAAATCGTTTTAATTGTGACCAAATGTTGTAAATGATTTCATTAGAGACAGAATATTGTAAATGATTTCAATTGTAACAGAATATTGTAAATCGTGTCAATTCTGGCAGATTATTGTAAATGATTTCATTTCTAGTCTAACATGACTCACGATTTTGTCTCTATATACAAAGAGTAGAAAAATTATGTTATATTTAAGAAATAATCTATGGCTTGGGGTGCTTTATCGGAATTGAAGCATTCCCCGGAGGTGATGTGCCTGGCGGAATAATTCACGAGGGCGAAGCCCGAGTGAATTATTAAGCAGGCACATTACCGACGGGAAATGCTTCAATTTCGATAAAGCACTCCAAACCATAGATTATTTCGATTCTTATAAGCCGAATTTATGAAAACTATCATAACTACTACGGACCTTTTTTCAGTCCGGCGGTAATGTGTAAAATAGCATAAACAGTGGCTGTTGGAATTCATTCCCCTATTCAGGCAACCAGTCAAGATATCATACATAACTATATTATACAAACTTATTTTAGTTTAATCACCTAATACATAAAATATTAAAAAAACTACCCGACTGTGACATTATGCAAAAAACGTCAGATTCAGATCCTTACAAAGCAGACAATCGATTTAAATGCGAACCGTTAATCTAAACTGTACAACGTTTTAACGTGGAGTAATGACGTCAGTGTGATGACGTCAACGTTTTCATTCATTGTTTTGTCTCCCGGAATCAAAACATTGTATGACGTTAATCCTGAATTTTCTTGGCCTCTTTAAAGGAAAACAAGGTGAAGGTATTCAAAGGCTTACTTGACGCAATCAAAAATAATATTTAGCTTCTTAAACACAACTATTTCATGCGACTGATCTATTTATACAGATATTATTTCTATATTTCATTTTCTGCGCGGGAGTAAATTAGAAAAGTCGGAAGAAGCTACTTCCATGTCTGAAACTCCGCCTTCTTTTCCGAGTGCTTTATTCATATTAATGCGCTCGAATTGACTATAGAAATATTCTATAGGCATATTAGAATAAACCATTAACAACGCGGGAATCGATATGCTGTAAACATGACGTCATATTTCGCCGCATGACGTTAAATAAGCGTTCGCATAGAAAATAAAGCTTTCCATTTATTCACATTTTGTAATATCTGGTCATGTTACAATCGAAAAAAACATCCTTTTCAGCGTTGTTATCGTTTAATAAACAATAATTTGTCGTACTGATGCGCAGTTATAAACCACTCAGGCCTTCGGCCTTCGTGGCTAAATACTGCGTATCAGTACGCCAAATCATTGTTTATTAAACGACTAACACCGTTGGAACGGATGCTATTTCATAAATAGAATGTTGTTATTCGTTTCAATTCTGACAAACTGATGTTTAAATCACGTTGTGCGTTTAATTATAAAACCATCTAAATATACCTGGATGGGTGTATGTGCGAACTGTGGGCAAGTTATCAATAGTAATTATAATATTCATTTAGCATCAAACTGTAATATAAATCTTCCAGAACGATTACGATTTCTATGGCAAGTGATGCGCTCTTTTGGCGTTAATGTGTATAATGTATTATTTTATTCTGTCCCGATGAATTTTATCTGGTTTTATTAGGAAAGCCCATACAGTCACAAATCGATGATAACAAAGCATTTGTCTGCTAATGCCACGAATATCTGTTTCACGTCACTGAGTTTTGACCCCAACTTAAGAATTTATGACGCACAGGGGTAACTAGGTAGATTTTCTGCGCATAAAACAATTAATGCGTAACAATAAATTATATATATCTATTTCGCTTAGATCGACTCTTATATGAAATGTAAAATTGTATATATTTTGATGCTACACTATGCTCTTTTTTGCTTTCTTTTTCTCTTTCTTTTGTTTTTGTACACACATGATATAATGTTTCTTTGTATGTATATCTCCTTAAAGGTCCAATACTAAGGAAAGCGAAAATTCAAATATACTTTAAAAAAAAACACAGAAATAAGTTATTTTTAATAAAAAATGAAAGTTGGTATGTAGAAATTCTAAATAAACCACAGAACATGTACAATTATTTTTCTATGCATTAGAAGAAAGTTAAAAAGACCTGGGTGATCATTTTGTCGAATCACTGAGATTTCAACATAATACACATACTTTTCTTGGTGTTCCAAACACTTTCTGTAAATTTTAACCTGCCAATCTTCATTATTTAGTGTCTTGCATAAGGTAATGTATTTGTCATTGAAATAGCTGTCACTTAATTTTCGCTTAGTAGTGGACCTTTAAAGGAGAAAATAAAGAACTGAACTGAACTGTGTCAATTCTGACAGCTTGTTGTAAATGATTTCAATTCTTACAGAATGTTGTTAGTCGTTTAAATTCTGACAGAATGGTGTAAATGATATCAATTATGACAATGCGTTGTTATATTTCAAGAAATTTCGTGATATCTTGTTTGGGCAGGGCTAACCATGAATTTTGAAGATAAAATTGGAACATATAATTGTATTTTCGTAGTTTCCATATACATTGTATGTTTCTAACTGTCGATGACCTCATTATCAGTCAGTATTTTTGTGATATGAGTATTTATCAATTATACTAATTTATTTATTCTTGATTATGAAACAAGTTCTTGCAACTAAGATTAATCGCTCTCGAGTCATTCCAAATGAAATCAATCTCGATAAGCGAGAGGAAATGTTGAAATATTTTTGACTTGCGCAAAGACACAACTACCATGGCATTGGTGACGATGGCATCGAACCCAGGGCCCTCCAATCCTGAGTAGAACGCACTAACACTGCGGCTCCACCACGACTGCGGCTCCACCCAAATATGAGTATTCATAATTATTCATATCAAACAAAAGAAGAATCAGAAAAACGCTGGCAGACAATATCTTGTAAAAGCGATTTACCATATTTGGTATTCGCAGTTAAAGTTTTGGCCATTTTCTGTCACTGAAGTGTCTGAGTGATGACCTAATTTCAATCTTTAGCGAAAGTAAAGAATGTATGGCAGGGTTGCATTGTAAGCAATTAATTTTCGTCAATAAATGCATTAAATCATTTTTCTCATGCGAAAAGGTAGAGCATTCTTCTCTCCTGAAAGCTTATTAAATAAACACTGACTTGAATAACAGTCTGTATTCACATCTGCTAGATTAGACTGGTCACCAGGCCCTGAAATATCTCTTTTACTAATAAATATCTATCAATGTTGTTCTAGAGCCAGTCTACTATCCTGCGCCGATGATAAAACTGCCCCAGTGTACAAAGCAAAATCATATAAAATAGACTTGAAATAGTGCATGAAATATAGTATATAGAAAAAACATAAGTAACTAGTCAACTGCTAGGCCGTATATGTTAGACAGTCTTTAATAGAACATGTGTTTATCAGCCAGAATGGCACTTTTGAGTCCCGGCGTTTTTGATGAAAAATGTTCTGGCTCTGTTTGATTTAATCAACCCATTTTGACACATGTTATATGTAACTGTTAATGTATTGCCTGCAACTAGTGCATCAGTCAGCCAGTATTGTAAGTGCCTTACTGTTAAATATATATCAAGTAGTTTTAAATATGTTTTCTATAATTTTGAGAAAAATATGAAAACCGTTCATATACTTTAAATATCTGTCTAGAAATATTGTATTTCAATGCTTATTAAAACATTTTGTTATATATTAGATATGTTTATTACGGTCGGTTTAAAAAACTCTTCTGAGCTTATGTTGTTTACTGTTTGTAGTCTTGCGGACATAAAATTAGATTTGATGGACATTGATCTCTTCAGTTTATGTACATTGAGTCAGTCAGTGTCAGCGCCTGTAATAATTATTATGTACACTACGATTACTTCGTCGTGAACTTATTTACTTCTGCACTATAGACAGAACTGTCGGTCCAGTTAAAAAGATACTGAATTTTTTATGATTTCGCTCCTAATAAATAAAACTGTTTGCGCAGCTTGTCAGAGCAATCGAAGAAATAATTGCTTTTATCGCGCCTGACCATGAACCAAAAGTAATGAAAAATAGGCGGGACGGAAAAAAGTTTTTTTCTATATATGTACTAAATGAAATAGGAAACTTTCGCTAAGTTCGCTTGAACATAGCTGAATGAAAACAAATCATTGTTATATTATGCGTTTAAAGAGTGTTCCATGATATATCGTTTAGTGCAAAAATAATGGCCAAAAGTTAATAGAAAATGGGAGAAATTTTTTAACCCCTACATCATTTGGTAAAAAATTCCCCCGATTTCTGTTAACCTTTGGTCATCATTTTTGCACCAAACGATGCATCTAACTTAGCGCGTTTCTTATTTTGTTTATTAACGCTTGCTCGCGTTTGGGGTGGGGCCAGGGTAAAATAGTAGTGGGAAGAAATTGGTAAGATTTCAATTCAAAACAGAACTTACTTATTATTGAAGGAAGTTATTTATACACAAATAAAGTAGTTTGAACAGACCTTCAATTTAAAACCTGCAATTTAATGTAGAAGGGGAGAGGGAGTAGATATTCAGTTCAGAATGTCCTTGAAGGAAAACAAAGGCACACGCCTGAAAAGGAAAAAGACAATAATATCGAGCAAAAGGAACAAGATAAATGTTTAGACAGCCCGACAAAGACTTTTACAAGACCAGAAACGAAACGAGAGGGCTACGTTCTTTAAACATTTGAAGACACTATTGAGAAGAAAAATTAAAGTAAAATTGAAAATAAATTGAGCAGTGTACTTGATGAACTGAAGAAAGAGAAAAATTATATGAGAGTAGAAATAGTCAGTTCCAATGATGAATTGGGAGAAATAAGAACTAGAAATTTGCATAACCTTTCATTCGGACAGATTGCAGCGGTTCAAGACTCAAAGCTTTAAAAAGTTAAATCTGAACTTGATGAGATGAAAGAAAAACATTGTTAGAAAATACCTTATTTTCTATGGTTTCAAGGAATAGGAAAATGAAAATCTGCAGCAAAACATGAAAACATTAAACCAAGACAAACTCCAAATTATTGATTTGCTACATTTGATGACAGAGATCTATTTCACTCAAAATGTCTTAGTCTAGTTCAGTAAGATAACAAGAACTGAATTGTTACAGACTTACTTTTTGAGATCAAGAACATCAGATCAGACCTGTCAACGACAGCACACAGAATTGGATGCGAGGAAAAACTAAAATCAAGAATGGAAGAAATTGGAACATCTGTCTTCTTAGAAGTTAGAGAATCAAAAGCCACTGGCTTAGTGTTAGCTATAAGGGTCGTACGTCTAGCATCCACATTTCTAAACTACTCCTATTCAAATTTGAGTACAATGTTCTCGGGTCACTACTGATAGACCAAATATTGCCGTATTAAAAATTGTCTACACTCTCGGAGACCAAATGTTAAAAGGATGTGTATGACAACTACAATAAATATAGATCTCGATAAAAATCGACCATAGGCCAGATCGTACCTACAAAGTTTTGCTCCTGATGTAGTAAGATTCGCTATATTTGTTTACACGTGCGAGGCTACATTTCCAAAGCAATTGTAAGCACTTCTGGAGAAGATGTGTTTTGCAACTTGATCTTTATTCAGTCCGATTTTAGGCCATGGTAGAGCAGAAGTTGGGCAACGCCGTAGGAAAAGTTTCGTGTTCAAGCCTCACGTTATTTAGTATGTAGCATGAGCTTGTGGTCCACTATCAATTTTGTTCAGCTTATACTCATTGAATCCAAATTGACCCCATTTTCGGGTTCACCTGTTTTATTTGGGGTTATATACAATATAAGAAGACTTATTTATATACGATATAAGGGAAACTTTTAAATATTGTTGCCCAAAACCATAAGGCGTAAAGCTTAGATATCTAGTGTGTAGCATTGCCTGTACAAAAGATTGTTCACGTTGTGCCTCCGGGTGAATGTTTGCCTCGCGCCATGGTCGTTAATTTGCATAGACTTCCTCTCCATATTTGCATTTACCGGAGCTTAAATATTTAGTATTTAACATTGTCTAGTGGTCTTTAAAAGACTTTTCTAGTTACTCCCTGCGGGTCACAATTGGTCGCGCCCTTTTGACCTACTTTTTTACGATACAGAGATAAAATTTGGAAACTTAAACCATGCAAACAAATAACAGTACTTGCATTGGATGACCTTTATCTTGACCTTTTGACCTCTTTTCTGGTGTTGAAGCTACATAAACGAAATATGGGCAATGTGTTGGTCTATAATCTTTAAATTACGTTCTTGCTAGTGAAATTAGAGTCACAAAATTTGTACCAGGTATGTCAACGTTATCTGTGGTAAGCTATAATAACCAACCCGTGAATATCATAATGAAGCACTTGACAGAAGTATACATGATACAAACATATTTATTCTTAACCGTCACCCAATCCACAGACAGTTTGTTAATGTTCTATTACAGTGTCATTGATTTCATTCTTACACAGTACATTGCAAAGAAACGGGTTAATACAGATTTTGGTGCCCTTTTTCGATAAAAAATATAAGGACAAACAAGAAGCGCTTTACTGTTACTGTATATAATGCTTTTGATCCATAAGTAATTAAGTATACTTTGACCAAACTTACCTGAAAGACGAAGAGATCATCTGGTTTTGAGGTACATTTGTGCAAAATGGTTTTAAACCCCGAAATTAATGATAAAGTTGTAAACCAGATTTAAAATACTGGTATCAGAATGTACATAAAACACTAACCTTTAAGTATACATTAAATCTTTGAGCGAGACAATTTTGACTTGTACATGTTAATTTGTCTTAGTGTAGGAAACATTCATTTGTTATCATTTTAGAACAACCCTACTCATTTTTGTTCGGACACGAAGTACTACTGCCTTTGGATTACAGACATTTGCCAAAATAAAAATGTCAGCATTTCTTAAAAAATGAGACTTTTCAAGCAGTCACTTCTTTTGCTAACGTGCAATGTAAAACTGAATTTCTAAAGTCATCTGTTGAATGGGGTATAATAGTACAGGTTTATTAATTTTCAGCACAGCATGATAACACACTGCAATTTAATCAGCACATAACGACACCTGTATGAGTCTGTTTAAATCATGGTGTTGTTCTTTTTCATTACATTGACATCTATGTTGCCACCTGTGAAGTTAAAACAGACAGAGATATTAACTTCTTCATGAATAAGTTACTACGTACAGAGCTATCGGCTGGATCTAAATTGATACTAGCCTAGTCTGTCAGCACCAATGTAAGAAACAATGATTGAAATAGATGAATGATTCGCGGAAATTATTTGCATTGATTGATTGTTGTATCTACTAGAATGACCAGCTCTTGCTCCGATATAGAGGTCCCGGTCAAAATCCGATGACGCAATTTGAGTCTGATGCCTTACCACGGAGCTTCCCTTGACAAATATTAGACATTCCAATAGTTTTAAGGTTTAAACGACATATCAGTTTGCCCTTTTGTGTGCCTGTATGGCTCTACATGAAGCTTGTTGAAGTGTTTTACCATGATCAAAGTGATTCATTTGAGTTTCAGACATGTACTGTGTATATATTTGATAAAAAGTAAAAGACAATAGCAAATTTACAAAGAAAAAAATCGGTTTTAAGAAAACAGCAAATTTAAATTGAAAAAAGAAACCAATATGAAAATGGTGAATATATGGAATTGGTGATTCCATGAGCTGTTCTAAATGGTTTACATTTGCATCTTTAATTGAAGGCTGACTACTAACTACGGTGCTTCTAAATGAACCAGAAAGGTGGCTTTCACTTACCACTTCTATACCGTCTTCTTGTACGGAACGTTTTTGCATTAGTTTGACGGTATTTTTCGTAAAATAGATAAATTGTACAATACTTTTACAGAGGTCCAACTGGATGTTGTTTTTTTTACATTTTTAGCACTTTCTTTGCAAGTTTTGATGCAAAGAAAAAGTAACCTTTTATGTCTCTTCTTGATGACCAGGAGAAGTTTTGACATTAAACCATATGAAGCCTTTGTAGCGCATCGGGTTGGTATTTTATTTCTACAAAGTTTCTCATAAGAAAGTGACTTTTTACATACCCAAAATTCTAATGTGTCAACTTACAATTAATGTTTGGTGGGGTGCCTTGTACTTGTATTTTTTAAAAGCGTTTCTTTTATATAGTTGCTATTTAAATTGAAATGCGTGTTTTGACTCATGTCTTTACTCGTGCATGGTTAGAGGATCCATAGAGTTTTTACTTTACCTTAGTAGTAAGTCTGTCATTGTGATATTTTTCACCACATCCATGTTAAAAGTATAAGGCATCACTCTTCGTAACTTCATTTTGCACATAGAAAACAATGACTCGAAGGTGTTTGTTTAACTTCAACAAATGATACATGTTGTTATGGGTTACGCTGGTGTAGTACTCATTGCGTTCGTTACACAGTTCCGTGGCAGGTGTAGGAAATAAAGTAGGTATTTTGACTAACTACTGAATGTACTTCAGTCAATGAGTACCAGTAATGGAAGTTAAGGGTTCTCTCAAATTACTGATAGTGTCAAGAGAGCGTTTACCATAAATTTGACGACTTGCTTCGCAATTAGAATGAAATAGAATTATAAGACTGAAAATAAACTTATTTAGTGTTTGGTTTGCCCTACTCTTATGCTTTACAACGCTACATTTTAAAATGAACTTGTCTTTTCTGCAATTTAGATGGTTTCATTAATTGTGCTAAGGGGGCCCTGTCAAAATATGTACTGACTGAAAAGTGGGCAATGGAGATTATGATCTGACTGTATATATGTGCAGTGTTGTCATAATTCACACCGGTCGCAAATCAGACTAATGGTTGGTATATAAACTAAATATTTTAGAGTCGTATACATGAGTGCACTAAATTAAAAATACAAGCAATCAACTATTGTAAACTTCATTGTTGTAGTGATGAGATTTTTATACTTTTATCATAAATGTAACCTGTTTACTAATTAGATTCAATTTTGTCGGGAACTTACGAAGCAAATGTGATGTGCTGTAAAGTCAAGTGTCATTTTTCTTGTTTAGCTGTTGTTCAGATTCTTCTAAAATGTTGCAGTTCTATGTAACAAATAACGTAAGGAAAACGCAGAACTGAGAGACAATGTTTCCTCTATAGCATGATTAAAATACAGAGCTTTGCTCTCAAATTTTTATATACATATAACTAAACTGTCCAGCTGAGAACAGTAACATTCAAATTATGTAATTCAGTGCGATCGGTGCTTTAGTTTTTTAAACTATAAAAACAGTTGACAGTTTCCTTTAGGTATTACTTAACTCCATTGTTAGCCTGTATAAATGTATGCATGTCACTGTAAGTGCAAAGGACATTGTTCTGTTCTGCCCTGTGTTAAACTTAACTATGATACGGAAAAACATGGAATAAACAATGACTATGGAACAAAATCTTGCCATGCTTTAATGTTATTACAATGTTTCTAGACCATCAATATTTTTTTGAAATCTCCCAAAAAATAGAAATGCATAAGCCTTCAAAAACTAACATACAAGAGAAAAGTAAAAATGAAATATAATGTCGGATCGCATTCAGCTCGTTTTCACAGTTTTAGAGCTGTAATTTATTTTGAAAAAGTAGGAGAAAACATAAAGCTCCTAGGAATTTCTTTTGCACCATTTGTCTTAAATCTGATCACAATATCACAAACGTTTTTACCTATTATTTGTAGTTCAGCTGCAAACTTTCTGGCATAGTATACTATTCGGAAACTGTGTTTGTTGCACATGAATGCGATTCCGCTGTGTGCAATCAATGAAGAAGAACGAGAGTTGATCAAAAATAGTCACTTTATTCCAGAAATATTTTCATAAACACGTCGTCTATTTTATGACATCAACCTGTATGCGGGCGATAATTCTGCTTTAAAAGTTTCTGTTTCATTCACAAGATGTTTCTATAATTTGAACGGGTCACCTAGTTCTGACCCTATACAGGTGGCAGTTATAACCCAACACCGTGTGATACGGCGGATGGCGTTTTCTGTTTGTTTTTGTCAATTTCAAGTTCAGCGTTTTATGTTTTATTTTCTACTTGTTCTACGCATTGCTTTTATATACATGTGTAGTTAATATTTTTGCAATGGGCTGACAGGCGTTTTATGACTATTTCCTTATTTTACGGTGGTACTAATTAAGTCTGTTAATGCGCCAATCGTCGTGTTTTTTCTGAGTTTTTGTTGTTGTAAGAAAATTGATTGTGATATCTGTATACAAGAATATAGAGTATAATTTTTTTCTAAAGATTAAACGCTTCGTAACTTCATCATGCACATGTTTTATGTAGCAACTACTTATAGAAAACACTTAATCCAACATTAAGAACTCCAAAAGTTCGTTCAACGTTGTTGTATGATAATTCTGGACCTGAGAAGTTTAGTGATTAGTGAGTTTGCTTCTGAGGACAGGCGTTTGTTCTGGTACCAGGCGACATATGGTATGGCCTTTGACTACTGGCATACACTTTATACCAAACATACTTCAGCCAACTAAGTTTTGAATGGGGATTAATAACGGGAGTTAAGGTTTCTGTCATTTCTGAAATCATTGGTGATGTCGAGAGAGCGGCGTAATGGTTATGTCATCGTCTTGAGCTTTACTCCGTTACATATCTTAAGTGGACTCGTCTATTCTTCAATTTGGATACAAATGTAGGTTCATTAATTGTTCAAAAGATACCCACTGGAAATGTATTGATTGCGCAACGAACATTGCTGATTGTGATCAAGATTGCATGGATGTGTAGTTTGAGCTTGGTCTATGTTGATCGCAAAACCAGACTCGCTTGCTGCTATCAGTGTAAAGGTAAATATAGATCTACAGTGTTCGATCCATGCGCGAGGTGAATGGACCGTATCAACTCTTGTAAACTGTTCTCCTGAAGGTGTATAATGAATATTGTAGCGATGTAATTGTAATAGTTATATCACTTCTGAGAGCTGTTGTTCAAATTCTCCGGAATAAATATAGTATTTTAATGAAATCACTTCCGTAAAGAAAACTCAGATCTCGGGAAATCTAGAGAATTCTAGAGACAAAATGTTATCTTAAATGTATCGCCGGTGGCCCTGTTTCGGTGACTTACCTGGTTCAGTGACCTTTTAAGTAAAATACAAGTGGGACATGCATCACAAGAACCAGATTTGTTGAGCAAAGTCCAACATCACCAAGATGGTCAGAAGCCTTTAGGTAAATCTGGTAAAAGAAAAGCTAACGTTAGGACTGTTTGTCATAAAAATTAAAGCTATACACAGGTCATGTGACTTACTTACCTTCTGGGTTTAGAATTATGGACAGAGATATTGCTGATAAAGAGAAATGTTGTGTTTTTCATTGATTATCACAAAGTGGGCCCATTGTGACTTTCCATAACGTAAACATTGGACACATCTCATTTTCTGTTGTAAAGAGAGGGTGGTCAGGAGGCATGACAAGTTCTTTGGCCATGCCACGCATAAGAAAAACATAAATTCCAGAAAAATCATGTAAATACGTTTTTGACTGTAAAACAGTTTTAATAAAGTTTCCAGTTAATTTAATATTTTATCAGTAAGTACTTAACTGTTAAGATGTTAAAGGGTCACCGAAACTGATCACATTGTTATTCCTATGACGTAATTATATAGGTCAAACAAATGGCTGCCTCAGTGTGTCTGTGATTACAATGTATTATGCTCGATGATGTTTTGTAATAGATCAGTGTGAAAAGGATTAAACTAAGGTAAGTGGTTTAATTTTATTTCATATTTGCAAATATAAAATTGTTGTATACGAAAAATGTTTAGGGTCACCAAAACTTCGATAAATTAAAAAAACGAGGATTTTCCGTAGCATTGTAATATTTGTAATTTAGGGCGATTGGTAATTTTGTGTTTGAAACTATATTCGACAGTTTCGGCAAGGTAAAAGGGAAGAACAAATCACTAGACAATATTGGTCTTAATTTTAATGAATTTTCATTTAGCCAATATAAATGATGCACTGTGAGTACCAAGAACCTATGTCCTGTTCTGCTCTGTTCTGAGCTCTGAATTGACACAGAAGCACGAGGAATAAAAATGACTAAGGAACATAATTTGCGATGTATAAATGATATCGAAATATTTCACGCCTAAACAGTTAATACAAAAATACATTTTTTTCTACAACAAATCAGTGAATGACCTACATTGTACATGATTCTGCAATGACTTGATTTATAGTCCCATGACGCTTGTTTCGTACATCATCGTAATGTCATATGTGCTCAGTTTCTTGGCAGTCCTGTAAAACTGAAGTAGTTCAAATCACGATAGCAACTTAATCCGGGCATCTCTGCAACAGAATAATCCAAGTTCAAGTGGAGGGACATAACTCTGCAGTGCTGAGTCTATCGAAAATGATTAAAAGACGAAAGAAGAAAATAGACAATTTGACATTCAATCATGTTTAATCTCGGATTTCTTTTCAAATTGATGAAAGAAAACGCCGCTTACGGTCGAATTCAATCTTATAACATGTCAAGCGATGTGCAATGTTTTATATTTTGATATCTGAATTTGAGTATGCAATCATTTGTATTGTATATAATCTTTAGAATCATTTTAAATTTAACGATTCGCGGTACCATGTGAATATGAAAGGGATACTACCTTTATTGTTGTACCAATGGCACCAATGTACTAAAATTGCACATTGTGCTTTTACTTGTTCTGAATGCCAATTTTGTGAACCTGTCTATTCTTGTTGTACAATGTACATTTGTTATATGATTCATTACTACTGGTATTGTGTACTTATTAGAGCAATTTTATGTTGTAAATTGTTGTGATTATATTTCCTTGGCAAGAGGAATACATGGATCATGTCGGGTTGCTTTACAGTAGACAGTGAACTCCGTCGCAATAAACTCGACTAGTAAATTCAAGAAATATAATAGAGGAAGCAATTGTGTGTGAAACACATAAAAGATCTCAGGACTTTGAATAGTGATGCATCTGATATTAGATATAAATTGTTTTTAACAATACAATTGAAATACAATGCAAAGAGGTAAATATTAGGGATGTCAACGATTAACCGGTTAACCGACCGAACGAACGATTAACCGGTTACGAAATCGGTAACCGGTTATCAAAAAAAACAATATGTATATGATAAAAAGAGAAAAAATTGCAATAAAATGAATAAATGTATTGAAAAAATCTTGTTTGTTTATTTCTGTCACCGACCTTAAACACGTTGCAACGCGGTGCGTGGAAATAGAGAGAGAGTAGAATAGAATAGAAACAGAGTTTGTTTTGACAAGGCATATCTTTGTTGATTTAAGAATAAATGTTAATCTGTGATACGAAAGAAAAATGCGAATGTTTGAAGCAATTCTCAGTTGACGCTACCTAACCCATTAAACTAAAATTTCTCGAGTAGTAACAATTATTATCATTAAGGATCGAAGGTCTCTAAGATTAGTGTTTGATGTTGATATGTTATTGTCTAAGCACCTTTATGAAATTGAAATAAAAAGCAATTAGCACAAAAGTATTCGTAAAATTTATTTGAAATCATTATTATACTAAACGATGAAAGGAGACATTTATAACTTTTTTGTTGAAAAATAGAAATGATCTCAGTAATAAAATGAGTTTGTTACAATTATTTCGTTTTAGGCTTATTGTGCAAGTGCGGTGCACGACAGTTCGTCGAGAGACATTTCGCCGACTACGACATTTTGCCGAATAAGATAGTTAGTCTAATACGACAGTTCCCTGAAGACAATACTACTTAGTGCAATTGACGCTACTGTTTTATGTCTTTGTAAATAATAATGATAAGCATTACACAGATGTATTTGATATAGTTTCTTTTTGTTTTTTTCTTGTTTTCCAGGTGCTTTTAAGATTAAAACAGTTGTATACCATCGTGTAGTCGTTTGGTTCAATGACAGTTTTCAACTTTATTTCAGTAATATTTAGGCAAACAGTTTACAAGAGACCGTTTTTAACACTATTTCAGTCATGTACAAATAGTTCATGATGCTTTAATCCCCTTCAAAACAGGCAAGCTGCAGTCTAAGGATTAAGTCGTTCATGCATTATACGATACCGTAGTAACGGTGTCACGATAAATAATACCCAAGAGTAAAAGTTCCTAACTCAACATACGACGATTTTATCATTTCAAATGGTTAACCGGTTAACCGGTCGGAAGATTTTTCGGTTAACCGGTTAGTGAAATAACCGGTTATTGACATCCCTAGTAAATATGCAATGCAAATACTAAACCGTTACAGAATGGAAGCACCAGTTATACATTACAAACATCATCTAGAAAGATTATGTAATACAAATGAAGACGTATGAGTATAAACGACACTATATGAAGTATTTTTGCAAAATACAAAATACCAATAGATTTAATTTTACAGTGCAAATGAAACAGTGATTGAGACCGTTTATGATATGTATGACCAAATCGGACATTGCAACTTTTGATGTCGCCATATTGTAATAATAGCGGTTTGTTTGAAGTGAGAGATTAGAAAAAGAAAGTTTGTCGGATAATTACTTGCTTTTAATATTTTATTTGTAACTGCAGTCTTTAATATTTTATTTGTAACTGCAGTCACACTCGAAAAATTAGATTACCATATTGTTGATTCAGCTATAGATACTAAAAACTATATTGAGGTACATTTTGCTGATGCTAAATAAATTCTATTAGAAGTGCATGAGTAGTTGAAAGGAGATATGTCTGTTGAATTTTCAATTATGACCTTAAAGTTGTATAGCAGACATAAAACTGATTTGCATTTAAATTGGAATGAAAAGGTACGGCTCCGCAAGAAAACACCATCCTCAAACATCAGCGGTTTGCCGAGCTTTCAGATAAACATGAAATTATATAATGAATGCTCTGAATGACGCGAATGGAAAATATAGAACACATAGAAAACCAAAGCGTAAATATCGTCATGATTATCTTGAAACTAAAATGTTATGAATGATTTAAATATCTAAAATCCTACGTATTTTAAAAACATCGTGTTTTGGTAGTGGTAACCATCATGGAAAAAAAGTTTTGAAAATGAAGCAGGAAGCAGTCTAGTATGTGCGAGCGTATATAGAAGACAAAGAACAAACGTCAGCAACGTCCTTCATCTGCAACGTACTACTCTTCACAGCTTCACATGGTTTCAGTTTGGCCAGCCTGTTCCTCCTGATAGGCTAGCAAATAAACCATGACTTTGATAATTGTATCAGTCACCATTTTTAAGATCACGTGCTTGTCAGCAATTACTGGCACCTATGAGTTCCAGATTGTTCTCGCTTCTTATGATTTAATCAACCCGTTTTGACACCTATGTAAATCCCACAGACGTGAAAATGGTCACTATTACCCGAAGTAAAATGTGAAATGATTTTCCCCATATGTAAAAATGTTCGACAAGTGTGATTTTGTTTCTTCATATAAAATAAAATTATTTCACACTTCCTCGGAAATATTTACATATATTATTTAACTGTTGTGACTATTTTCACATTTGGAGGTCTTACACACATTTTCTGTTGGTGACGTCAATCGTATTTATACATTGCGTCAGTGAGTGTTGGCGCCTGTAGAAATTGTTATGTACACTTAGATTAAATCACTTTAGACAGAACTGCCAGTCAGGTTAAATTGGATATGATTTATTGAAATGATTTTTTACGAAATAGATAAAACTGTCTGTGTAGCGTATCCGGACAAATGTAAGAAATAATTACTTATTTTCTTAGTTTAAGGAATGTGAGATGCGTACAGACAAAGCTTAGACAGGCTTCAAAGTTGTCATGGTTATACGATTTTTCGTCATTTCACTCTGTAGTATAAAACGTTGATTTTAAATAGCACTTCTCAAAATAAAAAGTCTTCAGACTTTTTGGCTTATCGGCGAAATTATCTCCATTGAAAGCAGCTTATACGGATACAGATAACGGATACAGATATATTTAAATTCTTAAACAGCAGGTATATGCATCAACGCAGTTTTAAATGAGTTTCATATCTTGCCGTTTTTACTGAAGAGAAGCGCAATTGTGCGGTGGAAACATTTTACGGTATTTTGTTTACGTTATTGAATAAATTGATCTGTAATATCTATTACATATATTTTGCAGTCCTTTCGAGAGCATATTTAAACAGTATAGCAGTATTGGTCCGCCCTTGTACCTTATATGTGAGAATAAATTTCATATATTTACGTTATTGATGATGATGAATTGTGCAGAAATGTTATCGTAAGATTTTGACACTGTTATTGTAATTGTATTATGACATAATTTATACACACGAAAAATTCAGATTACATGTATTTGTTAACAGAAACATTCTCACAACACAAAGTGGTGCTTTATTAATTCGGTACGGAACAGTCTCTTGGGGGGATAGGTTGTTGTTTTAAGACTAGTCTATAGCGAGATTGTGTTTTTCAATGCAAAATATGTTTCGTATAATACAATATACAACTTTTAAAAATTATATCATATGTTGTTGTTTTTTACTTTTCGTTTCATACATATTTTGATAGTTACTGTAAAAAGAAGTCCATACTACAACCCCTCGAAAAGCAGGCAACCAAATGTTAACAATATCGTTAATTAATTCGCCATTTTTTTCATTGCATTTAGATAAATCGGAAAAGTATAAAGCAAATCTCAGTATTAAGATGTATTTCGTTATAACAAGAAAACAGTAGAAAACACATATTACTCTCATTAACCATAATTTGTTATTTGTCTAACAAAAATATTTGCTCATACAATGGATATATCGAAAAGCAAAAAAAAGGAGTATTGCATATATCCGTAGAAATTCTCAAGAGAAAAGATTTATCTATTTGCTGTGGAAAACAATAAACCCGCCAGGGAGAATAGAACATTAAACTGTTAAGCGAATATTGAGTGTAAATATGGGGGATGGGGGCTTAACCCTAACTACATGCTTTTGGTCTGAATCAGAATATAAGGTAAATGTAAAGCGTCAATAGAATTGGACGATACTGTTATACACTAAACACTTGGTTCATTATTCCGTCTTTTCGTAATCAGTTACGTTAGTGAATTATCTCCCTTGCGAGTTGGTATTGTATACTTCTAGTTTAAAGTTTGACGGCGCTGAAATTTAACTTTTGGCAAAATGGATATTCCAGAAGTTTCTTCATCTGATAAAACAATAGTGGAAGATATTATGAACTTGAAAAAAGAGCAAATATTAATATATTTACGGAGCAGAAAACTAAATATCAGTAGATAAATAAGAACTTGCCAACAGAGCTTTCAATTACCAGATAAAGGAGCTGAGAGTGGAGCTGATATTCGATGATCTGCCGTATTATGATATGACTAACAATGGTAAAACAACTATTGTCAGTGAAGAAATCCCTGATTATGATGAAATTAACTCTGGTTGGACTAGTGACTCACCATATCTACCAAAAATCACAGTTACAGACGTTGAACAATATTTGATTCACAGTAGCCAAAGGACATTGGACAACATGAAAACGGAGTGCTAAAGGCAGAACACAAAGGGGATTGAATTTCTACAAGGAAACATACATCCATAAAATAATGATTTACAGTATTTCAGAATCCAGTAAACATTGTTATGTAAGGTCTAAATGAAACCATCTATGTAGCAGGGTGTGTACAGTGGGTGTTGATGACCAAAGATTACCGTTGGGATTGCCAGTTGTACATGTCCTGCAGGGTAACTATCATTATCATTATGAAATTTAAGTTGAATGTTAATAGCAAAGAACTATAAAACAAAGCTAATGTTTAGAAGTATTTGTTCATCATGATTTCAAAGCAGTATCCTGTAACTATTTTTCAAAGCAATAAAAAAAGATTAAATTCACTTTTTTCAATAAACTTATTTTATATCTGAGCTTCATATTCACAATCTTACAAGAACTTAAGTGAATTAAGCATTTACCATTAAAATTTTATTAACATTAGGATAATTATCATTATTATTATCCTTACAATGTACATTATTATCCTTACAATGTACATTATTATCCTTACAATGTACATTATTTTCCTTACAATATACAATATACCTTATTATCCTTATTATGTACATTATTATCCTTATTATGTACATTATTATCCTTATTATGTACATTATTATCCTCACAATATACATTATTATCCTTACTATGTACATTATTATCCTTACAATGTACATTATTATCCTTACAATATACAATATACCTATTATCCTTACTATTGTACATTATTATCCTTATTATGTACATTATTATCCTTACAATGTACATTATTGTCCTTATTATTACATTATTATCTACAATATACATTATATCCTTATTATGTACATTATTATCCTTACTATGTACATTATTATCCTTACAATGTACATTATTATCCTTACAATGTACATTATTATCCTTATTATGTACATTTTCCATTTAATGTACCTATTCCTTAGAAGTACTATTATGCTTAGACTATGTTTCCCTTTCCAAAAGAGAAATATTAACCACTATCATGCCAACCAGTTTTCTTATTTCAGACTTGGTGAAGGCCGCATCCTCTGCATCGTGTGCATCCTTTATCAGGGCTGTTGTTTGCTATAGAGATAAATGCATTGGATTCTGATGACAAAACTGCCTGTACATCAAAACCCTGTGAATGGAACAAACCTAGAGAAAGAAGGATCCACAACTAGATAAAAAACATTAAATTTAAGAAAATAAGACTTCATGCATCTGATACAAATTTCGAATTTTAAGTCTGAAACCATCAGTGAAAAAGCCAGTGAGGAAAATCTGCCTTCATTTGTTCTAGATTAGGTTATCAAACAGTTTTATTTGATTTGTTATCACCATTTGTCAATGATACTTCTGTTGAAAGTGATTTGAATGTGGCAAAGGAAGTAACAGTTTAAACTTCAGAAAATATTTTTACCAAGTCAAGTCAAATAGTTTATTGGCATAAACAGTACAATGTTCATCGCCACAATATACCAGTCTGACAACTATATTAACTTAAAGAAAACTGTTCAACAAAAAATATATGTCGGCATGTAAATTTTCAAAAAAAGATGTCTGCATGTGACCCTGTAGTTTTTAAAGAGATTGAAGTCAGATCCAGAGGTCAAACTGTGAATACATTGTGGGTTCAGTCAAGGAAGGGAAGAATTACAACATCTATATTCCATGATGTTTTCCACAGAAGGGAGAGTACTCCTGCCTAAAACCTTGATTCATATGAAAATGTCTCTTTGACTGTACCAGCTTTAAGATGGGGCAGACTGATGGAAATTGTTGCTAAAAAGCATTATAAAACAGTTAAAAAACAAAAATTTAAACAAAATATGAAAATAATTGAACAAGGTTTATATGTTTATCCACAGTTCCCATTTTTAGGTGCAAGCCCAGATGGACTTGTTTTTACAACTTCAGCAAGGTGTCTTATTGAGATAAAGTGTCAATATAAATGGAGGTATAAAAGTGTTAATAAGGCATGCAGTGATAAAATTTTCCATGATGCCATATAGATGAATGTTAAAGGAAAACCATAGGTATAACACACAAATACAAGGTCAAATGGGAAAATGTGGAATTGAAAAATGAAATCTAAAGATCTTTATACAACAAAATACTCAAACATTTTGAACATTCATTTAAACCCGAGTTTTAGATCAACCTGCTTAAAAAATTGAAATAATTCTACACATGCCAAGTACACAATTTAATTCAACTGATGGGATCTTTGTTCATGTAAAGTTACGTCTGGACCTTGAAGTTAGTTGACGTTTAGGGGTGTTCCAATTTTGTGCCACATTACTGTCGTAACTTGTTTCGTATCCAATGAATTAGGTCCTAGTATATCCTTAAAAAGGTCTAAGCATACTTTCTACTGATTTTCTGACTTTTGTGTATTCATTTCCTTGTTTATTATTAAACCCGAAGTAGGAAGATACCTACCGTAATGGGAGACAACTCTTACAAGTATTCGTCTCGGAAATAAAGCATTTTCATTAAAGGGACACTCCCTACATCAAGCAGGTTATATACTCCAAACAGAAATAATGTGTTCAACGAATATTAAATGGTAAATAAATTCTATTTCAAATTATACAAATTATATCGAAAAATGCTTCATTTTACTACAAATATTCAACATAAAGGGCTTCTGTAATAAATCGCTATCCTACCATTAATTGTACAACAACAACTTTACATAAAGTGTTGAATGGTTTACGGTATTGCAACATATTTTAAAACGCTGATTATTTCGATACTGACTGGAATATATAGCTTAGACTTTCAGGTTAAGTAATAATACTTGCAAATATTCTATTATTTATAATTTGAAGTAATTTAATTCGACATCAGTTGTAGGGAGTGTCTTTTTAAAGTCAGAAAAAAGTTAGTGGTACAATATTTGATATTTATTTAAATTAATTTATGCTTTTCAGTGAAATAGTGAAATGTATCAGTAAAATGAAAAATGATATTTCACTGTTTCAAAGCAGGGAAAATATCAAGGTCTTCAACCCGAATTGACGACAAAAAATATACATAGAACCAAACGACGATGACGTCGTTAAAATGACGCCATGTGTGCTAAGCTTTCTGATGACGTTTCCCGCGGTTTTCGGCATTTTATTGAAACAAACTCATCAAAAGTAGAGATAAACATAAAATAAACATAAAAAATGTTGATATCGGTGCAATATTGTTAATTTCACTCGTGAACACCAAAAATAGACATTTTCACTCGTGGCTGCGCCACTTTTGAAAATAACACTTTTGGTGCCCACTCGGTGAAGTTATAACGTGATATTAAACCGAAACCAACAATTTTCCTCTATATCGTATCATTTTTAATAAAGACTTAAAAAATTGTATGGCTTTCATATAGAATGCTTTTACGGGGGAAAAATACTAAATGAATTTCTGATACTTTTTGCGAACAAAAGTTCTTACTGTGTAATTGAATGAAAATAAACTGCCATGGCCTTTCTTCTTTAGACTTCGCAAAATCATGAGGAAGTGTTTTGGTGCCCCATATACATATAAATTTACCATTATCAGAGACTGTATACCGAATGTAATTACCCACGGGAAATAAAAACTACACTTACAAAACGTTGATTTCTTACAGATGCATTTTGTTATAATAAAGTATTTTAACATTCTCGAGTATCCAGCCAGACTTAGCAAAGTTGTTGTTTTATTTTTTTTTCTATTCGTTTGGGTTTTTTTGTTTCGTGTGTACGTGTGTGTGTGTGCGTGCGTGCGTGTGTGTATCTGTGTTTTGATACAGTAAAATGTACTGTATTTTATTGTATCATGTGCCAACGACGTCAGACTCCAGAAACTTTTATTTATGTGTTTTGTGAGGCAATAAACCTTTCAAACAGACAGAATTACCTTCTGGAAACGATGCAACACTTCAAGCAGGACGATCCCTTGATATGAAGAATGTACAAACAACATTTTCACGTTTCTAATGCATTTTACACGATGAAACCTTTTATAAGAGGATGTGAGGCATTAAGAGGTGACCGACGGAACCGTCGATTTCACCTGGATATGTACTTGCATACCAGACCGGGATATCTGCAGTTTTTACCAGTGCTGGAAAATCCCACCCTCGATAACATTATGTTGCTGAATTTGCAAGCTATTATTCCAAACTTACAAAAGCCACACTTAATTTTTTTACGCATCGCTACGGCTGTATCAATTAAAGATAAACAAAATACACTTGATTATCAAATTCATACTTAGTTATTCTTCAACAGCCTCATGCTGAGAATGTTCAGTGTTTATTAAAACATTAGAAGCCGATAAACAATTTTGTCAATAATAACACAATTAAAATATCGTAAAATATATCTGTTACGTCTGTTATAGCACAACTTAGGCAAACCAAATCAAATAGTAAATCAAAGTATGAGTAATTGTACAGTTTACAAGGGCCATTTTTACTATTTACAATGCTGAGATTCACCTCTCTCTCTCTCTCTCTCTCTCTCTCTCTCTCTCTCTCTCTCTCTCTCTCTCTCTCAATAAACAAGCACTTTGCTCTCAATGAAATTGTTTTCGGGAGAATAAGTGTACATGTATATCAAATTTGTATCAAGAAACTATTGAAAGACATTCACGCATAATCTTTTCCCAAATGTACTAGAAATATTTCTATATTGTTTGCAATCAACCCAATAATGTCAGGGAGTCTATCGTCCGCTTATCACATCAGCAGAACTTTATTTGACAGGAACTAAACGATTTTCTGACAGTAACAAATTGTGATTGCTTCGTGCGGAAAATAGAGATACTGGAAGTTTTGTTCTTGGAAGGGGACGGTAATCAATGAGAAGTATTAACATGATGTCAGTGACTTATAAAACATGGTTTTACATTTTTAAGTTTGGTTAGAGATCTAATACATGTATTGAATAGATTGAAGAATATGTAACTATTGAATTTACCATTTAAGGCTAAATTCACGATAGCTGCATGTGTCTTGTTAATGACAAGATTTTGTTGCATACCAGATGGGGATATAGATCTATGCTGTTTTTACCAGTGTTGGAGAATCTCATCTTACCTACCCCCCATTTTAGACCCCCCGGAGGACGACTCGTGAATTCGTGACGTAACGTTATTTACAATTAACGTCTCTTTCCCAAACACAGCACTCTGAATTACGTTTGTTTTTATATGAACATGCATCATTTAGATAAGTTTGTATTTAAATATCTATTTTAGTTTCTGCCATGAGATACTTGGTTCAGATGGAAATATCCGTCACTTCGGGAGCCTTGTTCCAGCCAAAACAGTTGCCCACAGTGACGGGTATTTCCATCTGAACCGTATGCTCATGTAAGAAACTAATATTCTAACCGTTGATACTTTATTTCATGTTGCCCTCTGGAAATAAGTCTCAACGGTTAGAAAGACTTGATTTGTGCCTGCCATCAATTTTAGAGCAATTGGGGTTTGGTCAGAGAAAAAATATGACGACATTACAGCTTATTAACTTCTGTCTCTAAAAGCTATCTGACCGATAGCAAAAAGCATTTCTCTAATACATATGAAAATCCTACCGCTACATCTAATTGATTGCAAACAGAAACAACTCCTTGTTCACCATGTGCACTATTCATTTCAACCATTCAATAACATATGTAGAGTTGTTGTACAATCAATCGGTGGATGCAATTTATTACTGTACAGAAGGCCTCTTTATTGATAAATTATGGTAAAACAAGAAAAAGGAAAACTGTGATACTTTGCCAACAAACAATAATGCCATGTAAATAGTTTGGAAGTTGGTGATTGTTGATGTTTAGGCATGGCCCCAAAAGAACTGGAGGAAACCAATTCTGGTTGAATAGGCAAAACCTGACACGACACCACATCTACTGACTGACCTGTAGTATCGAACCTTTACTGTTATCAAATACTTTTTATACAGTATGTCCAGGAATGCTCTATAGACCGTTCCTGGTATGTCTTAATTTTTCAGTCCATTATCCTTATTAATATCACATGAATGAAGATTTTTACGATTATTTCCCATAAGATATTCTTAAATGGCGTAAAATCTAAAAATGATGATTAAAACAGCAGAAAAAGGGGAAAAAATTGGGTGTGGGTGGGTTTTGAACTCGTGGACTCGTAAAAGTACACTTTTATAAAAGTGTATTTCCAGCTACCAAACGTTTGTACCAATTACACCACGGTGACAGACTAATGAAGGAGGAGGGGGGGGATGAGCTAAGATAATATCATATATATTTGAAAAGGCAACCGAAGAATATTCAGTCGACTGTCCTTCGTTTCTATTATGTCAAAGGCTGTGTAAGTGGAAAAAACAATTATATTTCCATTTTTCTCAGCGTATATTGCACCTGAAACGTGGAAAGCGCTTTTCTCTATTTTTTATCAGCGTAGATTGCGCACTCTATGAAACGAACGACAACTCTTGCTTTTAAAAAAAATAGACGGTATCTACAGTTTTCATCTCAGAAGTACCTCAATTTTTTCAATGAAGAGAGACGCATACATTCGATCTAGTGCTTAAGTCTCCATGCGTATTAGCTATGGGGAACCCGCAATAAGAATTGTGCTCTTCAAATATCTTTATTTATCATTTTACGTTCATTGAACACATTATCTTTGTTTCGAGAATACAATCTGCTAGATGTAGGGTATGTTCTTTTAATGATAGAGAATGGAGGGTTTTTTATATTTCTACTAAATATAACAACGCCTTTTCCCTCATGTATGTAATGTACTGCGGCCCTGAATATGAAGCATTGTTGTTAAAACTTTTACCATTATCCCTTTATATCAGAGTTTAACGTTCATTGAACACATTATCGTGCATACAGACAAACGTGATCTAGCGTAGTTATACTTCATGTACAAAGTTTCTGTAAGTTTTGCAGTTCAAATATTTTCTTTATAATTTTCCCTGTCCTGTAACGGATGTGCTTTCAAATCCATTTTCACGTTTATGTTATGAGGGTTAATTTCTATTTCTTTTGCCGAAGTTTAAGCTTTAGAAGAACTACTTTGCCGAACAGCCTCTGGCGGTTCAGAATGTCAGGGATTGTGTAAGTGCTTTTCAGAATGCATATTACAAAAGACTAAACCTGAATTAGTTAGAAGAACAATGTACAATATACAGGAAAGAACTGCAATCTTTTTTCCGTTCGTGGTGCAAGTCTTAGTAAAGGGACACATTTTTACTTGTAACTTGTAAACAAACTATATTGCGAATATCAAACTCCTCAAATTGGCATGTAAAGTCAAACCTGTAAACAAAGACCACTGCCAGGAAGATGTTATGTTGGTATTTGTTGACAGGTGGTCTTAATTCACACGTTTTTTTTACAACAGCTGAAAAGTGCAATGTTTACGCCCTGCTGACCTTTATTAACGGGGTGGTTTTTATTTGGAGGTGGTCTTTAACACTTGTTTGACTCAATATGCATATTAATTAGAAAAACAAACGACATAGAGTAAACTAAAATAATTAATGTGTTTTATGTAGCAATGGCTTGAAGTAATGTTTGTGCCGTTTGTATCTTGCTGTTGTAACTTGGCCTGACTCTTTTCAATAACTCAGAGCGAAATAACCATGCTGTGATCAAAATTTAATTGTAATTCAATGGTTTTATACCAGTTACTGTGCTCTTTCTTTATTTGTCGGTATGTTTACACTGCAAACTGCAAATAGAATGGAAAATAATTGTTTTGGTGTGCCACCATTCAAATTGTTACAATGAATGACTGACTGTCATATTCAATAATGTTGAGTAATAGAAATGATCTTATCAAGTTAGACTGGATAAAGTATCTCTTTTTTTGTCGATGTTACTTAACTTAAATGAAATACAGTCAAACCTGTGTTAAGGAGCCAGAGAAGGGATGAATCAAACGTCCCCAATGAAAGAAAGTATGTGGTTCTTTGGTACGGATATATACTCAATATAAAATAGCTAGTTGGGGAATGTCAGTATTGGCTACGTGAAAGTGTACGGTATACATTTAATCAGCGAATTGTTTCTAACAATAAGTGTCAGGTTCAACCGTGTCCTTGTTGAGTTTGAAAATTGCTGTATTATCGGCATTCTACTTGAATGATCCAAAGGTCAGTACTGCAGGCCTGCGGGATATATAACATTGATCCGGCATCAATTAAACCACTGTTACATTAGTAGCTATACATCGCGCCTTCATCAGTGAAATCAATCTCAATATAATAACACGGGAAACATGTGCGAAAACTTTACTGGACAACATTAACGACTTTCAGTGACTGAAATTGGTTATTGGCAACAGCGAGTTTACAGCAATTTACACAATAGAACAGGTAGGATATTTGATATGCATTAGACGTAATGTCTTTAAAGCCGATAATCTCTATAGTTGATGCTCAATTGAACTGAACACTATTGGGATGGGGAAAGAAATGAGAAATACTGGTTAAAGAACAGAATTTTAAAAAAAGACATTTATTTGGGTAGTAATGGTGTAGAAATTAACATATGTGAAATATATTTAGGTCCGGAAAGTTGAATACATGATATTGAGGACTTACAATAATATGGCCATTGAAAATCATCTTTGTATATGAGTTATCCTATATGACGTTATGAACTTTAAAAGAAGTTTATCGAGGACAGTGGTACATTTCCTCCTTTGTGAATATTTATCCAATTATTTTGATTTAAAAATTTCAGAAAGGTTGTTTTCAGGATAACTTTAGCCTGTGATATATATGGATGCTATATTGTTTCTTGTCGTGCAACAGTTCTGTATGTCACAATCATTCTGACTGTCTACGTTTACAAACATAAACCGTCTGGTTTCAATAGTGCTTCAATTATGCTTTATGTAACTATCGTGGGAGAGGCCCAAGAAACTTGACTTCCATTATCCATTTTCTCACATGAAGAAACAAGACGGTACCGGAGCTCGAATACATGACTAATAAAATATAAAGCATGTCAAACATTGATCACCTGTGGAATTTGTTTGAATGAACATCGTGACAATTTTCATCAAGAGTTCAATGTGACATGTACAAAAGTACGTTTTTCATATTCATGTATGATGAAAATAATATTTAAAAAAATCATAAAAGGTTCAGCTATCCGTATTCCAAAGGTTCAACTATCACCCGTATTCCCAAGGTTCAACTATCACCCGTATTCCAAAGGTTCAACTATCACCCGTATTCCCAAGGTTCAACTATCACCCGTATTCCAAAGGTTCAACTATCACCCGTATTACAAAGGTTCAACTACTAGTATCACCCGCATTCCAAGGTTCAACTATCATCCGTATTCCCAAAGGTTTGTCTTTTATTTGCAAACAAGAACTATCACAAGACATTTTGTTTGGTGTCATGACTAGTACATGATAATCAGAGCTTGTAACAAGGGGATCATTCTAGTGAAATGTCCTCATGAAAGCGTTACAAATCCTTTACGGTTTTCTCCGTGTAGCCAGAGAATACCTCTGTCAAAAATATGCTTACGTGACTTCTTCATTGACATATTTTGGTCAAAAGTTCTGTAAAAGGAGAAGTTTTAATGTCTTTGAGATACTCCAGTGTTCTCAAAATGCGAAAACACATGACTGCAAAACATAACATTTTCTATCCATTGTTACAGTAAAAGTCGCTGAGAGACGGGCGGACGTAGTTATACATGGGTAAATGCCGGCCGTCAAAAGTCTTTTGTGATAAATGAGCTGCTTATAACCACGGCTGTGACTTATATACTGAAAGAAAAGATACGTCTTAGGAATTATTAATTTTACTTACATGATCTATCGAATTCATTCAAAGTTTATTTTAAACTGAAGATGTGTTAGCATATATGGTGACCTTACTGGGGGAAGATACCTGAGAAAACCCACGGCTACCTGTCCGATCTGGTGATCACCTGCCACCTCACATATACTTCCAAAGAGGGGCCTTTCTTAAATATGTTATATCAATACTAATTAAAGGAACACTCTCATAACTGGATTCAAACTACATAAATAAAAGAAAATTTGAAGTATTATTACTATACCTAAAGGTTTACGTTATTCATTCCAGTCAGTATCGGTAAGATCAGCGCTTTAAAACTTGCTGCGGTACCTTAAACAATTCAATAATCTATGTATAGTTGATGTTGCACAATAAATGGGTGGATAGCGACTTATTACAGAAGGCCTTTATGTTGATTATTTGTGCAAAAATATGGCATTTTTTAATATATTTTGCTAATTTAGAAATAGGGTTTAAAATATGGGTTTTTAAAATGTATTTATTTATCATTTTGCGTTCACTGAACATATTATTTATATCTGCTAGATGTAGGGAGTGCCCCTTTAAGCCGTGTGTACATTGCTTAACCCTATTACTTTAAGGTCAAGTTCACACTTATGAGTCATTGGTTTTTCGTGTCCACTCAATATCACCTGGATCCCTTGAAGGATTTTCATGGAAGTTCAGTCAAATGTATCATCAAGACAATTTGTAGAACCCATGTTCCAACCCTGCTTGGCAAAGGACAGGTTCACACTTAGGGGTCATTGCTTTTATGTGTGTCCACTCTGTACCTTCTATATCCCTTGAAGGATTTTCATGAAAGCTTGGTCAAATGTTTTACTCATCAAGATGACATGCAGAGGTCATGATATTATATTTAAGATTTTCTTGAAAGTGTGGTCGAGATATTACCTCATGGAGACAGTCAGAGGTCAAAGCTCATTAGACTAATCCTCCTTGACCCGTTGTAAGATTTACACGAAACTTAGGTCAAATGTTCAGATTATTAAGACATACACATCATATGTTCAGACTGTGCCAGGTCACAATTAAGGGTCAAAGACCATGAGACTATCTGCTGAACCCTCAGAAGAACTTTCATAAAACTTGAGTCAAATGTTCACCATATCAAGAGGATGAACAATTGAGTATCTCGGCTATGTTGGTTTATCATTATAGTTGTTAGGGTAATAAGAGAAGTCTTTTGTTATTACAAGGCACGTTTGTTGGGGTATTTTAATCACGTTTAGTGATAGCTCTAGTTTATTCCTGCTACTGACTTACAGTTTGTCTCACCTACAAACAGTATTTGCTTTGAAATGAATAGATTAGGGTGGGGTTTGGTTCTCATAGTAGAAAAGTATACATACATTGTGCTATACTTTTACAAAATGACAAGCTACTGTGCTGAAGAAAAGTAGAGCATAGTTTTATGTCCGTTAACTACATCTTCTGTTGTTTGAAGACATTGCTCTATCAATACTCTCAGTGCTTTAATTTTATCTGCTATGTATTTGTCAAGTACCGTTTAATTGCAGAGCAATTCTTATTTCATGTCAATGTGCGTGTAACTTTGTTATTTGTTTATCATTTTACTGTATACTGTAAGGGGAAGTAACCGCTACTGTGTCTGCAGTGTATGTTATACTTAGATAATAAAATTGTATAGATGGTTTGGGTTTTTTAATACTTAGAAACTGGCTTTCCTTGACAGGATCCTTTTGAGCACAAAACACAATTTGCTTTCATGATTCATGTAGAATAAACCATCCAATCTAAACGCTTAAATGTTACTCACTAATCTTTGATATAGTACATATATATCTAGGGAATTCTCTGTAGCTCCCTGATATATTTAACAGTCCTAATTTCAGTGAACGTTGCAGCCAATTTGCAGGTCGGTCAATGGGAAAATGCCCAGGAATGAGTGGATATATACATCCATTATGTGGCATCAAGTTGCTTATAAGACAGTGTCCCATTACAAAATCAATGACATATAAGCAAAAAAAGCAGCTATGTTCTAGCTATACACATGCTAAAATCAAAGCACTGTAAGGGCTGATGGCTTGTTGGCAGATAAAATGAATTCATCAGTGAAAATGTGAAATGTATTTTCTTCTTCCATATTATATACATTGTTCTATAATTTATATTTTAGTTTGCTGCTGAACCGGATAAACATGAATCAGATATTCATTTGAGATCTATTCTAATAACCTTAGACAGTACACAAAATCTATCATGTAGGAAGTTAATTTGAAGTGATAACCTAATGGGTCCGTTTGTAACATACTTCCTCTTCATTCATTTGAACGAACAGTTGCTCTGTCCTCTTTCGATCAGCATTTCTTTGTTTAAGATTTTTCCTGGAAAATGCAGATGTACATTGCAGCTTCACAGCCCACAAATGGCTGTTATTAAACACAAATTGTATCTCATTATAATTTTCTTTCCGAATAACTAAATATATGTTGGTCAAGCTTTGCAGTTATATGTATACACTGTATATGTTCTAAGCTTTTTAGGGCGGTTGAAAAAAGACAAGAGAGAACAAATTCACAGACCAACAAATTAATATACGGAATTTGGTATCGTTACTACGTTCCTAAAAGCACAGGCATATCCGCTGAAAGAAATAGTTCGAAGCGGAGTAATATCTACAGTATATTTGCGTATCCCCAATGGAATCGCATGTTCGCAGAAATGCAATACGTTACTGACATAAAACTTTAATGCCACAAGAGTGTCAATTTTCTTCTTCAGACTGGGCATATTTTACATAAATTAACATACCGACAGCTATTACCCTTGCTGTCCTCCCTTATCGGAAAAAATGTACTACACAGGTTCACATGGGAGCACTGTATAGAACCTGTACTGCGTGCGCTGCTGTTAGATTGCTATGTGTAGTAGTGCGCTTTGTGTTTGTCTGTTTTTGGTGTTTCTTTTGTTTTGTTCGTGCCAAAAAACTATTGTTACGTATCTTCGATAGCGTTTCCTGAAGTAGAAAATGTTTCCAAACGTAATCTGAATTTAAAATAGTTGTTGCTGTTTATATCCGTATTTTGGCAATGTTTATTCTCGACTAAGCATTGACAGTCGCAGCAGATATGTCAGTCATAAAGGATAACAATTTTTTTAATGATTACTGTCAAGTTTTAGTTAATATACAAGTCAAGAAAAAAATTAGTTAGGTGAAATAACGGTGGAACCTCAGAAAACCCTACTCCAACAGGAACTGCAGAAAAGTTTGGTTTTTGGAAGTTTCCGGAATTTGGACCTGTTCGGGGCATAGCGTCAGGGGTTCTTTTTGGGTTTAAATTATCTAAGCTGCTAATGCATTGTAGTTTTAGACTGATTGTAACCTTTTCTTAACATGTGCAACATTTAAATAGTAAAACACATTTAATGATTTAAAGAACAAAATCTGACATGTACAAATAAGCATGTTTTACAATGGCCTTGCATATTTATGTCTTAATACTGAAATATAATTGAAAACATAACCATGCTATTTATCTTATTCACCAGTATGTAAAATTATTCTCATATGACTGTCTTATGATCATATGGACACATGAAATTTCTTAAGTTCTGTTTATTTGATGTTTACGATTTTCATTAAAGTCGTAAGAAATAAATAGTTCTTAAAGACCTAAAACAAGCCAAGCTATAACAGTTACTGGTTGCTGGTTAGTATCAGATGAAGCAAAGTTAAAAATATGACGTTCTGACATGTTCCTGTTGGTACAGTTCCATTAACCGAACCGAAGTCACTTACGGTATGCACTAACCGCTTCCGGTTTGAAATGAATATATTTCATTACCCGAACTGAAATCATTTTGGTATGCACTAACCTCTCCCGGTTTGAAATAAACGTCAGCACAGGAAAATTTCTATATGAAGACTTTTAATAATTTAATTTTTATGAGTTATCATACTCATTTAGTGTTTGTGTACCATATGTGCCCGTGGGTGTGTTCGTGGCTGATTTAACTGAAGTTCTGACTGACGCTATAGTTTCTTCAAACTAAACACTAACTGTTTAGTACTACATTTTGAGCGCTGTAGTATTGCAAGCTCCTTTACAAATTTGCAATCTGAAACACGAGTTTGTGAGAAATGCAAATCAGTTTTCATTTTCTTGATACTGGCCTTCATCTTGTGTTCACATTTTAACGTCACTTAGTAGTTGAAATAAATGAGTGAACATTTTCACGTCTTGGAGTGAACATTTCAGTATTTCGCTTGGAGTTGAACACTTCAGTATTGCTTACTTAAACTCAATTTACACATGCCAACACAACCGTCTCAGTATTACTTTCAGTGCTTTGATTGTTTCAAGTAGACATAGTTAACACGAATTTATATTTATTTTTCACAGAAGTTATTATGGTTCGTTGAGGTCTTGGGGTCTTTCAACATAGGTCGTGTTCCATCTAAATTTGAAGTACAGTGTAGTTGAACCAGGGTTGAATTACATATCACCGCACATTTGCGTTTAAGTCAAAAAGAAGCACGTGTGCTGGGGCAGTTTAGGGAATCTGCTCATAGTCAGAAATCAAACATTGCTCTCATTGTCGTAAAATCATAAATATCTTGGGCACAAAACCCATGTCTGTTTAGGCAAAAACGAGACCATGCTATAACTTTGTGATTACGTTAAAGTATTTCGAAACAACATGGCAAAAATGTATGCTATCACGATATGGCATGTTGCATGCCACAATAAAATATGTAACAAATGGACATGGTTGTAATTTAAGAGATAAAAGTTAAAAGTAATCACACTTAAGCATGCCCGGTATGTATGTGGAGGTAACTCCGTCCATGTGGACAAGTTGTAAAACTAAGGTATGAAATAAGCCTTTTTCAAATTCTCTGGACTATTACATGGTATTGCTGTAGCGGTTAATTACACTGTTACATATATAAGATTGATTAAATGTTAAAATGCGTATAAGAATCATATTTTGAAAGATATAAACAGCCGTGCGTTATTGATTGTGGGTTATTTATTGAAGTAGTACAATGGTTATGCATAATCTAAAGGATCAGCGGCCATTATATTTCATATCAACTATAAAGTTTCAATTTTCTATGTGGTTTATCTATAATACATTAAGACACGTTTATAACTCGTTCGCTTGGGGCATCATCAATTAACGATGCTATTTTAGGCTGGTAGAAGTCAGTTTTACATCTTTCCCAATTAATGATGCAGGTAATGTTTAACAGCAAGTTGACCTTATTTGTTACAAATATATTTACAGGGCAAAGACAATTTAAATGAAAGCAAAGAAAGTGCATCAGCTTTTTGAAACTGGATTACACAAGGTAGTTTGACAAGAGGTAAGGAAACGAAATTTTTACATTTTTCAAAACCATTAACATAATATGTATTTCTTTTTACTCATTTCATTGTACAATAATGGTTCTAGTTCATATACAACTACGAGTATGAAATCTTTATACATGAAACACTTGGTTGTTTAGTGTGCCAGTTTTAGGAAAGAGAATTCTCTGACGTATTATTAATAAGCTCCTTGTTAACTTGTCTTAATACCACCATAAGTCCTGCACCCTTTTCGTCGTCATTACAACATCACTTATATTGTATCAATAATGTTGAAACAAGAGGCCGTTAAAAATTCGATGATCTCTCAAAAAGAAAACCCCAGTTTATCCATATTTTAACAACTTGTTAATACTATTTAGTTCTAGTACAAGTACACGTATAACATGGATAGAAACAATTTAAATACATTTGACAAAGGATTGGGCCACGAGTTATAGCAACATCAGTAAACGGCCCTCTCAATGATAAATATGAAGAATGGCAAGATGGTGTGAAGACGATTTTGTTTAACATAGAAACTAAGCAAAGTAGACAGAAAGGAATTTAGGAAGAAGAAAAAAAAGACAAGAAAAAGATGATTAAACACATAGGAATCGTACCGTCAAAAGTGAGATAAATTGTTAGGTGTAAGATAAGAAAGAAACATGAAAACAAAAGAAAATAAGAAAAAAGGATAAGAAAAGAAAACATGGGCAACCCCACATCTCCGCATACGACCCACCGCCGCTAAACACCCCGCCAAAACCCACAGCAGATTGGAGGACATAGATTTGAATCACCATTATTAGAAAAACTTCTAGTGTTCTTAATAAATTTTGAACCTCGTTAAAGACAGGGTATTTTGGACGTCATTTAGTGCGTCATTGCCAAATAGCAGCTTTGTTGTGCTGAGAGGGTGAAAATCTCGCGTGTTGCGGAAAAGCTCAATTCTTTCATTTGAATAAAGTGTACATTTAAAAAAGTAATGTTCTGCATTTTCTTCACCGTGTCCGCATTGGCAAACAGGTGAATCTCGTAGATGATTGTAGAACAAGTCAGCATATAAATTGCTGCAGCTATTTCTTATTCGGGCATGATGTACTGCAAAACATCTTTTACCTGATAGATAATAGCAAGAAACAGTTTTGAATTTAAATGGTGTTTTGAGCTTTCCTTTAAAAATTGAAAGAAGGAGATTCTCTTATTTCTATGTTGAGTTCATTCCACAGTTTAAGGGAAGAAGGTAATGTTGAACGGGAATATATATCCAAGCGTTGGGGCATTGTAAGATAATCATTTGAGTTTCTTGATAAATATTAATTATTTTTGCCAATTAAACTGTCGTGTATTGCAGGTGGAAACCGATGGTAACTCGTTTCTTTTATTATTGTATATTAAAATCAGTTTTTGCATTTTTCTACGGTCAGAAAGTGTCATCCAGACAATTTCATTCAGCAGTTTGTAAATGGAGACGGACCGAGTTAGGCCAGTGACAATTCTGGCTGCCTCGTATTGAAGACGTTCTGGAGAATCTTTTTCATAGTTAGTGTAACTGTCAAATACTATTGAAGCGTATTCGAGTTTAGGTCTAAGATACGAAATATAAATTTGATTTAAGGTTTTACAATTCAGTTTAAATTGGAGCAATCTCATTGACCCTATTACTTTGTTTGCAGACTTGATAATATTTGAAATGTGCTCATGCCATTGACCGTTTTTACTAAGAGTTACGCCAATACGTTTATGGTGGTCAACAAAGTTAAGCCTTACATTGTCAAATGTAAGTAGAGGAGGAGCAGTTCGGTTTAATGAAAAAAACACTACTTCGGTTTTTGCGGGATTAAAGTTAACAAGCCATTGTTTTGACCATTTTGTTATTTTACTTAAGTCGTTGTTCAAAGTTCTTTCCATCGCATGTATATCAGAAGCAGAAACAGCTAAAGAACTATCGTCTGCAAATAAGCGTGATGAACTTAAATGTGAATCTGCTATGTCGTCGTTTTAATAATATTGTCCCTTGTTGAAGAAATAAATGCTTATTTGTCCTGCTAGTGCCATCTGTTAGTAACTGGTGAATTTTCTTGAAAGTTGAAATACGTGAGGTGTGTAAAATGTCCCGGTATGATGCATAGCATCACCTGCTGTATTTATGATAATTATGGTATTTTCAAAACTAATTCAACTAGCGTGACAGACGTAAAATATATAATCGCTCGTTTAACTTTAGTAACCAAGAAGTGTTTGTTGTGTATGAAATGTAAGTTTAAATTTGAGGAAATGCATTTGGGTAACTGGGTCAAGGTTAAGGCAACTTATTTTGTAACAAGAAGTCAAAATGCTTAAAACATTTTCAACAAATCAGTTGCCACTTAAAATTAAGGTTTTTGTAGTGAACACGAAATCATTTTAAAGTGATGTTACCGCTGATATGGCCATCATTATTTCAGACATAGAACATTAATCAATGATTTATGTTCCTAGAATAATGAAAATTGTCACAGCTATAACAAAAGTATGGGTCTGTAATATAGTTTCTTTACATTGAATATAGAAAAATACGTACAAGGCTAATTTTGGCTAGTCCTAAAAAATTGTCAAGAGTTGTCAAAAAGCTAGTTACCTAACTAAAACATTTTGACCAAAGCCTTGTTAAACTCTCCAGATGCAACATTTTTATCCTAACATCATGTTAGGCCTTACGTAGACGAACCTTGATGACATGTTAATATCATCAAAATTCAGTTAAGAAGTCAACTGGGGCAATTTTGGTCCATAAACAGCAACCGATAATGATCACAGAAAGTTTTTCTATGACGTGAACAGTCACCTTGTTTGGCCCAATGTTGTATTCAAATCATCAAGAAGTATTATCAAGGAATCATTTTCGTTCCATGAGAGTGCAGCTTCTAGGCACAAGGTTAAGTGTGGAAACAGTTTAGATCGGACACCATTCAGTATCAGATTACCTCACTAAACACATCGTGCTCAGTTGGCTGCCTGAACAAGTTCAAAAGTTCAAGGTCAAGTATCAAAATTTGCTAACATGATGATCAGAGAAACTAAGAGCCCAAGGTCAATTGTCAGATGGTTTAAATCCTTTTACAAGTGCTTATGGCCGGTTGTTGTTATTGTTAACTTAATTATTTATTTTTTAAATTTAAAGAGAACTAACTGGAAACTAACTTATCAGATTCAAATCGTAAAACATCCTGGTGTTTCATCATGTCTTGAGCATAACTAATATTCCCTTTTGAAGGGCTAATATAACGTTAAAGATCTCTTGGCTGTATTCAAACCAATTTCAAGGATTTTTAAAAAACGAAGATGTCTATAAAAACGCTCTTTTTCTTTTCAAGTTAAAACGCTATATGGAATTATTGAAATAAGGTATACTTGGTCTGGTCCATTGTAAAAATATTATGATGTCACTACAGATGTGTAACTTGTGTAGTCGAATTTAATGAAATTTGTTTACAACATATGACATCATGGCTAATTTACAAGAGAAATCCAGCAAAATTTGACATGGGTTTCAAAACTAGTTCAACATAATAAAACATTTAAAAGCCGATTTTGCCAGTGAAATTATTATCATCTCATGTATAAAGTAGTGTTCATGGAATATTAATATATTTCAGTTATTACAGGCGCAATTTTGGTATAAACATCACCGGTAATATCACAGATAATAGTGAACAGTTTAAGGCCCATGTATCCAACTATGTAATTTGGTAGAGTATTTTCGTTGGTATCGGATAATCCAGATACCAACGGCCAAAAGAGTAGTAGGTTTCGTGGGTTTACTGCAAAATACGAACGCGTCCCTTCCAGTAAAAAGGCAAATCAGTACTTTTAACATGCCCTATTAAGTGCAGCACTTGTATAGCATCTGAACCTTGGTTAGAATATTATCGTCTATGGCGAAGATAAAATAGATTGTGTGATGTCAGTGTAAACGAACCTGCAAAACCTTGAAAATTACAAATCCAACGCGTTAACCCCTTTGGTACCCAGTGATCCTGGTACCATACAGTTTAGGAAAACAGTATGTGTGCACTATAACTTGTAATGCAGCTAGTTGATTCTCTTACTGCGAAAAAACGTGTCATATTCATTTAGAGTAGATGGCCTTTATTGTTTTTGTTTATGAATGTTGTTGTTGCTATTGATCAAGCATTGTTTCTAATTCAAGGATTTAAAGTCCATTAATGTGCCTTCTGTTTGAATAAAACCGTTTGAAGGTATCTGTTATTGACGTATTTATTTTATCTTATTTATTTATTTATTTATTTATTTATTTATTTATTTGGAGATTAAATCAAATCTATGGAGATTTTACAGATTCACGACCCCGTAAATCATGACGTCCTGGTTACGTTGCAAATGTTCACTAATTACACAAGAGTATGAGTTACCTTGGATGTATAGTTTAAGGATTTTTAACGATGATATCTATAAACCCGCTTGTATAATTGTTGCCAAATTTAACTGAGATAATGGTAAGGATGAACATCGCAAATTGTTGGATCTTAGTATGTCCCTAAAGGGTCAAGTGCTTTGTACGAAATTGATTTCTTTACAGCCATTGCCATGTTTACCAGCCATTGTTCAATAGAAATTTAGCCTTGGGAATAGCTGCCTGTAACATGGTAATTGCTAACCTATTTTGGAAATGTAGTTATGAACCCTTGTATGTCTGCATGGAATATAATGATCTGCCTTATTAGAGTGGCTTCAAATATCAAGTTCATATAAGTTTAAAGTCCCAATGGTTCGCCGGGCATTGTTAGTCTAGGTCTCATTCGGATACCTTCGGAATATATCCATGTCGCACTTTTGAAAGTTCAAGTCTTTGGCATTTCGTATGTTACTGAACATATTTAGCGTCCATCCTGAGACCACTGGCTCCTAGTGAGCTATTAGGCTCGATGAATGTTCGTCGTCCGTCGTCCGTCGACACTTGGTTCGTTAACACTCATCCGAAAGATATTTGCCTCAATTAGTCACGAAACTTGGTCGGATGTTTGTCCCAGATAATTAATTCAACGAGTTCGAACCATGGGCCACTGATCCGCTCATAAGCTTGGAAAACATAGTTGGTCTAAAAATAGAAATGCAGTCTTGTTGATTGCTCTAGAGGCTACTGTTTCAATACAAATATCCTTGCATTATTTAAAGTCAGACAGGCCGTTTGGTTGTTTTTAGTTTTAGTTTTTAATGTGGTCACCTGGGGTCAAAATCAAGGTCACATGGTTCAAATATGGAATTTAAACCTTGTCCACTTAAACTGTAACATTTTAGTTCACATATCCTGGAATTTTGTCATAAGTTATGTTATTTATTTATTTGGAGGTTAAATTCAAATTTGGGTCATCTGGGCTCAAAAATTAGGTCACACAGCCCAAATACTGGAAAAACCTATGTATAAGACTCTAGAGGAAACATTTTTTTTCCGCCCAAATATCCTGGAAGATTTGTCAATAATTGTTGCCAAATTGATGATTATGGTAAGCCCAAGTTTTAATATTGGTCAGCTTGGGTATCCAAAAACTAGGTCACAGAGCCCAAATATGGAAAAACCTTGTTAACACTTTAGCCATGTTTACCAGCCATTGTTCAGCCTAGATATCCTGGGAAAGCTTTGTACATGGTAAGGCTGATTCTTGATGATTTCAAGCCCAAGTTCGAATATGGGTCATCTGGGGATCCAAACCTTGGTGCACAGAGCTCAAATATGGACAAAACCTGGTTAACATTGTTGAGGTAACATTTTGAGCCCTTCGGAATATATCCTTTGGAAATTTGTCGAAAAGGTTGGCGAATGTTTGATGGCATTTCTAGCTCAAGTTCGAATTTTGGTAATCTTGATGGCAAAAACTAGGTCACTTTTACAGCAAATGTGGAATAGCGCTTTTTAACACTCTAAGGTTACATTTTTAGCCCAAATATCCAGTTGATATTTGTCAGAAAGGTTGTTTCATTTATTTCTAGCAGAAGTTTCAAAATAGGTCATGCATGGGGTCAAAACTAGGTCCAGAGCCCAAATATTGCAAAGCCTTGTTAGTACGTCCGAGGTTAAACATTTTCACTTTAAATATCCTGGAAATTTGTCAAAAGGTTGTTTCTGTGATTGTCAAGCTCAAGTTCGAATATGGGGTAATCTTGGAACAATGTAAGCTAGGTCACAGTGTTCAAATATGGAAATTAAACTGGTTACTAACCAGTCTAGAGGTAACATTTTCAGCCCAAAGTATCCTGGAAATATGTCTGAAAGTTTTTCGATGATTTCTAGCAACTTTGTTAAAAGCAGTTGTACACAAGCGGGTGCGCGATAAAGGGCCATCATGGTCCTCTTGTTAAATAATTTTGATGGGTCCGTATATTGTATATGTAAACATGTACGTATGATCCTCCTTTGAGTCCTAGAAATCGGACAGAAAGAAAGGCTTTGGTATCTGCAACAGATAGAATGAAACAAAGACAAAAAGAAAGAACTGGACATAGAAATCAAGACAGATAGACACTGACAGACGTATACAGAACGTACACTTTTCGTATTAATTAAATCCTACCAACTGGAGGTATATCATTCATTGTTACGAAAAGTTTATGCATGTATCCAGAATTACACGTATTTACGTAGTTTATTGGTCTTCGTGTGCTCACAGTACGTAAAATAATGGATGAGATATGATTTCATTTCAAACATGTATTGTTGCGCAAGACAGTATCATTTATATGGTGTTTCAAACTTAGTTTTGTCCTAGTAACTTATTAGTTTTAAACTTTCTTGTATTTAATGAGCGTTTGCTGTGGCAGCTCTCTACGGAAGCAAATAAGAGACACAACGATCAAAGAATGTAATCCGCACCACATATATCTAGTTATTTAGTGCGTCTAAACCGAATGTTACCTGAAATTGCAAGTTATTACTGTTTTAGACTGTTTTCATCATTCCAGCCTCGAAATAAGATTAAGCGTTGTAAATGTGGTATATAAATTTATTCATTGCAAACGACTATATACTGAGCGATTCGTTTTTTGGTTCTTTATCGGTTTTCTTACAGTAGTCGTTTTTTTTTTACATTAACCCTTCTATTGTCGTCAATGCATTACATAAGAGCTCAATGCCATACTGAAGATTTGAATAAGGTTGTTCAGGCTGTTATAATCAATTAAACAAGTTGTTTATCTCACGACATATCTTCACCTAGACTGGCATTCAGTCCTTACATATACTGTCTGCCCACTTAATTCTAGCAAATTCCCGACATTTACCGCCAAAAAATGTAAGAGATGATCGAGCCCTGTTAGAACAAGAACTACCTTTAAAAATAATGATCAGGGCGATTTTGAGCATATGAAAGTGATGGGTAGCTAAATTTCATACTAAACTTTCCTGTCAAATTTAATCTTTATGTAGTAAAAAGGCACCAAGTGTCACCGGGTGAATAAAATGTGCACCCTGACAGGGAGGCGAACCCGGAACCCTTCGCTTACAGGGTAAACGCCTCGATAGCTTGAAGTGGTTAGGGCGTCCGCCTCCGGAAGTCCCGGGTTTGAGTCCCAGCCGGAGCACGAGGTGTGTCCTTGGACAAAGACACTGATACCACACGTGCCTCAGTCTACCAAGCTGTAAATGGGTAGCAGCGATGAAAAACTCGCTGCCTCTCTTTCTCGCGAATGTGATGACATCTGGAATGAGTGTAAATAAACTACGGAGCTTTCTTCGCAATCGAACTAAAGTAAATTCGTATAGTATACTAAAAGCTCTCCCGACTGAGCTAATCGACCGCGTACACTGTTGATTAAGTCCGTACCATGACATGTGCATCAGGAAAACAAACATAATCCTTGTTTTTCTTATCAAATTTGTTTCTCGAAATATTGACCCTTATTTACTGTTCGAGAAAGTATAATTACTCTACACTCAAAATTAACATTAGTTTCGAGGTAACAACATACTATGTTGATAGATATAAACTATTTACATATTAAAATTATAAAAACCATTTATGAAAGACTGAAAGCGCAAGAGTATTTTATTGACTCTTTTCTTATGATATCATCAAATAAAAGGTGGTTTTAATGCAAAAAATGCAAAAATGTTATGCATTCTACTTGGCATTCCATTGGCTATTGAAAGGTTACCAACTTCCGGTCGAAAGCGAGCTCAATGCGGCTGCGCGGGGAAAAAAGACTGAAAGTGTTTTGCTTGGAAGTTAAATGAAATAAATTATCATCTAGCCTGATGGCGAGGCTAATCTCCACCATACGGTACCTGGTTTTAATAGAATAGCAGTAACATATGTCTTCCTGGTGGTAAAAGAAAACTGTCAAACTGTCAAACATTGCAACTTGAAAATAGATAACAGAACAAAATGTTGCCAGAGAAGAAATGTTAAATATTTTTGTTATAAAACATGGATAATATGATGACCAATCGCATTGGAGGTCACCGGTTCGAACACCGTTTGTCTTTACACTGCATTTGAAATAAAACTCCGACGAGGTACATCGGTACGACTGCCGACTCACGAGGGGGAGGTCACGTGTTCAAAATATGTCTCTGACGGAAATTATCCGCGCCATCCAACTTCCGGAGGCAGAGACTGGTATTGTAACTTTGAAGATCTAACTGACCCTGATTGCAAATGATTCTGCTTTAGTGACCACTAAGTGCATATAACGACACCCTGAACATCCGTGCATTTTGATTATGATCTGCAACGATCGCTAATTAGAGCGTCAATTTTAAAGAGTCCCCCAACAATTTCATTTTTACAAAATCAGCAGGACAGTATAAGTTGAACTACAAATTCTGTAAATACACTATCAACATTGCATTAAACGATTAACGATACTATAATTATTTATTGTTATTATACGTCCATATTTTAACCCATCAGTTTAAGTGACTTTAATGACCTCTGACATAACAAGGGGGCCACAAATCAAAGGTATGACAATAAGTACTGTCATTTGGCTCAGGTAGTAAATACGTGACATAGCTGCATTAATACAGACTTTCATAAATACATGTGTTATGTTATACGATCTGTTGTCATTAAGCTCTGACGTACACGCTAGTTACTTGTGTTTTTGTTGAGAATTTTATAGTTAACTTACCTCAAATAGGATTTAACTTTCTGCTGTTTTTGGATTGCTTAACTAGTTTTGCCAAAAGGTGAATACATTTTCTTTTCTGTTTGTTTTTCTGTTTTTCTCTTGTTGCTATTAATCAAAATGTCACGTTCATGCAAAATAGACCTTCTATAAACATGTCATTAACGTCGTCCTAAATGTTGAAATAAAATCAAACAATTTGACGTTACTTGGAAGAATTGTCATCTTGCATTACGATTCTGCTCACAAACAGTAATAACATTAAGTTCGTCTCTGTACCTAATTTCTCAGTCCCACTTTTCATAAGAATGGGGATGTTTTTGCAGCACTCTAGGAGAGTGAGATTTTTGTCTTACAATCTACTAGATCACTAACTATAAAATGTCGATTTCCATGCAAATGAGATTTTGTTGATTTCTATCGCAAGCCATTTTAGTATTTAATCCAAAAAGAGATATATCTATCATTTCAAAAAGATATCTTTCGTTTTAGTATAGATATGTCTTTCACGATGAGAGATTTCGTTGTATCATAGAAGGTTATCTCATGAACTTTGAGAGCTAAAGTGTATATCAAAGTTACAGACATATCTCTCAAAGTTACAGAGATATCCCTGTCAATAGAAGAGATATCACTCGTTTAAAGATATCTTGTTTTGCAATATAAAAATATCTCTGGAACTGCAAGAGATATCTCTTAAAGGACAAGAGATATCTTTCAAAATTATTTGTGAAGTTATCTCTCAAAGCAACAAACCGATTCCCGTACTTTTGTTGGTTAAGTTTATTTCGTACTCGAAATTGTTCTGGTCAGTGCACCCCAAAGTCGTACTCTTAAAAACTGAAAGCAGTTGTGTTTCATGTCATATAGATTGTATAATATGACATTCACAAACAAATCATATACTATTACTTCAAAGAGTTCATTTGATTAGTTGACACAATTTAAAAAGCATGTAATTACTTCAAAGAAAAATGAATGTCTTGGTATTTTCACAGAAAATTATGAAAGGTTTTAGAGATATAAATAATGACAAAAGATGTGTGAATAAACTTATCTCACCAGAAAATACATAGCCAGTCACCTGAAGTTTGGACCACCGATCCCACATGATCCACCCCTACAAAACTACTACCACTACTTAAACTCATGTAAATAATAATAATAATAATAAAAATAATTATAATGATAATAATTATAGTATTGACTATTGATATAAATTAACGCGATCCTTTCTGTGTGAGGAAACTGTGACGGAGTGTCCGAAAAGCTTTCGTAAGGGACCGTTTAATATGACTAAAAATACGTTATTGTAACGTAAGAGAGATATCTCTCAGTTTTGCAAAGATTTCTTTGTAAAATAAAAAGATATCTTCCAATGACAAGAGATATCTCTTTAAGGCCATTACAAAGATATCTTTCATCGAAAAAGAGATGTCTCTCATGGTTAGAAAGATATATCCATAACTTTGAGAGATATCTCTGTATGTTTAAGAGATATGTCTCTGTTTTGAACAGATATCTCTTTTTCAGACATAACTTTAAAAGTAGGAGATATATCTTTATACGAATGTGAGATATCTCTATTACAATGAGAGATATCTTTTAAGTGTTGGGAAATATCTTTCAAAACAGGAGATATATCTCTATTTAAAGAAAGATATCTCCCACTTTACAGAGATATCTCTAAATTTAAGAGATATCTCCCCTATTTTAGGAGATATCTCTATGAAATCAGATGAAATAGTAAAATAGCTTGCGATATATTTCAACCAATCGATTCTGTGAGAAGTGCCCTTGATTAAGCATCTTCGCTAATGCATGTAAATTGCTAAGAAAAGAACACTATAGGAGTGTCCATATACAAGTATGTTTGTCATCTCGAATAATCTTTGATACAGAGCAAGTCTGTCTCTTAGTTACATCCAAACGACGTCATCAAACTGAAAATTTACATTCCCGGTGTTAATATATTTGTGTCGAATTTGAAGCAATCAATCCCACTGGTTATTTTAGCTTCACTCAATCGACTGTATGTTGGCATTGCATACTTTTGCGGCGAAACATATCATTGGTATTTGTATAAGACTGGCTTATACACTTGACAAAACTTCTAACAGGAACATAATATATTTTGTATAACTTTCCGGTACTTCGACTCCATTAAAAGAAACGAATTCTAATGATTCTCTCGATTTTCTTATGCAATTTTTTACAAAGTCCCCTCGTGTAAAAAAAAAGAGAAAAGAAATTGAATAAAAAATAAGAAAGTTATATAAAATATTAAGTTTAGCAGTAACTGTTAGAAGTTTTGTGAAATGTATATGTGTGGTCATACAATTCTTACATCTGGATGAAATAAGTAGAATCTACCATATTAAGGTAATTGCTGATATAAAAATTGTGTATCTAAAAACTCTCCTTCCTGTTAACTATTTTCATTATTCTGTCCCATGTTATGTTCCACAACTGGAACGTATTCACATTGCGCTTGTTGTTTATAAAACTATATAAAAAAATTAGTGCCAATATATATATGTAACATGTTAACCTTTTCCAGCAATGAAGTCTACAATCTTAGATCCATTGATTACAATAACCTGTCTTTACCTAAACATAAAACAAATATATTAAAATCGTCATTTTCATATGCTGCAGTACACATTTGGAATAACATTCCTGTGCATATTCGTCACTCTAAATCTGTAACGTTGTTCAAAAAGAATTATAAATTATATTTGTTACATAATCAAAACTAATTACAAGTAACACATTTAGTTTATAATGAGGTTAATTTGTAAATATATTATATTCTGCTATGATGCTATTTTTCTGAGTGTCTGTCAATCATAATTTGTATGGGTTTTGTGTTGAAAGTGTTTGTACCTGCATGTGTGCAATTTTGTGAATGTATGTATTTGTATGAACGTTTGTCTGTAATTTATGGAAGGCCACAATGAAATTGTGATGTATATACAAATTTGTATAAATGTCTATTTGTGCTACCTTCGTGAAATAAAGATTGTATTATTATGATGATGATGATTATTATTATTGTCTATTTAATGGAGTTTGGATGATACAAAGCAGGTGTTTATGGTCCGGTCGCTTTCACCTTGGTATACAGGTTGGAGAAATACACATCGTTCATATTTGCCTTTATGCTACATCAGCCAACACAATTAATTCATGTTTATTCGCAACTGCTACGTGTGTGAAATAATTCTAAACTGGATATGGAAAGGCAAGAAGTGGGATTTACTGCGATACGATAGGCAACTTTTATCATATATATTATGACACGTAAATGCCTAACGTGTGTCGTTGGGCTAATTCATATTCTTGTAAAGTTTCTGTCTAAACTGTCAGAGCTCTACGAGTAAATTACTTTCTCATGTTCTATTGTGCACTATGGTGATCCGTTCTTTCTCCTTTTCCCTTTGTTTTCTTTTGGGTTAACGCCCGTTTCAATACGATTTCACTCATGCACAATCGAGCAATATACCTACCATCGTAATTGGGAAGAACCAGTCTTAGACTCATTGTACAGAAGAAGCTGCTAACTTTCTTACATAAGGAGCCAGATCGTTTCTCTGATAATTTACCGGATGATAACGTGATGTTACGTTGCCCATGCACGAAATTCCGATGACAATACACCAAAGACAATGGAAAACATGTGACGCGTATAGCCATTGTAATATGGCGTACTGTCATCGTTACTTGGCGGTGGCCCTGACGGAACGCCATATTTCATCTGGCATTGTCGATTATCCGCATCAGCAGCAACGCATTTAATGCCACTAATGTTAGGATCAAGACAATTAATTGGTTAAAATAGCCATGTACAACATGAGAACAAGTATAGTCAACAACATTAAATAAGTCTTGACTTAAACGTTATCCTGGGTATTTATAGTCCTTTTTGGGCCTCGACTTTGCAAACACCTTTGTCAATTTGACCTTCAGTCCTTGGGTGGCATTCTTGACCAACTTTGAACAACCAGCAAGTGTGAGGAAACTGCTTACTTAGCTCTTTTTACAATGAGTAAAGAACATTGACATTGTCAATAAACGCTGCCTAACTAATCATTGACATTAAGCGTTGCCTAACTAAACATTGTCATTAAGCGCTGCCTAACTAAACATTGTCACTAAACGCTGCTTAACTAGACATTGTCTTTAAGCGCTGCATAACTAAACATTGTCATTATGCGCTGCCTAACTAAACATTGTCACTAAACGCTGCTTAACTAGACATTGTCACTAAACGGTGCCTAACTATACATTGTCACTAAACGCTGCCTAACTAAACATTGTCACTAAACGCTCCCTTACTAGACATTGTCATGAAACGCTGCCTAACTAGATATTGTCATTAAATGCTGCCTAACTAGACATTGTCACTAAACACTACCTAACTAGACATTGTCACTAAACGCTGCCTAACTAGATATTGTAATTAATTGCTGCCTACCAGATATTGTCACTAAACGCTGCCTAACCAGATATTGTCACTAAACGCTGCTTAATTAGACATTGTCACTAAACGCTGTCTAACTAGAACAAAAAGAGCATTTTATAACTTTGTAATGAGAAAAATTCCTCTTCTTTTTACGTAGACATGAACAATTTATATCAAAAACCAAGTTACGAAAAGTTTTTATATCTAAGTGATACAATTTAACGAGCTATTCTCGTTACACTTGTATTGAACATCAAAATGTGATGATGAATTTAACCGACTTATATGGAGAACGATAATATAGGCCTAATTGCATCATTCTCAACTTCAATTTCAAGGGAAATATGGAGTACTGAAGTAGTGCTCTGCAGTTCAATTAATGTAACATACCTGATAAAATAATCATAAAACTGCTACATGAACAATGCGAGAGAAGTATTTACATCTAGACAAATGCTTCATTACGACATTCCTTCAAAAACTTTGTTAGAACATATTCAGATATTTGATCTAGAATAAATGTATCATTTGACCCGTATCATTTTGATAGTTTTATGTAGTAATAAAACTAGTATTTTTAATACTCGTACCTCCGCTGCACGAAAATAATAGGTGGACGTCTAAATTTCTACTATTTCTTGTAAATAAAAATGGTCTCGTTTCGAGCTTTGTACATATTTGATGTATACGTTTCCAGCCGCCGTATATATATTTGATCCCATTTGGACACCCTTGACGTCGTGCATTGCGTGTACGCTATATAGCACACACACCCAGTATAGCTTTCTGTGGCGAAAAAGACACGGCCATACCACATATAGATTAAATTGGCCATAGCATCCTACCTCATCCAAAATATTTAATTTAATTTAATTCTATAGTTATTTTATAAGATAATTACGAGCTCTTACCCCAGAAAATGCATGCACGCCGATGCTGTTCGTTGCTTAATAATTAAGGTTAAAGGTCCAGTACTAACATCAAATCGAATACTCTTTTAAATCCGGAATTGTAACAGGGAAATACAGTTTGAAACTGGCTTCTAAAACTTTACAATAGCCGTGGAGTATTTCCCTGTTTGAAGTACTGCTGCAGAAAAATGAGTGAATGTTAGATTGACCTGGGTGGTCTTTTTGTCCTACTTTTGCTTTATTGAATGTTGTAAACAGTCAGACATATACTTTGCACATCATTGGAAGTAATGTTCTGCAATTATAATTCAAAATAGGCATGCTTATTTATGTACAACCTATTTACAGCCTCTCTCTGGGAGATTTCTGTAAAATTACAAAGATTTTATAAACAGGAAAACCTACTTTCGTTTTTGAAAAGGCAAAATATAACTGATTAGTTCTTTTGTTAAACTCAAATTTTCAACACAATATGGTCACATTCAGTGCAGTATGTCATATTTTTCCTTCTGAGAAGACGCCCATTACAATTCTAGATTTAAAAGAAAATTTGATTTGGTGTTAGTAATGGACTTTTAAAAGAATCTTAAGCGAACAGGACAGGCCAGTGCTTGTTTTAGAAGACTGAAGGTAGAGTTCAATTATGTAATTACTATATATATAATTATTCTTGTTATTTCAAAACATCACCACAATATGTGCTTTATTCGGCTATATCCAGATCTCTTTGGTGTTAGACGACAACTAACAAGAAAAGCGTTATTTGTCGATCTCAATTTTTACATTATTCCATACTAGTAGGTAACCGGTAGACTGAAAAAGGAGGTCACAATACTGATAACAACAACTAAGAGTAACGTCCTCTTGGGCGGAGCGTAATATCTGATTATTGCCCATGTTTTTTAAATAGGCTATACCACTGCTTACAATTATCGCTATTCCGGTTCTATATAAACTGTGGTCTTAGTAGAAGGAGTGCCACATGTTTTGTACAGATCTTCCGATTGTTTTCGTGATAGGAATTTCTTAATAAAAAAATTTTCACAAAGGGATGTTACTATATGCGGTAGTTGTGGAAAACATGGCGGGTGTCTGCCGTGTACATCAGTGGAAAATATATAAATATTAATATCTACAGTGCCCGTAAAGTGATATTTGATGCATCTTTTTTATTTCGTAAAAACGAAATAATATTTCGTCATGACGAAACACATTTCGTAATTCATGACGAAAAATATTTCGTAATTATCATGAAATATTAATTTGTTTTTACGAAGTATTATTTCGTTTTTATCATAAAAAGGGTATAGCAGCGCCGTAAATATCCCATTTTGTTAGTTAACTACATGTGAATGTCAAAAAGCAAAACAATATCGAAAAAAGTACAATCCTGACCACGAGCTTCTATGAAATTGAGGCCATGGTATTTCGGATAGAAAAATGTTTGAATCCCAGTTTACATTTTTTTTTTCGTTTTGCTCGTTGATGAGGTTGAACTTTGCAAAATATCTACATTTTGACAGTATTGTATTGTATAATGTCTACATTTTAGCAGTCTTGTATTGAGTAATGGTCTACATTTTGACAGTATTGTATTGAATAATGGTCTACATTTTGGCAGTATTGTATTGAGTAATGGTCTACATTTTGACAGTATTGTATTGAGTAATGGTCTACATTTTGACAGTATTGTATAGAATAATGGTCTACATTTTGACAATATTGTATTGAATAATGGTCTACATTTTGACAGTATTGTATTGAGTAATGGTCTACATTTTGACAGTATTGTATTGAGTAATGGTCTACATTTTGACAGTATTGTATTGAGTAATATCTACATTTTGACAGTATTGTATTGAATAATGGTCTACATTATGATTACATTATAGACCTCCTTGATTTGAGGAGCGCGAATCATTGATTTGATGAACGTTCTTGTAAGATCTAATCAACATTGTACAAATAACACCCCATAGATAGGTCTGAATGAATGATAACAGTATAAATAATACATTTCAACAACAACAACAACAACAACAATAACTTTATTTTGTGAAGGTTACATACTAAGTGTACAAAAAGTTTCATACTGCTTATTTCCAGTATGGCCTTCATTTTTAACTTTAAAAATATCCCTCATATTCACACACACGTACACAAAAGTTCACAGTTTCACAAAGTATTTAACATGCATGCATACCAACATATAAACATATCCATTACTTTCGACAAACACGCATCGACTTATGACATGCAGTCTTATCTATTTATATATATTTTAATCATGCATAAACAAAAATCAAAATATCTAAAAGAAGCATATCACGAATAATTGCCTCTTCATCAAGCATGATATATTTATTTATCATTTATAATGTCCATTGTATAAAATAACACCAAAATGATTGACATTTCCTATATTAACAGCTCAACCGTTATAAAGCACAATATATGATAACTAAGATTTTTAAACATCTTAACTATTCTTGTTTTTATAACAATATAATATAATACAATTTATAAATGCAGCATTATATGTCATTGTACATATGATAACTTGATTTATGTCTGCATGATAAACTCCTTCAAAGTGTGCAAATGTTTTGGAGAAGTTTAATACGTGCGGGAAGAGAATTCCAAATCTGTGCAGCTTTATAACTGAACGCTTGTTTCAAATAGTTTGTGTTAGGTTTAGCAATATGGAGATCTTTGTGAGTGGATGAACGGAGACCATAGTGGTTATTATTAACAAAATTTAGTGAATCAGTGATATAATTAGGACAATTGCCTTTTTTGCATTTGAACACCAGTAATGCAATATGATATTTGCATCTCCTTTCAAAGGATAAGGTATTTGAGTCCCTTAATAGAACCTGAAAGTCACCTGCTTTTGTTTTATTGATTAATTTTACAGCGCGTTTTTGTAGAGTTGAAATTTTATTGGTATCAGATTTATGACAAAGTCCCCAGACATTGCAACAGTATTCCATGATAGGTAATATTTCAATTGAATTTAGAACTGAAAAGTTACTATTCATACTGCTTCATTAGTCATTTAGTATGTTTTGCACGCATACATTGTAACAGATTGTATTTTACCATTTAAAATATGTGAAGCCATACTCATTAACTGAAATTAAATATACTTTCTAGGGCACTGTCAGATACATTCTATGCTTAAACGATCGTGTCTGGGCATAAAAAAAACAAGAGAAAATTGGCGTCTTGCCTACATTATTTACAAATGAAGAATTCATACAACACTTTACTATATAAAGAAGGTAATGTAAATCGAGCACGTTTCAACATACTTAAAGTGACAATTGACATTTACTGTAGCAGTGAACAATCTTCATGACATAGTAATTGTTAAAGGTACACCGCCTCAGTGGTTTGGGTTAAACACATACGATGTTAACTCAAAACACCCGGTCAATGCAGGATAAGGTTCAGTCATGCAGTGGTATTTTACAAAATGTACAACTATTTGGATAGTTTGTTTTGTCAAGAATTTCTTAGATGTCTAAAATGTTGCCAAGATACATGTATTGAAGGTATAACATATATTGTCATGGCAACCAATTTTACAAATATTCCAAAATTTTCAACTTGACACAGTATCTTTATGTGTCTTACAATGTATATCACCTTAGAAACCCGGTCTATGAAAGAAAACAACATAGATCTAGCTGACTTTATTAACCAAAGAAGAATCGCGATTATTTAAACATGAAAAGAGGAATTGTCATTTTGTAGTCAAATTCCTTCTGATAACGTTCATAGCATCACATTTGTTTATTCTTCATATAATTGGTCGTGTATTGACCAGTCTTCAAGTTAATGTTCTTAAATTTGCAGGAAATGTATGTTACATGATTGTGTATGTATGAATACTGAGTACAGTCCATTATGTCCTAATATCTGCTGGTTTTCTAATGACAATCCGCAAATGTATTCTCCCAGAAGTTGGCGTCAATGTTGGCTTAGTAACTAAGCTTAATTACTGAGTTAAATTTTTAAAACAAGTGTGATAATTTTCCTGCAATACTTCTTTTTCCACGCAATAGGTCTTCCAGCCGTCAATCACTGGACTGCACATTGTGTCGGTGTAAACAACATTAGGCCTACATGATCTATATTTTTGTTAACTTAGAGCAAACAATATTACAGGTCTTGCATCAAATCATTCATGTGAAATTTTGCACAATCGCAAAAAATTAAAGCATTAAACTGAAATTCCTCGCACGTTTTTGGTTTCTATATATGAATGAGGACATGTGTTCTGTTTTGCATACATTATATTTTGTATTATTTAACAGTATTGTCCTCAACTTGACACGCAAACGACTTGCGATCAGGTCAACATCTAACATTACAAGAAATTCAAGCGTGAGTGAATTAAGTCTAGGAATTAAGCTTACATTGACGTCATCAATTATCACAATTACGATTTCGTTAAAAACAACTTGTCGGCTATTTGTTACCATTTAGAAACTGCAATCCCCTGAATAATTTGTTTACGTATTTTTGTCAGTCATACTGAAATAGAAATTAAAGAAAATATAAACAATGTGGCTGTCTATTTGGCTGATATATTGGCTGTCTATTTGGCTGATATCCTGGCTGTCTATTTGGCTGATATCTTTGCTGGGTTTTGTTTGCTGATATCTTGGCTGTCTAGTTGGCTGATATCTTGGCTGTCTTTTTGGCTGATTTCTTGGCTTGCTGTTTAGCTGATTTCCAGGCTTGCTATTTTGCTGATATCTTTGCTGTCTATTTGGCTGATATCTTGGCTGTCTAGTTGGCTGATATCTTGGCTGTCTTATTTGGCTGATTTTTTTGACTTGCTGTTTGGCTGATATCCTGGCTGGCTATTTAGCTGATATCTTTGCTGCCTATTTAGCTGATATCTTGGCTGTCTATTTGACTGATATATTGGGTCCATAGTTGGCTGATATCTTGGCTGTCTATTCGGCTGATTTCTTGGCTGGCTATATGGCTGATATCCTGACTGGCTATTTGGATGATATTTTGGCTGGCTATTTGGCTGATGCCTTGGCTGGGTATTCGGCTGATATCTTGGTGGTCTGTTTGGCTGATATCTTGATTGTCTAGTTGGCTGATATCTTGGCTGTCTGTTTGGCTGTTATCTTGGCTGGCTATTTGGCTGATATCCTGGCTGGCTATTTGGCGGATATCTTGGCTGGCTTTTTGGCTGATATCTTGATTTTTATCAGTAGCTGACTAAGACCATAAAGTTCATGTTTATTCATTTTTAATTGATAATTATATTTTACAAGATGTTAGCACGACTAAAGTAAGACACGGCATAGCTTAGTGATCCCGTATAGACATAAACAGAACTACAAATCACATGTCATAAATGACAATCTTTTAATCTTTAATTAATTGCAAAATTTTAACAGTGAGATAGCATAATTAATTACTAAGCATAATTGTGCTTTCCTCTTTAGTGAGATGGAAAGTGGATGCAGTTAGTTAATGATCTTCGTGTCTAACATAAGCTGATGCAAAATACATCATATTAATCAGCTCACCTGAGCACGAAGTGCGCAAGGTGAGCTATTTTGACCGCCTGGTGTATGTCTGTCTGTCCACATTTAACCTTCTGTATGCAATAGAGGTTGCATTTTTCATTGGATCTTCATGAAACTTGTTTATAGTTGCCTTGATTAAATCTAGGTCGAGTTCGATTATAGGTCATCTTGGGTCAAAAACTAGGTCACGGGGTCAAATCATAGAACAAACTTATGTATGCATTACAGGTTGCAATTCTCATTTAATCTTTATGAAACTTGGTCAGAATGACTATAATTATAAATTTTGGGACGGGTTCGAATATGGGTAATTTGGAGTCAAAAACTAGATCACCGAGTCAAATCATAAAAAAACTTTGTGTACACAATAAAGGTTGCATTTTTCATTGGATCTTCATGAAACTTCGTCAGTATCATTGTTAAATAAAATTTAGGTCACCTTGTTAAAAACCTTGTTGATGCCATACAGGTCTGACGTTTACAACCCAACCATCATGAAAATGGTCGGAATATTGGTGTGGATTACCAAGGATAAAAAAACTAGGTCATCAGGTCAGTTCAGAGGAAAACCTTGTTGGTTCTCTAAAAGTCACATCTTATAGTCAATCATCATGTAAATTGGTCAAAAGGTTTGTCTTGTCAAGGCCAAATAGAGTGTTTGTGTTTGTGATATCTGGTTTAGGATTGAAGTTTGGTCACATATGGTCATAAATAGGTCTCAGGTGAGCGATATAGGGCCATCTTGGCCCTCTTGTTTTGATATACCAGGGAAAGATATGGAAATGAAGTAGTCCTTACTGGAGTTTGATTTTGACTTGTTAAGTGGGGGAGGGGGGAGGGGGCGTTCACTGATAAGGATAAAAAGGAGTTCGGAGACAGTTACATTGTATATCATAATTTGTTTTTTCCAGTTCAATATTTGGAAATCCGTATCCCTGACTTATATTTATTAACACATAAACGCATTATAAAAGTGATGGAACAAAATGATTCGAGACCATATAAGGCTGCGACTACATGATGCTTCTACAAATTGCAAAAGTTGGAAATTTACATTCCGAGATACTCCCCATCACATCTGGGGTGCCCCAGGGGTCCATATTAGGGCCATTGCTTTTTGTTCTTTACATAAATGATATAACGTTTATGTGTCCCGATCTAAACATGGATTTATATGCAGATGACTCAGCCTTATATGAATCGTGGAATCATATATCAACAATTCAAAATAAACTCCAGGATAGTCTTGACTATGTAAATAAATGGTGTCGATTAAATAATGTGGCATTGCATTCAACAAAAACTAAATGCATGATGATTGGGTCTGCTTATAAATTAAAACCCACTCGAAATCGACAACTATTTATCAATGACATACGTCTAGAAAACGTTTCTTGTCATAAGTTACTTGGAGTAGATCTATATGTTGACAATAAACTAACCTGGCACAATCAAATTGACAATGTCTGTAAAAAACTGAATAACTAAATTGCCCTGATAAAGAACATAATACATTGTATATTACCTCACACCTGAAATGAAAGTCGTGTTTTTAACGCATATATATTGCCCATATTTGACTACTGTTGTACGGTCTGGGGCAAAGGAACAAGTAATTATGTGAATAAGATAAATATACTGCAGAAACAATAAACAGAAAAACTTAATAAACCGATGCGAACACCATCGGCAGAGTTATTCCAAGAATTAAAATGGCTGAGTTTTTCAGACCGATGCAAATACCACTGTGCTGTCCTGGTATATTAATATTATGAATAACAAGGCCCCATCATATTTGACAGATATTGTAACGTTCTCTGACAATAAAACATACCAGTTAAGATCAGTATCAAACAAGTATCTTGTCTTACAGATAACACGTCGTACTAAATACACGGAAACATCATTCACAAATTATAGCAAAATTATATGGAACGACATTCCTTTAAATATACGTACTTCGAAAACTCTAAAAACGTTCAAAGGAAATTATAAGTATTATTTATTGTGTGAATGATAAGTTAATCTACATTTTCTTTAACATATTTATATGTTTAATTTATATTCATGTCCTTTGAGTGTCTGTCAGTGAATGTTTATGTATGAATGCATTTATTAACAGAATGTTTAATAGTCTTATATGTAAATGTGTCTTTCTAGTTTTAACTTTGACAGATGATTTATTTTTATTATATAATAAGTATAATGCTTTTTCTTTTGTTTCTTTACTATGAAGGCCATATTGAACATTAGAATATATGTTTTCATATATCTAAATGTGTAACCTTCGGTAAATAAAGCTTTTATTATTATATTTACCGTAGGGTGGCATATTAAAATCGCACCGTCCGTCCGTACATGCCCTGTCCGTCTGTGCGTCCCCACTTACACATTCGTGTCCGGACTGTAACTTTGTCATGCATTGAAGGATTTCAAAATAACTTGGCACAAATGTGTCGCGTGCAAGAACCATTCGCTTCCTCAAAGGTCAAGGTCACACTTAGAGTTTTAGGTAATGGAATCCTGTATATATGCATACATTTGTGTCCGGACTATAACTTTGTCATGCATCGAAGGATTTTAAAATAACTTGGCACAAATGTTCAGCACATCAAGCCGACGTGTCGCGTGCAAGACCAGTGTCCCTACCTCAAAGGTCAAGGTCACACTTAGTGTTTAAAAGTAATGGAATACTGTATGCATGGTAACTCTGTCATGCATGGAAGGATTTTAAAATTACATAGCACATTTATTGAGCACATGGAGAGGACACAGACTGTGAGACACCTCTTTCGGGGGCATTCGTCACTTGTGAGGGACAGATCTTGTTATTATTATTATTATTATTACTATTATGAGGGGCTAGAACGCATAAACATAACACTACGCGACCGTACAAAGCGAGAACTTAGGAGAACGGGATACTACTATGCTACAAACTTCCATCGCAAGAGAAATGATTATTACAATGCGCGAAGGTAATCCTCGTAAAAGTGTTATATAATGTATACTTTTATAAAATGCAAATATTTACAACACAACGATGCGATATATTTTCACTCACATACAATAATACAAAGTTATAAGGTTATCTCGAGTATTAGCTTGGAAACAGTTGGCGAGAAAACGAGACTGCATCGCGTGACGGCACGTTAACACAACTTAATGCTACGTGATAATATATGATTATCAGACTAATGGTACATTCTTGTACCATGCCTTCGGGTTCACTATTCGTACACAACTGTAGCCTTACATCATGATGTCTAGCTCATCCAGCCTCGTTCCATCGCTCTCGTTTCGTGCTGGCACAGTCTTACATTATCTTCTACTGATCTCGCTTCGTTTAGTCACAGACTCATTTCATTGCTCTCGTGATCACGATTCATATAACCCCCCCCCCCGCCCCCTTAGCTTCGCGAAGCGGGGATGTAGTATTTGCCTCCGTCCGTCCGTCCGTAACAATTCCTGTCCACTCCATATTTCCTTAACCCTTTGAACACATTTTAATGAAAGTCGGGTCAGTTGTTCACCTCATTAAGACGATTTGCAGTATTCTTGAGCCGGTCACGCTCAAGCAAGGTCAAGATCATAACTTAAGGTAAAAGGTTTGAGTCAAACATTTCCTGTCCGTTCCATATCTCCTTCATCCTTTGAAAGATTTTGATGAAACCCAGGTCAGATTTTCACCTCATCAAGACGATGTGCATAGCCCATGAGCCAGCCATGCTTGCTCAATGTCAAGGTCACAACTTAAGGTCAAATGTTTGAGTCTTGAAACTCGTGTCCGCTCTATGTTTCCCTAACCCCTGAAAAGATCTTGATGAAACTCTTGTCAAATCTTCACCGTGTCAAAACGATAAGCAGAACTCATGATCTGGTCATGTTGGTCAAGGCCACAGCTTCAAGTAAAACGTTTGAATCTAGAACTTCCTGTCGGTTCCATATTTCCTTAACCCTTTGAATGGTTTTGATGAACATGTAGTCAAATGTTTACCTCATCAAGTTAATGTACAAAACCGATGATTTAGCCACGCCGACTCAAGGCCAAGGTCACAATTTCAGGTCAAAGAAATGTCCGCTCACAAAACCTACACGAGACCTTTTCTTTGACCACTTGACTTTATTTGCCTTTTAGGAATTCACGCTGTGCACCTCTTAAAGAAAACTAGTCTCCTTCAAAGATTTTATTTAGCTGCCTTCAGATTTCTTTGTACAGATTATGACTATCTCCATGTAAACATGCAAATGTGATTAAATATGATATCTTTCGACGAATACGGTTCTTACATAATCTTTTTGCTCACATGAGTTCGTAGAGCTCAATCTGGATCAGCGTCATTGAAACGCTCAGTAAAATCATTGGGTTTTATTTACACATAATTTCGAGGTAAAATTAGTCGCTGGTCAGTAATACTGCTTTCAAGTTAAACATCGGTCTTTATCGTTGCAACTAAACTTTAAAAGTCCATTCGCACTGTAATACATTGTCGAGATCTCTGTGCGGTGGTTCGACTTTGTTGTCACTGTGGCAGTTATGCTTACCTAAGTACGTGCGTCTGTCCGGATGAGCCTTCCTCGTGCATTGAAGGATTTTAAAATGATTTGTCATACTTGTTTACCAGTTTGTAGCTCAAAGGTCAAGGTCAGACCTACTCAATTTTCCGTAAAAAATAATACGCCGTTTTAGATTGATAGCATTTATGTCGACGAATTTAAATAACATGTTTAAGTCTTTTTACATTGATTTTTCAGACAACCTGTACCTAATTTGGGGAATTTTTGAATCCGTCTGATATGGCGGATATTATTCATAAGATATTCGGTAAAGGACAACACAGTCACCATGGCAGCAAACATGGGGAGTCTAGCAAAAAGGACGAAAAGGAGAAGGATAGCAACGGAGCGGAAGGATACACAAAACAGCAAATGGAATTTTGTAAGTTAAGCATGCAGATTTAGTGGCGTTATTATACATTTACCCTGAATATAGACAGAGCTCAATATGGAACCCCATAAACCTTCAATATATCTATAATAAAGCAATTTTAATAACCTTTAAATTTGCACTGAACTACTTTTTCCAAGTCTTAAATTTGATAAAAAAAATAATTCACTCGTTTACTTTTGTACTATTTGGTGCAATTTATAAATTTATGAATTTCAAACTAGAAAAACAACTGGAGTCAGTAAATCAATCCATTGCGGGCGTGCAGTTAGACTATTGCCTATTGTGCGCGTAAAAGGACTACAATGGTATACACTGTAAACTTATCTTCAAGGTAAAAAAATGTTCAATGGATTGACAATTTTGTGAATAACTTTAGAAGCCTTGAAACAATGATGTAGCATTTTTGAAACATTGTGCCTTCGCAGCAGTAAATGTTTTATTGTATTTTTTTTCATGGGTCTTTAATAGATATTTGAATAGAATAATTTTGCTAAAAATCACTAAATTTGGACTGAAAAAATACAGTTTAAACTCTCTGTAGTCATGAACTGTTCACTTGAAAATCAAATATAATTATACATTTAAATCACAAATTGACCGAGGCACTACATGTATAGAACAAAATGCACGAATTACATTAACCAAATGACTACATCACGGCATTCTAAACTTAGATGTTATATTCAACTGGGAAAAACCAGATATTTATAAAATATGATTAATCGTAGATGATCTACACTTATCAAGAAGTATATATTTATAGAACATGGAATAAATAGTTCCCTCCTGATTGAGAAAGTTAAAGGGGTCCACACCAACCCTAGCAGTGCATATACTCAAGAAGTCAAGATCTGACTTATGAAATGATACAATATATATATTGTACATCCGACTCAGCAAACCCGAGCTTTAACTTCGTGGTCAGTTAACCAAGCAAAGCACTCTCCATGGTGGGGTTTATGCTGAAAAAAAATACAAAAATTCTCGTAGGATTAAGAAAATCTACACGAATCGAGACGATTTGTTTACATTTTACCCAAAAGTCACGTTGGTCATCCACCTTGTTTTAGCCGTTTTTTTTTTTGGAAATTGGGTTTTATTCACACTGTATCGGCAAAACGCACTGGCTCCCACTTAACGATAATGCTCCAACTAACGTAACGAACCGGCTCCAATAAAACATGGCGGATTTCGTAAACAAAACTGACGTGAGTATAACAGATTAGTGTATGTTTTATAGTTATTCGCAAATTCTGATGAAATGAATACTCTTACGGAATGCCCACACCTGTCCTGCATGACCGTAGCTTGTCGGCTTTTTCAGACATCCGTGCGTGTGAAAGTAATGCAAGTTGAATGCAGAGGATTCAACGGTAAACAGTGCGAAAACAGACCAAAAATACATGGATTTTGCACAAAATGAGCGAAGTTAAGGTGTTTAGGATAAAACAAAGCACTGGCATGTTACTTTTAGTCAAATCTCGTAAGATTATACTCGTACATTACCGATCTGGTATTTCTATGGGGAAAAATCTACCTTTTCAACAATACAACGATTTAGACTCCAATTTCAGATACAACGAAACAGTTCCAACTCGTGTTTCACCAACCATTTTTATAGACATTTTAGAACAATTGCAATAATTAAACAGTTCCGATTCGTTTTTCTCAATGTGTTTGCTCGCCATTGATAGCAAATGATGACAAAATAAAAGCAGAAATTTATATATAACGAATGTAAACGGAAAATAAAATAATCTGAGAGGGCGTGTAGCGCTTTTGTCTTATAGTAGTAGTAAACCGAAAAATCTTGGACTATAACTGTACTGTATTGACACCTTTTCTTTATATATTATCAATTGTTAAAAAGTTAAAAAAGGACAGTGAACGATGTTGATGATGGAAAATCCCGACAAAGTGCATTAAAACATTGGCGCGAGTTCAGAAATCGGTGTTACGTTTTAAAAATAATGATAATATTGGTGACACTATGAACTTTGACCGTCCAAAAACCTATACTATGTATTCTTATTCATTTAATGATATACCTCATATACTTTTGAACACTGATTCAAAAGCAAAATAGTCATCACACTACAGTATAAGTCAGAAATGGCTCCCCTTTAAATATATGGACACTATAATAAACAAACACTTTATTTTACCTTTTGATAGGTACAAAATTGAAAAAGCAAGGGCTATGTACTGGCGAAATATTGATAATCGGGCCAAGGTGACAATAGAACATTTGTTCTGCAAAAGTTTGTTTGAAATTAGTAACAAATAAAACATATATGTTGCAGGAAGCTGAATCATAAAAATTGACAGACGAACGACGGACAGAACACGAGCAAAATATAATGAATATTGCTATCATGAACCTTTCGCTTAGGTGAGCTTCATTAGTAATTGCGATAAATATTGTGAAATCCCATTAAGTGTTCTAGTCAAAGACTAAGTACTATAGATAATATTAAACTGGCTTCATTTCAAATAATCATCTTCATGCTACATGTATATGCATGAAATCATTTAAAAGTAGTGGTTTTTCCCGAATAAGTGGATGTAAACGCTGAATAGAGTCCTATATCTTTTACAATTGTGTCAGTACCATGAATGTAGATATACAGGCGACATAAATTGCAGACAGATATATCTACAAAAAAGTTACCAACAATCATAGGAACCAAACATTTTTATTTCTTCTCTATGATTAAAGTGATATTACCGTTCAAAGTGACTTAAAACATTAATCAGTGATTTATACTCCTAGAATAATAAACATTGCCATAGTTATAACTCGAAAATAAAGATCTGTGTAACAGTTTCATTGACATTGAATATAGAGGCAATCTGTAAATTTATAACATTTTTGACTATCCTAGTAAATCCACTATTTTGGTTATGTATATCTTAATTTGTATTTCGTCAATAACAGAAATAACTTAATAAAACTTATTTTTATATGCTTTAAAAGTATGAACTTTTTTGGAGCATCTTTCTTAACTATAAACTAATGTGGCTATTTGAAGGATAATATAACACGCAGTTTAGAGCCTCGTTACCGCCAAAAATGTCCTGTATATCTTGTATTTCAAATATAGAGTGTGAAATTACATGGATAGAAAATACATAAGGAAATACTATTAGCGAGACAGTCTATGTTAATTTTGTTTATAAATTTTACAAAACAAATCATCTCTGATAAAAGTATCACTGTTGATAGAAGAAGCTTTGTTCTTACGAAATGTTAGGTTTGAACTTCCCGTTCAAACTACGTTAAGAATAATAATGTTCATCCTCGTTTTCAACTTCTGAAAGTCTTAATTATTAGTTTCATCTTGTTTGTATGACCTGTAAATATTCACGTGCTAATATCATATGTAATAATATCATATGACCAAGACGATGCACACTATGTATCGGTCCGAAATAAAAAAGGTTCTGCTTTCTTAATGATTCCTGTCATTGTATAGCAAAGTAATTGGAATATTTTCATGTTCTGTGTTTATTTTAAAATGAGGAGAGACAAAATGACATAATCACGTGAGTTTTTGCGGTAAGAGATTCTTTTATAACTGCAATTGTTCTAAAACGTCTGTGAAAATGGTTGGTGAAACACGAGTTGGAACTGTTTTGTTGTATCTGAAATTGGAGTCTAAATCGTTGTATTGTTGAAAAGGTAGATTTTCCCCCATAGAAATACCAGATCGGTAATGTACGAGTATAATCTTACGAGATTTGACTAAAAGTAACATGCCAGTGCATTTGTTTTATCCTAAACACCTTAACCTCGCGCATTTTGTGCAAAATCCATGTATTTTGGTCTGTTTTCGCACTGTTTACCGTTGAATCCTCGCATTCAACTTGCATTACTTTCACACGCACGGACGGATGTCTGAAAACGCCGACAAGCTACCCGGTCATGCAGGACAGGTGTGGGAATTCCGTAAGAGTATTCATTTCATCAGAATTTGCGAATAACTATAAAAAATACACTAATCTGTTATACTCACGTGCGTTTTGTTTACGAAATCCGCCATGTTTTATTGGAGCCGGTTCGTTACGTTAGTTGGAGCATTATCGTTAAGTGGGAGCCAGTGCGTTTTGCCGATACAGTGTGTTATTGTGTTCTGGTCACTGCAAAGAATTATAAAACGTTACGTTCTACATAAGGAAATAAGATCCATGTATTTAAAAACAAAGTTTTTCAGGAGTTTTCGTTGAAATGGACTCTAAATGTTAACAGCTCTTGTTTGAACTTATCAAAAAATGTTCATACATGGAAAAGGCTGTGAATGTAAAACATTTAAGTTTGGTAACACTGTTTTTTTATCAAAACTAACTATTAAATTGTTTGAAAGGTTTTTTATGAAAAAAATCTGTTTTAGTTTGGGAGATGCATATATACTGTGTTGTCCGGAAGGCTACATTCTGTCCATGAACGTTTTGCTCACTGTCATCGTGTAATTGATCATTGCTTTATTTATAAATAGTTGTAATTGACAGCTGTGTCATTTGTGTGCTAATGTGTGCGTAAATCACTTCTTTTTTCGTTGTCCGTCAGGAAATAGATATGTTACACGGATTTGGTTAAAGTATGGCCTATAAATAAATGTATGTTTTATAGCGAGCGCAGTTTTTGGTTCACGTAAACATGCATTAGATAAATATAGCTTATATACGTTTTCCCTCTGCTCCGACATGCTAAAAGCCAACAGTACTCATTTGGTTATTGGTTTGTTTTAGGAGATTTCAACATTAACTTTATTTAACCGAATTCCTTTAATAATAACAAATTGTCTTAAATTGTACACTACCTTGGGCTCCATCAACCTTTAAATTCTCCAACTAGAGTAACGAAAGCTCGTTGGCAAATATTGATCATATTTACGCTACATTTACAGATTACATAAGTGAAATCGTCATACCATCGATAAGTAAAAGTCATCACTACCCAGTTGTATGTTTATATGATTTCAAACGTAGAGATTATAATTTCAAATTAGTCTTGTATGCAAGCATTTTGTCTTTATATGATATCGAAATACAATACATGGAACTGTTATGTCTTTATATGATTTCAACTGTATAGATTGGAATTCCAAATTTGTCTTACATGGAAGCACTTTGTCTTTATACATCTGTATTGAAGTTATAGATGAACTTAGTGAAAATATACTTGTTACTCAAAGGTCAAGGTCACAGGGGCTTGAGATAGTAAAATCTTGTGGACGCCGTATCTCCAAAACTACCTGGTAAGAATGTAATGGTACTTCACAGAAGTACGTTTAAGGTTTAGTTGTTGATGGTCCATATTTCGGGTCACTAGGTCACAGGTCAAGGTCACAGGGTCTTTAGATAGTAAATTCTTGTGCATTTTAATCACCTTAACCACTGGTCACAATTTAGTGATATTTCACAAAAGTGATAAGCACCATGCCTAGTTGTTGATGGTCCATGATTCGGGTCAGTAGGCCAAGGTCCCAGTGGTTCCACATAATAAAATCTTTTGCGCTCTTAATTAAAACATCAAATGTTACACAATTTTTTTATATTGTGTCAGTGCGGTGTTCGATGGGTATTCGTCACCTTCAGTGATAGTTCTAGTTAGCTATACATTGTAGTTGTATATGTTAACTATTAAATATGCAACAGCGATAGTACTGCTGAAGACTTCTTTTTCATGGTTTATTTTTTAAAAAGTGATTGTTTATCACATTCAATGAAACAATATGAAAGAATAAAAATATTTGATACATAACAAATAACTAAACTAACGCGATCGTCAGGAGCGGATCAATGGTCCAGTGGTTAACATGCTGGACTTGTAATCTAGGGATCGCAGGTTCGATCCCCCGCTCCTCCACTGACATAACTATTGGTCTTTCGGATGAGACCTAAAACCGAGGTCCGTCGAATCGGTGCTGTAAACCGGGCACGTTAAAGAACCAGACGGAGTCTCTGGAACAGGTTGCACTATCCCCCGAAAGCTAAAATAACGTTGGTAATATGGATTATCCGGTACCGACGAAAAAACTCTAAAATACATACACGCGATCGTTTTTAAATATATACCTACATTATACCAGTAAATATGACGAGTGTTTATAAACAAGACACATTTAACCCCTGGCTATGTATGCTAACACTAAAACTATATGTGTAAAAATATGCAAATGAAAACGTAAAAATTACAACGTTGACGTAAACATCATTAGTTACGGTAATTTATTATGCATAAAGTGTCCACTTTAATAGCAACAATTTTTTCGACTTCCGTTATCCTGATCATTTATTGTATAAAATGTCCCTTTCAGTAAAACTTAAAATGTCCCAACAACGTATAATAAACAATAGTATTATTGCTATACGCATTATTTCCAAAAACAAAAAGACTGAATAAAGAATTTACCTAATTTTTACATAATCCTTATATGGGATTTTGTAACAGACCCCATCCCTTTTCATTACTTTTTCGGTCTGCGCCAAGAAGCATGTATATTGTATACATATAAGTTTGCCATTCTGGCATAACTTTCACAAATACACCCATTCCGGTAATTAAACATGAAGACAAGCCCTTCAATGTGTAACATGAAATAACATGGGCTGCGTTGTTATATTTTCTTATCCTTCAGTTTTTAGCTCACCTTGTGATCGCCTGGTGTCCGTCGTCTGTCTGTCTTCTTGGCCTTGACCTTGTGTATGCAATGGAGGATGCATTTTTCACTGTAATTTCATGGAATTTGGTCAGAATGACTGTCTTGGTGATATATAGGTCAAGTTCTAATGTTGGTCATTTGGGGACAAAAACTAGGTCACAGGGTCAAATCATAGAAAAATCATGTGCATGCAATATAGGTTGCATTTTTCATTGTCTCTTCATGAAACTTGATTAAAATGACTGTCTTAATAAAATCTAGATAAAATCTGGGTATAGGTCATCTAGAGTAAAAAATTAGGTCAACTGGTTAAATCATAGAAAAACCTTGTGTATGCAACAAAGGTTGCAATTTTCATTGGATCTATATGAAACATGGTCAGAATGACTGCCTTGGTAAAATCTAGGTCAGGTTTTAATATAGGTTATCTGGGGTCAAATATAGATCACGATCATAAATCATAGAAAAACCTTGTGTTTGCTATAGAGATTGTATTTTTCACTGAATCTTCATGAAATGACTATCTTTATAAATTCTAGATTGTGTTTGCATATGGGTAAACTAGGGACAAAAACTAGGTCACGGGGTCAAATCATAGAAAAATCTTGTGTATGCAAAATAGATTGCATTTTTCATTGGATCTTTATGAAACTCGGTCAGAATGACTACCTAGAATCCGAATATAGATCATTTGGGGTCAAAACCTCGGTCACCCATATTAAACATATAAAACCTGTGTACATTTTTGTATGGAATAGAGGTTGCATTTTTCAATGGATTTTCATGATACAGGGTCATAATGACAGCATTGATAAAATCTAGATGGTTATCTGCAGTTAAAAACAAGGTCACGTGGTCAAATGATAGAAAACTTGTGTATTCAGTTGAGGTTGCATTTTTCATTGAATCTTTATGAAACTTGGTCAGAATGATTATCTTGATTAAATCTAAATCAAACTTGAATATGGATTATCTGGGTTCAAAAACTAGGTCACGGGGTCAAATCATAGGAAAACCTTTTGTCCGCAAAATAGGTTGCATTTTTCATTGTATCTTCATGAAACTTGGTCAGAATGACAGCCTTGATAAAATCTAGACAGTGTTCGAATATTGATTATAATGGGTCAAAAACAAGGTCACGTGGTCAAATCATGGAAAACCCTTGTGTATTTACAACCCAATCGTCATGTAGATTGGTCAAAAGGTTTGTCTAGTTAAGGTCAAACAGAATGTTTGTGTTTATGATATATAGTTAAGGATTGAAGTTTGGTCACATTTGGTCAAAAGTAGGTCTCAGGTGAACGTTGTAGAGCCATCTTGGTCCTCTTGTTTAATTCTGATAGAACTTTGTGATATGGAGGTCTATACTTGTAAGTAACAGATTGTTTGTAAATACATTGAAACATCCAGTCAGCACTGTCGCATTCACTTTAGCATGCGTATAATTTGAGTAGATTTACATTTTGTTCATGGTAGCCACTAGTAGATAGATGGTCCTCGTTCTTATTTACATTTGTAACAAATATTTGCAAAGAGTCATAGCTTTCATTAAAACAGTCACATAAAGAGTCACCAGAGGTCATATATCTAACTTTTTCGGCGAAGCCGTATTAAGCTAACTTTTCAACCGCCAAAGAAATGACAAGTAGAATGTATAACAGTTTTATTTTTATGAGAAATTCTCTCTGTAAGTCACCCTTTAATTTGATAGATTATTACCGGATACCTTAAATGCAAAATTAAGCAGGCTGCAACTATGGCAACGGCAAGCCGACGCATAGTCCCTAATCGAGTACTGGAAAGCACTGGAGAATGTGCCTTCTGTAACTGGTGAAATGAATGAGTCAGTGAATTAATTAACTGATTTATTTATTGAATTATCAGACCGCAAGTTTCTGTGACTCCTATTACAGATGTGAGAATATGATTTCCGCTAGAAACAATTGTACCAACACTTACGGACTGTACAAAATTTGCTTTTTCATCACATCGACAACTTGACAATAAATTGGAAAATGTAATTATGTCTTGGTGGGTTATTAGCCCTGTCGTGACAGGCTGTTCTTTTCTAGAAAGTGTAAAATGAGCAAGCTTGTCTTTAAGCGGCTCTATCCGGAAATGTAACTGTCATTCTCGTTTCGAATCTAATACTGAAGTTGCTGGCTTCTGTTTCTGGTCTTTCATGGTATTTCTTATGTGACGTAACAACTTGATAGATATGAACAAGTAGGTCTTACTTGAACTATTATTGTTAATTAGTTTGGTTCATATGCAAAGCAGTCACCATCGCTTAAATTAAACCAAACATATTGGTCATTGCGTAACCGTAAGAAATAAATAATGTCAGTCTGACGTTAATTTCCTAGGGCTCAGCGCGTATTTAGATGGAAAATCTTGATTTTGGGACAATTGTAAAAGCCCTCCATAAGTTATGTTTACAGATAACTTGATTCATTGTGAAAAACTCACTGAGTGGTGTTCATTGTGAAAAACTCATTGAGTAGTGTTCATTGTGAAAAACTCACTGATTAGTGTTCACTGTGAAAAACTCACTGAGTAGTGTTCATTGTGAAAAACTCACTGACTAGTGTTCATTGTGAAAAACTCACTGAGTAGCGTTCATTGTGAAAAACTCACTGAGTAGTGTTCATTAAACATTATCCACTGAGTATCATTCATTGAGCAATTTTCAATGATAAGTACTCATAGACCATAACTGACTAAGAAGTGTTCACTGAGAAAAACCTACTGAGTACCCTTCATCGAACATTACTCACTGGTCAGTACCGAGTTTCTTTCACTGAATATAACTCACTTATTTGTACTCAATGACTTCATTGGCTATCTAACGAAAATGGGGAACAACTGCGAACTAACCCAGTATGCTTCGCAAATGGCCCAAAATAGTATATAAATCAGATTTCAGTTACATTTCCAACAGTACGGGAGCTCCGAATTATCAACGAATTGTTGTTAAACCCTGATTGAGACTTTTGATATACAATATTTATTTGAATTTGAATTAAATTGAATTGAATACAATACGTGTAAAAACGATACAAGTGTTTATCGCAGCTATTCAAAAATAGAACTCGAATGTTTCTAAGAACTATATACAATTTTGTGAAACAGAGCACTTGTACTAATCTTTTGTCCTAGTAGTACAGGAAAATCACTTTAAAACGGAAACGAATGCCTAACTATTGCGTTCTGTGTGCTTTCTTACGTGCTGGTAATTTTTTGAATTTTTCTTTGGGTGTTGAAATAAGTTTTGTTAAACTTATTGGTCTGCTGCACGGCTGCGATTGCATCTCCACACCGAATGAAATACATGTATTATGATGAATGAAAATTAAAATGCTACGACGCTTTAAGACTGCACTTGCTTGTGTCATTCATGTTTACATTGCACTTTGCTCCGATACATTTTTACGTCGCACTGTTGTTTATAAAGCACCGAATGGTTTCGCATATAAATGGTTTGTCGAAGTGAGCTGCACATACTGTGAATTGTTCGAATATATTAAAGCTTTTCTAATAGGACACTAGAGTCTTATTGTAAATATGAACACTTGTATAAATAAAGAAAGAATACCTTTACACTGCTGTAACAGACAAGACAAAAGGATTACTTCCCTTACTCCTTGAATGATCTGTCACTTTTGATAACGTCATTAATATGTTATCTTTATTATTACTTCTTTATCATTTTCTTTTTCAATGTACCGCATCGCCGGTTCTAACCTGAAAATTTGTATATATTCTGGGAAGCAAATGGAAAAAGGCGTATCTAACGAATGCACTCGTTACCTGGGTAACATTCTAACAAAAAGGTAATTTACTTGAGCCAGAAATAGAAATAACAGACTTTCTCTTAAAATAGCTAAAGTAAATAATGAAGAAATGTTTAACACATCGTGGCGGGTATAAATGAGATGAAGACTTTCACGTTCGTTTATATGATACAAACATGTACATTCACCTTGTTCATAGAAAAAAGTTTAACCCTTGAATAACGCTGTTAAATTTCTAAGATGAATTTGTTCGTCTTTCAGTATGGAGTCTATGGACATTACCATTTCTTGCAAAAACCTGTTCTGCAATCGATGAAAAATAAGTAATAGTTAGAGGCTTAATAGAGAAATTTATGCAATACAGAAACCCAAAGGAGGGAGCGCTAGCGACCGACTGGGTTTCTATGTTGTATTAATTTCTCTATTTTAGCCTCTTACTGACTTAGTGTTTGCCCTACATTTAGTCTTTATTTATTACATGTTATGACGTCTTGCACAAACAGGTCTATAGAGCCTCGCTCTATCAAGATAGAGTGATATATAGAATAAATTAGAATTGTTATTATAATCTCTGTTTTTGTAGGATTGGTCTTTGGATATAAAAGTACTTTATTTGGAACTTGTTTAAGGCCCAAATTAGAGCTACCACTGTATTTATCCTGCCACATGATAGTAAGAAGAGACAAACATCTGCTACAGTTTTACTCTGAAATTATTTTCCCTTAAATACGACCTACAAAGATTAGTTCTTTTTTTTTTTTTTTTTTGCTACTAATAATGTTTAAAATAATAAATGCATACAGACACATTCTATGGTGCTGTCCTTTTGCGAGTGTATACTATATGATCAATCTGTCTGACGGAATGTCTCTCCGTTCGTTCATCTTTCCGTCCCTACCTACCAATCATTATACAGAAATTTAGCCAAGCGACATTCTTCTGTTCCTATTAATAAATTAACTAGAAATATCAATGCTCGATGGCTAATAGCGCGCACTTGTGCATATGTTTTATAACTTACACCAGTAACAGCTAATTTGCACATTATTTTTATCTACAATCTAAAACTAGCTAATTATCTATCACATATAGAAAGCCAAGGTTGAATAGATACAATAACCTTCGTAATATTAAGCTCACCTGAACATAAAGTTCAAAAGATTAATTTAGGCCAAAAACTGTATGTGTCCGGTCCCCCGACCGCGTTTACTGTCGACTCCTAACTTTCTTTTGTAAGAAAATGGTCAAAAAGACCAGTTTCAATTTTTTACAAATAAAATAATGCAAAATAAAGAAATTAAGGGGCAAGGAGACCAGGCACACATTTTGGGGGACTTACTAAGTGTATATGCACTCTGGGCGTCCGTCGTCGTGCAATGAACCTTCACAAAATATTGCTTGAATGATCTGGAACTTAAATCGAGAACTGAACCATGAAGATCACGTCAACTAATTTAGTTATAGTTTTTACAGAGGCAATACGACTCCTGACAGTTTAGAGTTTATATTGAACTTAATAAGACACATGAAAAAGCCCTTGTTCAAATGTAAAGACAATACTTTTTTAGTTTAGTTTGCGGACATGGTTTTGATTTACGTATCTTTTCTTAAAGTTTGTGTACAAATGAAAGTTCATGCCGCGGAGGCCTCGAATGTAGAAAAATGACGTGTTTAATTTTAATTTTTGACGAATCTATTCATAGACCAAATTTATTTTACATTCCAAATAAATAGAAACTATGATCATCTTTATCATAAATTTTGTTTGGCACAATTGGTGTTCTTATGTCTCCGTACAAAATAAATCACTGAGTTGCCCGGAGATGTAGCAAAATAATCTGTATAGAAACTCTCGAAAGTATTGCCTTAAAGCTAGTGATTAGTAATAATTTCAAAGCTTTCAAATTCAGATCAGTATACCCAACATGAGTAAAACTTCTGTCGCCTCAGGTGAGCGATTTAGGATAATCGATAGGCCTATTGTTTACGGATAATTGATAATATTTGTTTTCAAATTTCACACACCTTTAGTAGAGTTTCACGAACGAAGACACAGTGGTGGAAATGTTGATCAAGTTATGGGAATATACATTTATTCCATATTGGCGTGTTACTGAATTCAGTGTGGATCTTGCTTCTGTGTTCTGAATGTACGTTTGGTGTGTTTTGTTTTTTGTCTATAAATTTGAGACATTTTCTTTCCGGCGTTAACTAAGATCATCTAGATAATTAGTGAAAACAACATTATTTCACCTATTAACGCTAGCAGCTGTAAACGTCGGGGTCGGCAGTAGACTTCTTTCGTATAGTTTCGTTTTATTAGTGTCATCTCTTGACCCGTGCGGCTTTTTGTTGAGTTTTCAGTTCGTAGAGCTACTGATATGGATATTGACTTTAATAGCACTGGATTATTTAAGGTGAACTTTCGGGTTTGTGTGAGGATGTTTCTCATCTTATTATCTCTTTACATGATTGGTGCAAGCAGCAAATTACTTTTGCACGAGTAATGGCTCTTTGCAATTTATATAGTTTGTGACGCGAATTCTTCGTTAATCACTCAGTACATATTTAAGACTTAAATATGATCTGTCAAAATTATGCAGATGTACAGTAAACCAGCATAAATCATATATTCTAACACTACCGAAAATTTCTCCTATATAACCTATCAAGTATCACTCTAGGCGCCCGGAACTATTTTTGACTGCTGAAATTCCCTCCCGCGTAATTTTTACACAACATCTATGAGTGTGTATGCGCTTATACGCTTGGATTTGTATTGTTGTGAATGAATTCACTAGATGTTAAACAAATCGTTGTAAAATTTTCTACACTTCCGGTATCGCAAGCAATATCAGCATTCAGCAACAACTAAAATAAGACGAATAGCGTTTAATTTGAGGAGTAAAAAACAACAGCGAAAATTTCATGAAATGCAAGGAGTGCACGGAATACTACAAGTAGTACTCCTTCGAACATTTTTTGTTTGTTTAAATTAATGTGTTAGAATGGAAATGTCCTTTGAATGATTCGTAATTAATCGCTCAGGCCTTCGGCCTTCGTGATTAGATTACTACGCATCTACACTCCACACAGTGATAAACGAACCGGTATATCACTCAAATGTTAAATATATTTTTATATATTTTTACATTCAGAACTAAGCTATCATTTTTTATTGGCAGTGAACTGAATCTATGGCGGTAACTTACAAATACTTCTAGCAGAATAGGCCTACGTGGTCTATTCCCTTAGTCATAACGGTTGGTGTCTCTGTATCGTTTGGTTCGGTCATAGTTGGCGTCTTTAGATCGATTGGTTCTATCATGGTTGGTGTCTCTGGATCGATTGGATCGATTATGGTTTGTGCCTCTAGATCGATCGGTTCGATCATAGTTGGTGTCTCTAGATCGATCAGTTTGATCATGGTTGATGTCTTTAGATCGAGGTGGTGTCTCTAGATCGATCGGTTCGATCAAAGTTGATGTCTCTAGATCCTTTGGTTCGATCGAAGTTTGTGTCTCGAACTCGATTTGTTCGATCATAGTTTGTGTCTCCAGATCGTTTAACTGGGTCATGATTGGTTTCTCGAAATTGATTGGTTAAGTAATGGTTGGTGCCTCTAGATCATTTGGTTCGATCATGGTTTGTGTCTCTAGATCGTTTGATTCGTTTAAAGTTTGTTTCTCGAGATCGGTTTATTCGTAGAGGTTGGTGTCTCAAGATTGATTGATTTGATCATGGTTAGTGTCTCTAGATTAATTTGTTCGATAATGGTTGATGTATCGATTTCGATTGATTCGATCATGGTTGGTTTCTCGAGATCGAATGATTCGATCACGATTGATGTCTTAAGACCGATTGTTCTGTCACGATTGGTGTCTCGGTAGTGTTTGGATCTATCATTGCACTTGTCTCGAGGGCGACTGGTTTTTGTCTCGAGAGCGATTTATTAATTTGAAGGAACTTTATTGCACAATCCAGCTGATCACTGGTATGATAATAACTACCAACTATTGTTCAACAACTGTATATTAGTCATGATTTATACCTCGGCATTTTCCGTTGTATATTACTTTAAGCCACGACTAATTAAAATTGTAAGATAACGGCTGATTGCTTCAATGTGATTATCTTTCATTCGTCAATTTGTTCAGTTTATGTAATTTTAAATTCATTCTGACGTAAAGAATTCCTGATAAACACTCAAAGTACATATGTAAATAGCGTGTATGTAGCCATATGCATTAATTCAAATATGAATAAATAGATACTTTACAACAATGTAAATCTCTAACTGTCTGTGATAGTTGTGTAATTTTATTTGGGGAAACACATAAAAGGAAAAGATGTCAAAACTAATGAATCTAGTTGTAATTAAAATAACGGTTAGTATTTTGTAATTAATATGGTACTTGCATATCTAATATTCAACCAATATAGGTTCACGCGTCAGTGCAATATTTCACATTATGCCAGTGTTGCGTGCAAAATTGAATCTATAATAACTAATATTATTTTGTACATAAACTGTCAAATTATGTTAATGATGTATCACGTCAGAATCCTTTATTGATACTTATTAGAAATATGCAAAATATTTAGGTTTTGTTCTATTTTCCATCTACTAAATGCTTGATGATCGGAAATGGTATTTCGGAATCACATAATTATTTTACAACTTGTTATACTGGCGTGCACTGATAAACGTTCACTTTTATTTTTAGTTCTTTTTGCACCCTTTGGATATCTATCTACTGACAACGACTGTTGGCTGAAATTCGGACCAGTGCTCGCGGCGCAAGGATTGCTAAGGTCATGACCATATTCCGCTGTCGGGACTTGGGTCCGCGACCTCCGGGCTAAGAGACGAACGCATTACCCACCTTGCTTTCTCGTTGCAACTGTTATAAAAGTTGTTGCGCCTCTTTTAAATATTAGCACATTTAGTTTGTGGATAATATTTCTGAACCTCTATTTAATTATTTATAACACTTACTTAGGTTGTACCTTTTGAATTTCAAGTAGGAAATATTTATACATTGGTCTTAAAATTGCAATTGACTTACGGTTGAAAAGTAAAAGGTACATTCAATTTCTTTAGGCATTCGATTTTTAATTATCAGTTCAGATGTCACTTAAAGGTTATTATAGGTTGTAAACTATTAGTGTATAATACTTTCGGAGACCGAGATAACATCATGCAAATCCTAGATAGAATACAATTTTGTTGAGATTTTTATTAGCAACTCTGTTTGAACGTTTATCAGCTGAACGTGATGTTTGATACCAGATTTAATACTGGATGTTCAAGGGCTGCTATTTACTTGCGTTTAGAAAGGATTTTGTTTGTGTTTGCTTGATTTTGAATGAAGAATCTGTCAACGCAGAATCTTCGCTTTTCACATTTGTTGTCGGACTATCTTAAGAGGCTCTTAACTCTCTCAAGTGTATATAAAAGTTTGCCAAGTGTCATTGAATTAAAAAAATTCGTTCTCATTACAAAAGTGTGTTTCAATTATAGGATATAATGTGCAATGTTTTGTTATAGATGTGACTTTAGAAAGCCACTTCGCTGAGTATACATAGACCTAAATATAGATGTTTGACAGATGATGTGATTTATTTTTTTCCTTCGAGGTATTTCTCATGGATAAGCCTAGTTGTAGGCTAAGATTGCTCATTTCTTGAAGCTACTGCTTGTCTTTATTCCATCATTCTAACGGCAAGACTCAATCTTCCTGTATGCACGTAGATTTCCAGAGTTTTATAAGTGTAAACATTGAAAAACGGTATAGTAAGCTACTAAGCTATCGCCGCGTGCTACTGGAACAAGGCCAGCGTGCACTCGTTTTAATTCAAAGAAAAATATCAGAACGATTCGGATATACTCTGAACTATTATATCTGTGATTGGACATAATGGCAGAAAAGATTGACAAAGAAGAAAAGCAAGCGAGGGAAGCGGAATTCTGTAAGTGTTTTATAAATGTTTTTTTCTTCTATAATTATCTGAACGTTGAATGTTTGTTCTGTGAAAAGAATACGATTTTTGTCTTATGTATATATCAACTGGTAACAAAATACACATAAATTAGATCCAATGATAGCTCACAAAGTTCGTGTTCCTACAGGTGAAAATTCTAGTTCAAAGTTGATGTAGGCCCGCCCTTTGATATCAAGAGAGCAAATTGATGGAATATCCAGTCGTACTTAATATAAGGTAATCTTTGAATATGTAGACATGGTCAATGTTATATGATCCTAAAATTCATTTGTTGTTGCAAACATGTAGAACTGGGCAAAATAGTAGATTTTTTGCATTCATTCGTTTATATGCGGCTCCGCTGTAGAACCACAGAAAGCAAGTGACAGAAATAAGTAATAAAACGTACTGTTATAGCATATAATAATAATAATAATGATAATAATAATAATAAATTCTTTATTTAAAGAAGGTAACACATACAGAAATATGAGCGAATATTCATATGACTTAGTTTAATCGGGGTGGGGGGAAGAGAAAAAAGAAAAAAAAAAAATTTTTTTTTTTTTTTTTTTTTTTTTTTTTTTTTTTTTTTTTTTTTTTTTAATTTTTTTTTTTTTTTTTTTTTTTTTTTTTTTTTTTTTTTTTTTTTTTTTTTTTTTTTTTTTTTTTTTTTTTTTTTTTTTTTTTTGGGGGGGGGGGGGGGGGGGGGGGGGGTTTTTTTTTTTTTTTATTAAGGGTGGGGGGGGGGGGGGGGGGGGTGGTTTTTTTTTTTTTTTTGGGGGGGGGGTTTTTTTTTTTTTTTTAAATAAAAAAAAAAAAAAATTTTTTTTTTTTTTTTTTTAAAAAAAAAAGGGGGGTTTTTTTTTTTTTATTTTTTTTTTTTTTTTTTTTTTTTTTAATTATTTTATTTTTTTTTTTTTTTATTTTTTTTTGTTTTTTTTTTTTAGTGGGGGGAAAAATATTTTTAAAATATTTTTTCATGTGCATAGTGCGTTGTTTTGGTATCACAATATAAGTGTTGCTTACTGATCGAAGACTATATTATTGCTGGAGGAAAAGTTAAGTAACTCAAGTATGTATTCTGGAGCAAGATTGTGTCGAGCTTTGTAAACAAGTACAGCCGTATGATATAAGCATCTACCATTGTAATTCATAAAACAAAGGTGTGCTACAGGTACGCAAAGGTTTACGTTTAATCAGTCTTGCGACTCTTGCTTGTAACTTGAACATAGCATTTAAACACCGTATTCCGGTTCCCTATATAGTACAAATAAAATTAAACTTTCAATTGAATTTTATACGTGTCTCCTGTTGCTTGCACGTGTAATGTAGGAACTTGTGTTTAATCCCTTCGCGCATATTTTCTATTAGAAAACTGGCATATATCTTTCCAAACAGCTACCATCTGCAGCAGATGACAAATACAACTTGTATCCCATTGGCCATTGTACATGTATTAAGCAACGACCTCGATCGATGCATACCTTTGCTGACAGGTTTGAAATATATTACAAATATCCCTCTCTCTCTCTCTCTCTCTCTCTCTCTTTATATATATATATATATATATATATATATATATATATATATATATATATATATATATAAGGAATTGAATAAAATGACTTGATGTGGCTTTAAAATAACGATTTAATTAACAAAAAATCAACTGTGCTACGCGTTTCATACAATTCATCAGGCACATATATATAAAAACTCAGTGTGTGTTACGGTTGAGGAGTATCAAGGCTACTTTCGAAAATAATGAATTATAAGATATTTTATTTGTAAATGTTTAATATTTCTATAATAAATCAATTCATTGTTCTGATTTAAAATGCTGTAAAAGCATGTCAAACATAGCACTAAGAAATAATTTAAACAATGCTATACCAGATATTTTATCAGGTCCTTCCAATTTAACTAATGTATGATACACCTGGAAGCAAGCCTTTGATGCAGTTTAAATGAAGCGCCGTCATACCGGTTTCTTGTTAATACGTCTACAAATTCCATTGTTGCATTTCAGAGTATGTGGTTAGATTATGCTCACTCCCAACAACACTGGGCTGTGACTCAGCCCATGTAGGCCAGGTCAACCTAAAGTTGTCTCTACAGTAGCCACTCTGCATATGCAAGTCGTACTCTGTTCTTTTCCAGACATGAACTAGTTTGAATTCATATCTCGTTTATGAACACCTGTCTGACACATAACTGTAAGAATTGCAAATTGAGCGTTTACCTAAACAGTACAATTACTTATATGAAATAAAGAAGGACTTACAACAGTTTTAAGGTCAACCTTCGAAATAGTATATATAAATAAGGGAAGTCTAAGATGCCTTAGTCAGAACAAATGTCCCGGTAGAAACGCCGATCATTAAAAATTCGACAGGTGAAGAGTCATGCAACTCGAAGCAAAGTTTCAAACCCTCCGCAATCAGCAGCAGGTGGAACAATGCTACCACTGTTACAATTGGAATAGACTATGCACACTTAAGATTGCAGTCTCCTATTATATAGTTTTCTATGCTGTGTCTTCAAAGTTTACATCTACATTGGCCCTAATTGATGGCCGTTCAAGTGCCCTTTTCCGGTGTAACTCGATACTATAAATAAACCACGACATGTACAAATATGTTAAAATATTTCTGTCTGTACTGACTGACATATAATTTGTTGTTTAGCGCTGTATTTTTTAGTTGAAACTCAATACTTTATAACATTAATTCATGGCTTACGTCGCTTAAAAAAGATAAGTTTTAAATACTATTTCATATAAATTCCATTGAATAAAAAAGCGCCTCGTATTTGTTTATTATATATATAAAGTATCAAACCGGGTGTAAGTGTAAAGAGGAGACAAAATTATGATATTGATATTTGATAAACATAGCAATAGCAACGTCATTATTATGTGTTTCAATAGTATGGGACAGTTGCACTAACTATGAAAAAAGATTCTCTAGAACGTCTTAATACGAGGCAGCCAGAATTGTTACTGGCCTAACTCGGTCCGTCTCCATTTACAAACTACTGAATGAAATAGGCTGGATGACACTTTCTGACTGTAGAAAAATGCAAAAACTGATTTTAATATACAATAATAAAAGAAACGAGTTACCATCGTATTTAAGTGAGCTTTTTCCACCCACAGTACACGACAGTTTAACTGGCCAAAATAATCAATATTTATTAAAGAAACTCAAATGATTATTAGTACAGTCATTCTGGGGTTGGACCGGGAAAAATTTGAACAGAAATGAATCCTTCACCATGACTTTGCAAATGGACTACCTTTTAACATCAAGAAAAGTTCCCATTGATATGTGTGGTGGAAATGTTATTTTTGGGTATTTTCATGTTTTTGCGATGTTTTAGGTGGGAATTTTTGTAATTATATTTCTTATTTTGATTATTGTCAACAAATACTTATGTTGTTTTCATTTTTCAATTCAAAACTACTATAACTATGTAATGAAAATATTGGGTGAAAATTGTCCATATTCACTTTCTTTTTGGGGCATTTTCATGCTTTTTTGCCGTTTTAAGTGGGAATTTTTGTAGTTTTATGTCTTATTTTGATTATTGTCAACAAATATTTATGTTGTTTTTATTTTTCGATTCAGAATTACTGTAACTATTCAAAAAACTTTTTGGGTGAATATTGTCCAAATGCATCAACTTTTTGGGGATTTGAATTAAAACATACATGGTTGAAAAATATCTATATTCATCCAATTTTTGGGGCATTTTCATCCATTTTTGATGTTCTAAGTGGTATTTCTGAAGTTGTATTTTCTTATTTTGATCATTGTCAATTCGTTTTTTCGTTATTCCTACTTTTATTTAAATCTACTGTATATTTGAATTAAATATCTAAGCGAATTTTATCCGTATTCAAGAACTATTTTGGGTAATTTTCATGTTTTTTTAATGTTTTGAATCACATTTTCTGTATTTCATTTTTGTGTCGCCCTTTCGGAGAAAAATGCGATACACAGGGATCCTTTGTCTGTCAGTTGGACCAGTCCGTCGGTCAGTCACAAAAACTTAATGTTGGATATAACCTTGCCATTTCTTAAACTTTCTTCATCAAACTTTCAAATTATATTGCTTATGACAAAAGGCTCGTGAAGTCGCCCAATTTTGATGGTCAAGGTCATTTTTGACAGAGCCATGCTCATTTAGTACTTAGATTTTGTCACGAGAACCAAACGTTGGCTATAGCTTTGCCATTTCTTAAGATTTCTTCATCAAACTTTCAAATTGTATAGCTTATGACAAAAGGGTCATGATGCTGTTTTTGTAGATCAAGATCATATTTGACAGAGTTATGCCCCTTTTTGTTCTTGGATTTTGTCACGAAATTATTGGTTATTATGACAAAGTGTAAGAAGGAGGGCGACATAAAAGTGTTCTACTGAAACACCTATCTAGTTAAAGTTTGATTATTGTCAACGTTTATAAGTATCCTTCATATTTTTTCTATTCTACTAGCAGTTTGATTCTTGTTAAACTGGGTGGAAATGTATCAGTTTGACCAACTTTTTTGGGTCATTTTCTTGTCTTTTGATGTTTAAAGTAGCAATTACTTAAACAGATTATTCAAGTTTTATTTTTTGTCGGCATATATTTATTAGTCACATAGTCTCGTATTCAGTATTATTATCAGCTGAATTCTAGATGACTGTGCAAACACTGAATCAGAGAATGAAATGGTACATCAGGGGCACAATATATTAGTGGAACAATCTGTTCAACGCAAGGGCTAGAGTCTGTGTTGATGGGATACAAAGTTGTAAATTCTTACAACCACATAGTGGCCCTCAATGAGATTAATTGTCACCCACCCTCTTTCTTCTTTTCAAAAAAAACTTCCAAGAGGAGTTAAAGCTTCCTCTATGCAAACTACCTTGTGCTTTGATGTTCAGATGCATCAACTGCCAAATTTAGAATGCAGCAACCTGCGGACATGTTTTCAGCATGGGCAGAAGACTGGTGCGTACATGTAAAATGCAGGAGAGAGTAAAGCTAACGATAATACGTAAGTTAGTTGACACTAACTAAGTGAGCGAATGAGAAGATACTGAATACAGTATACTTGGGAACAGTGAGGCCCACCTTAAATACAGCTTAGACGATGGCCGCAGCCGGATAAGGTCCAAAACAAGGCCTTAAGAATAATTACTTGATATAAGTGTACAGACAATTTTAAGGCAATGTGGAAGTCACTGCCATTCTACTAATTCGTAAGAGAAGGTATGCGAAAGCGCTAATGCAAGGCAGCAAGTACAAGTTCTTGCCAGATCACCCCATGAAAACAAAGCTTGAGGCCCAATTGTCTGAAAAGAGGGAACTGTGTCCATGAATCCCAGAAGCTGTCAAAAGCAAATGCTGTTTATCTTGGGTCACCAACAACATTTGATCAGTGGGAACTGCCGGAGCCACAAAGGTACAACATGTCAAACATTAGTATCTGCACTACAGTACCGGGTTCCAACTCGGTATGGAAGATGATAATATCAAAAGATCCATAGCACAAGCCATATTCTCAGAAGATAATCCATCAGAGACATAGCCGCATATGTACTCAGACTGCTACAGCTGCTATACAAGATGGCGGTCGCTGGTATTTTTATAATGTACACAACTGCTGGGTCAGAGATAGTTAGCATACAAGCAGGCAAACACTGTTACAACTACAAAACAGAAATAGAAGCCATCATACAGCAGCGAAAGCAGCTGAAGAGTCAGAAAAGGAGTCGAGTAGTCGTTCTAACACATGCTGTATCAGTCCACAAAGCAACGGCTTATGTCAAATTGTCATCTCTTGCCCAAGAACATAACAGGTTCAGCGAGAAGCAGAAAGTTCCACTCAAATTGATGCTTTAAAAACACTATGGTGTTCATAACAATGGGATGGCAGAGCAATTGGCAAATCAATGGGTAAGAGGCGACCTATCACTCCATAGAGTCACTTATGAAAATATTAAAGCTCACGGTGACTAAGATTCTTACAAGAGTGTAGAGGCAGAAAGATGACTACCATCTACTAGGCAAATGGGAACAAGCCATTCAGTATTCAGTACAGGACACAACAGTCTCGATGCTCATACATATGTTTGAAGAACTAAAGCTGTTGAGTGTGTGGTCCTTCGGACCAAACACCAGTGCTTTACTTGAGATATGTTCCACTCACTCCCCCATCTTTTTAATGTAGGAATTTCAGCTAATTGGATTTTAAACTTCGATTGATTATTGCCAACATGTATACTTAAGGACAAAAGTTCTGTCTGGTTCAAACTTGTTTAATTAAATTTTAATTGTACGTTACTTTTAAATTTTATTTGCAAATTTATATTTTGAGACAAATTGCTACATCACAAGGTGTTAAGAATTCTATACAAAAACATTCAATCAACCGTGACGGCATAAACCATGAATTTCACATTTATCTAAATTTTATGTACATAAAGCTTTTATAATCATAAATATTGCAAGTGATTTTTGTAACCAAAAGGATAGTCCTATTGAAAGACGTAAAAAATTAGACAAAATTTACTGAACGTATATTGTTATTACGAAGCATTCAAGATAGCAAAATTTGCGTGTTTTATATTGACTGGAGGTCAGTGAGCCTACAACACATGTTTCACGTGCATTAAACGCCCACAAACATTCTATCTGACGTCACGAACATTGAAAATGTGTAAATTGATTTGAAAATGATGATATTCTTATGCTTTTCTAATTATGAATAAAAATATCCAATTTCAGTTTTTGTGTTTCTTTAATTATACCGGACAGAACTTTTGTCCTTAAGTATATTAATTTCTTTCATGTGTGTCCACTCAGTAATACTAATAGCTTAATATTTCTATTTCTATTTTCATGAAAATGTATCTCTCTTGATCAGTAATTTGGGCATTTCCTTGGTATTTTTATGTTTCAAGTGGGAATGCTGTACTTTAATGTTTTAAGTTCAATTATAATCAGCAAATGTTTATTTTGTTCGTACGTATCAATTCAGAATTTCTATCAATTTGGTTCTTAACCATTTGTTACCTATCTTCACTATCTTTTGGAATTTGGTCATGTTTTCATTATTTAAGTGGGACTTGCTGTAATTTGATGTCAGGCTTCATAGTCTTCAATAGGAAATTTCAATAAAAGAAAGCATCTGCCAAGTACGATTGTCTTCCATAATGAAGAACTTGTGAATGAAAATGAGATTACTGATAATTTCTTGTTTTGATATACATATGTAATTGCTGCAAAAACAAAAAAAATATGTAGACATTACCATACCTCAACATAAAATGGCAGTAAATCTTGATTGTAATACAATAGATTTACTCGAATAAAATCAGATGACAAAGGTTTTAAAAATTAGTTTTATGGTTTCCGAAAATCGATTATTCCTAACATTCTGCATTACCAAGCAACACAAGTCCCTTCGGAGCTTTGATTTCCTTCATGTATTATTTCTGTTACATCATAACTAGCCTCTATTATAATGACGGGTGTGGTTTAGTTTGCTGACTCGAGACAACTTCACCCTTTTGGTTGAAGGCTTTAGCATCGAGTCTGACATTTTATATTACAAAGTAAGAAGTTTAAAACCGAAGCTGGTTCTTCACAGAAATCCTATTAACCTGTTTATATATTTTCATTCAGCTTATATATATATATATATATATATATATATATATATACAGTATATATATATATTTTTTTATCACTGTAAATTGTTTTGCATGTAAAAGTAGTCAGTTTTCATTAAACAAAAGAAAAAACAGGTGAAAAGTGAAAATAAACAAAGGACCATGCAATACAAAGTTAAATTACGTGTTTATTACTAAAAACAACCATTTGACCTTGACCTTCAGTTATAGGTCAAGAGTAAAAATGTCTGTAAAATGTTTAAAATATATTGCTCATCAATATGTTTGAAAGAAATAATACAAAAACTATTAAAATATACAAAAAATATTGCAAAAGATGCAATGAGTAATGGTCAACTTAACCTTATTTAACATTTAAAAGGGCGTGACCTTGACCTTGAAAAAAGACTATTTCCACCAATGGAACTTTTGGGAACTTTGTTGTTTCTGAAACTACAGATGTTGGTGATAATGAAAATATATGTTTCATTTCTGTTCAAATTTATTCCCACTTTATCATATTTTTGAGCTAGGATGACTGTACTATTATCTTACAATGCCCTGACGCTTGGTTATATATATTCCCGTTCAACATTACTTTCTTTCCTTAAACTGTGGAATGAACTCGACATAGAAATAAGAGAATCTCCTTCTTTCAATTTTTAAAGGAAAGCTCAAAACACCATTTAAATTGAAAACTGTTTCTTGCTATTATCTATCAGGTAAAAAGATGTTTTGCAGTACATCATGCCCGAATAAGAAATAGCTGCAGCAATTTATATGCTGACTTGTTCTACAATCATCTACGAGTTCACCTGTTTGCCAATGCGGACACGGTGAAGAAAATGCAGAACATTACTTTTTTAAATGTACACTTTATTCAAATGAAAGAATTGAGCTTTTCCGCAACACGAGAGATTTTCACCTCTCAGCACAACAAAACTGCTATTTGGCAATGACGCACTAAATGACGTCCAAAAATACCCTGGTCTTTAACGAGGTTCAAAGATTTATTAAGAACACTACTAATGGTAATTTCTAAATATCTATTGTCCTCCACAAATTCTGCTTGGGTTTTGGCGGGGTGTTTTGTCGGCGGCGGAGTTCATATTGCGGAGATGTGTGGGTTGCGAATGTTTTCTTTCTTATCCTTCTATTACTTATTTTCATTTTTTTCCTTATCATACATACTCTAACAAATATTATCTCATGTACTTTTTTACAGTACTGATATACCTATGTGTTCTAAAACATCTTTCTTCTTGCCATTTATTTTTTTCTTCTTCCAAAAATGACCTTTTTGTCTTACTTTACTTAGTTTCTATGTTAAACAAAATCGTCTTCACAACCATCTTGCCATTACATTTATATTTATCAGCCGTTTACTGATGTTGCTATAACTCGTGGCCCAATCCATTTGTCAAATGTATTTAAATTGTTTCTAACCAAATGTTATACGTGCACTTGTACATAGAACAATAAAAATAGTATTAAACTAAATGTGTTAGTCATGATCATCTGCATCATTATCATAACAGATATCAGTCATCACCATTATCACACTTCAAGGAAACTGTCAACATTATGATTAGCAGTCAAGAATTATTCTTATACTAAATTACTTTATTTTTAATCTATCTGTCAATTTCCAACTTGGTATCTTTTAAATTAGGTTAAGTTTGATGTTCAAGAACTAAGGCACCAGGTCAGAGAAAAGGTAATGTCCTTGAAGTTTGAACACTCTAAAAACCACATTTTGTACCATACAGTATCCGTATTAAAATGTATTAGAATATTTGCCTATGTGATTTGTAGATAGGCGCATGTGGTTAAAAATCTAGGTTACCAGGTTGAATCAAAGACACAAAAACATTGATATCAGTCAAATTGTCTAGACCATACGTCTTCATAATTTTTAAGTAATAATAATAATAATAGTAATAGTAATAGTAATAGTAATAATAATAACTGTAATTTTTAATGTAGCGTGCTACAGTACAAAAACATTATACAACTTATTTCCATATTGCCTACCTTTGATAAAGATAGTCGGCGCAATTTTTGTATATGAAAGCGATTGTTAGCTAGATTTTTATAGTAAAAAATAATTTTATTCAGTTGGGAGGCGCAAAATGTCACAAGGTGAGAAAAAAAATAGGACACTGACCGGGATTCGAACCCATGTACCTTCCTTTGCAAAGTTGTGCTAATGCTCTCCCGCCACTTATCAAATTTGTCTTCAATAGTAATAACATAATTTTTATCAATCGCGACATGTGTATCAGGAACATAAACTTAATTCTTGTTAGCTCACTTGGCACGAAGTGCCAGAGTGAGCTATTAGGATCGCATTCCGTCCGGCGTCCGTCGTACGTCCGTTAACATTTTCCTTCAAACGACATCTTCTCTGAAACTAATAGGCCAATGATGATATAACTTGGTTACGATGTTCATTGCATCAAGCTCTTTCATAGTTGTTCAATAATTCCATTCCATGCAGAACTCTGGTTGCTATGGCAACAGAAAGGAAAAACTTTAAAAATCTTCTTCTCATGAACAGGAGGGCCTAGAGCTTAGGTATTTGGCATGTGGCATAGCTTTGTGGACTTCTACCAAGATTGTTCAAATTATGACCCCTGGTTCAAAATTGAGTCTGCCCGGGGGTCACTTGTTTTTATATAGGCTTACTTAGGAATAATCTTTAAAAAATCTTTTTCTCTGAAACCACAAGTCCTAGAGCTTAGATATTTAGCATTGTGGCATTACCTGCATGGTAACCCTCGACCAAAAGTGTTCAAATCATGACCCCGGGTCAAAATTGACCCTGCCCGGGGGTCTCTTGATTTTACATAGGCTTATATGGAAAAAATCATGAGCCCAATGTCAAAATTTACCCTTTCTGCTATTGATCTTCTATTATAGCCAATGGCAGCCTGGTGAGCGATAAAGGGCCATGTTGGCCCTCCAGCTTTTCTTATAAATATGCTACTCGTATGATTGACGGTTATTCACTGGCCGAGAAAGTATAAATACTCTACACTTATAATTAACATTAATTTGGAGGTAACAACATACTATGTATATGTACTTTAATTATAACACATTCAAGAAAAATTGAAAACGCCAGGGTATTTTATTGTCTATTCTCATTCTCATCATATATGAAGAAATTTGTAAATATCGTAAATTACAAATCAAGTAAAATGACCCAAAAAGACTGAAAACAAATACTGCCGACCGAAAACAACTTGTTTTTCTAAAGACTATACTATATCGCTAGTACTGATTGACTATTTACAAATTCATTCATTTATTTAAAACTCAAATTATAAATTATACATTATCTTTTGAAAAAAAAAGTTGTTTTCGGTCTGTATAAACTGTTATTTCGGTCCATTTCCAGTCTTTTTTAGTCTTATTCGGTCTTTTTCGGTAATTATTTGCACCCTGTGTTATCAAATTAGAAGGTGCCTTACAGCGTAAATTTCTCATTTAAAAAAAATGTTATACATCAAGTCTACTGCTCATTTCATTGGCCGTTGAAGAGTTCCAAGCGAGCTTAACACGGCTGTGCCGAAAAAATGAATTATTTACATTTATACAATACATAAATTCAATTCAAAGCCAACAGTCATACATATATGTACATATACAGAGTTCTTACATACCAGATCGGAATATCTGCAGACTTTACCAGTGCTGGAATATCTTGTCTGTCATCCCTGGTATAAGATGACTTAATGACGTCAAAACGAACTTCTTTTATGAATGAATGTGTAAATTCATACATTACAACCTGAAAATAGCGCTTAAAATTAAGTCATTAATTCTCTGTTACTTCTACTATTATAATTAGAATATGGAGTGCAAGAAAAATAATCTATCACTGGCTGCACGTGCATATGAGAATATCCGACACTCGGATACTGGTTTTGGCGACAGAGCCTCGTTACCGCTAAAAACAAATACCTTTGAGCCAGATTCTCATCTGCACGTGCAACCAGTGAAAGATTCTTATAAACTATTTCTTCGACAAACATATCTCAAATACAGATTTATTAAGGAGCATTGTCATTCATTTGAATCATTACAACATAAATACAACATATTTCTTGTATTTACAAGTATGATAAAGTACAAATTATTGCTGCATGAGAAAATCCTTTAAAGCACATTAGAGCGTGGAAACATTGTTATGAAGTTTTATGTGAGACGGAAGTGAATTCTATACTTGTGCAGCTTTATAACTAAATGATTGTATCAGGTAGTTCGTTTTAGATTTAATCAGAAATATCCTTGTGTTTATATAATCGCAGACCATAGTAATCATTAAATCTGAAATGCAAATTGGACGATCTCCTTTTTAGCTCACCTGGTACAAAGTGCCAGAGTTAGCTATTAGAGTCGCATTCCGTCCGGCGTCCGTCGTACGCCCGTTAACATTTTCCTTTAACCAACATCTTCTCTGAAACCACTTGGCCAATGACGTATAACTTGGCAGGAATGTTCCTTGCATGAAGCCTTTTCGTAGTTGTTCAAATAATTCCATTCCATGCAGAACTCTGGTTGCCATGGCAAAAGAAAGGAAAAACTTTAAAAATCTTCTCTCAAGAACACGAAGACCTAGAGCTTAGATATTTGGCATGTAGCATTTGCTAGTGGACCTCTAGCAAAATTGTTCAAATCATGACCCCTGGGGGGAGGGGGGGTTGTCACTTGGTTTTGCATAGGCTTATATAGGAAAAACTTAAATAATCTTCTTCCCTGAAACCACAAGGCCTAGAGATTAGATATTTGGCATGTAAAAATGTCTATTGGACTTCTACCAAGATTGTTCAAATCATGACCCCCAGGTCAAAAATAACCCTTCCCGGGAGGGGGTTGGGGGAGCAGGGGGGGGGGGGTGGAGGGGAGGGAGGTGACTTGATTTCAGATAGGCTTATATAGGGAAAACTTGAAAGGCCGACAGGCAGAGAATAGATATTTGGAATGTTACTTAGCATTGTGTAGTGGACCTCTACGAATTATGTTAGAATCATGAGCCCTTGTATTATAGCCAATGGTAGTCAGGTGAGCAATATAGGGCCATCATGGCCCTCTTGATGTAAAGTTGTAATTTTATTTGTGTCCGATTAATGACAAAGTCACCAGAAATTGCAACGATATTCCATGGTTGACATAATATATGGGTTGTAATAAAGCAGGTTCATCTCGTCTGTTCAGTAAAAGGCAATTCTTCTAAGAAGTGCAAGTTGTGAAAGTTTATTTGCAACGCTACTGTCGTGGGAATGCCAAGACAGAGTTTCGTCAACGTGTACACCAATTTACAGAATTTTATGAAATAAACAGTGTCTATGACTGAGCCATCTATAGTTAGTTCGAGCTTTTTTGCACGTCGTACATTTTGTTTTTGATGTTTGAAGTGACATGTTATTTATTGTACACCAGTCATGGACATAATAGAAGCTATACTGAAGTTCGGACTGAATTTTTGAAATAGTACTGGCGGATTTATGTAAGGTGGAGCGGCCACGTGGGGTCAACTAGATACTTGGCCCCTAGTAGTTTTGTCGCATTCAGAGCTAAACCTCTGTCTTATCAAATGTTGGAGATCTTCTCTGTTGGCTCGACCGAGTGATGCATTGTCATGTTGGTCCTCTTGTTTTATGTAAGCATGTGTTTATGACAAATAATAATATACCTTCGTATAGCACATATCATATCTCAATTTCACGAATGAAAAATTACAGAAAAGGCGGAAGTCTTTATTGTTTTGTTCAAATTTATACAAAATATTTCATACGTGGTAAAATATTTTGACATGTGTCACTTTAACATAGTGTTCTGTGCTAAACCATCTTTAAATTCTTGCCGCATAGTTATCCCATCATTTAAAGTTTACACACTCTAGTGAATGCGTGTTGCTGAATGCTTTAAAAAGTATGTGATTTGTGAAATAAAATCCGTTCCAAGTTGGCAGTAACAGTACTAAGTATTAACAGTAGCAAAAACGTGAAGTTGGCAGTAGCAGTAGTTGACAGTAGCAGTAGCAAAAACGTGAAGTTGGCAGTAGCAGTAGTTGACAATAGCAGTAGCAAAAACGAGAAGTTGGCAGTAGCAGTAGTTGGCAGTAGCACTAGCAAAGACGTAAAGTTGGCAGTTGCAGTAGTTGGCAGTAGCGGTAGAAAAACGTAAAGTTGGCAGTAGCAGTAGTTGGCAGTAGCACTAGCAAAGACGTAAAGTTGGCAGTAGCAGTAGTTGGCAGTAGCAGTAGCAAAGACGTAAAGTTGGCAGTAGCAGTAGTTGACAGTAGCAGTAGCAAAGACGTAAAGTTGGCAGTAGCAGTAGTTGACAGTAGCGGGGTGGGTGCGTGTGGGTGCTAAGGTGGTGTGTGGCAGTAGCAGAGAAAAACGTGAAGTTGGCAGTAGCAGTAGTTGGCAGTAGCACTAGCAAAGACGTAAAGTTGGCAGTTGCAGTAGTTGGCAGTACCACTATTAAAAACGTAAAGTTTGCAGTAGCAGTAGTTGGCAGTAGCAGTAGCAAAGACGTAAAGTTGGCAGTAGTAGTAGTTGGCAGTAGCACTAGCAAAGACGTACAAGTAAAGTTGGCAGTAGCAGTAGTTGGCAGTAGCAGTAGCAAAGACGTAAAGTTGGCAGTAGCAGTAGTTGGCAGTAGCACTAGCAAAGACGTAAAGTTGGCAGTAGCACTAGCAAAGACGTAAAGTTGGCAGTTGCAGTAGTTGGCAGTAGCAGTAGCTGGTAGTTGCAGTAGTTGGCAGTAGCAGTAGCAAAATCGATAACTGAGGACAACTTTTTTTCACAACTGTTAGGACAAAATTTGAAAGTGATGACAAAAACCCTGTGCCTACTTTAACGATGCGCGCAACAGAATGCTGAACACACTTCGAGGACATTGGGAGAGGGGGAGTATATGGGTTGTTAGGACAAAATAAAGAGAGACAAATTGTCTTCAGTATGATGAAGAAGTCCTTATTACATCTTTGCTATTGACAAAGTCCTCACTATTGATATCTTTTTATCTATTATTCCCTCTCTAGTTTGTCCTTGCAATTACTGTTTAAATTGTCCAGGGTTCTCTCTATCTCTCTAGGCAATTGTAACCGTACTTGTAAGGACAAACAAGAGAGGGAAAAAGAGATAAAAAGGGATAAATAGTAAGGACTTTGTCAATAGTAAAGATGTAATGAGGACTTCTTCAATCATACTGAGGACAATTTGTCTTTACAACCTAAATACCCCACAATGCCCCGGAAGTGTTTTAAGCATTCTGTTGCACGCAACGTAGAATTGGGGACAGGGTTTTTGTCCTCACAATAGGTAAATTCAATCCCTCTCTCTCTCTCTCTCTCTCTCTCTCTCTCTCTCTCTCTCTCTCTCTCTCTGTCTCTCTCTCTCTCTGTCTGTCTCTGTCTCTCTCTGTTTCTCTCTCTCTCTCTGTCTCTGTCTCTCTCTCTCTCTCTCTCTCTGTCTCTCTCTCCACTGTTGATTACATGTGGAGTGAGTGTCGAGAGCAGTTAATCTAAATTGTAAGAACTTTATTCGCAATCGAGAATAAATGAATTAGTTAATTACAAATTACATTATACAAAAGTTCAAACAGATGTTGTTTGAAGATACTCTGCCGTGATTGAAAAGCAAACATCGTAGGTTAGGATTAGACTTACCCAATCTGCTTATTGATCATGATCTACGTTGTTATATACCGCCCTATCTTGAAAGTTTAAGACAACTGAAGTTTTGAATGTAAGTTTTCTTGTGTGAAAAACTTCGAAATTTTCATTCAGGATACCTTAATAAAAGTCACTCAAGTTGAAGAATTTATTGGCATAAACATATATTCATGTTTCTCGCCAAAATACAATTTTTCGCGGTTTGAAAACAAATGAAAATTATGATGTTCAACATGACAAAAACAGTTTATATACATGACAATATAATCAACATGGTCATCACGACATTTTATAAGTCTGTGCACAGCAACAATGTTATTTTCCTACTTCGTTATTGCTGTAGGCCCTTTCACTATCGCAAGCAGTTTTAGACGACAGCCGTACTTGTTCAGTCTTTGGTGGATCTATTTTTCTTTCTATTTTTAACTTCTTGCTTTAGATATTATATTCCAAGTAATGCGGATTTCATGAAAGTTCCGGTATACATACACTATACAAATTTAAAACTTCTTAAAGGTCGTCTTTGTTTTGGAATCGCACGTAGTAAATTATTCCCGTTTTTTAACCCACGTTTTTCCTTACAGGGTTACCGAGGAATGTTTTCATAATCAGAGACACTTTTAATGCTAACTTTCTTAAATAATTCTCGTGAACACTTCATTATCAAAATGTCGGCCGAAGTCATTATAAGTTCACAGAGGTATAAGCAAATAAGGCAGAAGTATGCGCCTTTGTATAATGTATTTAATAAACAGGCTTTTTATCAGCTATAGATACAAACGGGATTTTACGAGGACGACTCTAGCCGGCTACTCAAAAGGAAGTGCGACAACAACAACATTCTCTATCACTCGTATATGACTACTATATCTATTTGGGTCCGGATTAGAAAGATCTCAGATCTCACAAGGATTTTGACGCAACATTTCAAGCTTACTAGGTTCGCCTTTTTGAAAAAAAAAACAGTACTGGTAGTTTTTCGGGTGGAGCGATCCGTTGGAACATCTGTATTCGGCGGCTAAAAGTTGTACCAGTGTCCACCCATACTAAAACAGTCAGCGACATTTCAATCCGTTAGTGCCGCTGCTTTATCTTGATACACAGAAACATACCAGATCTACATGAATGTTAATAACATCGTGAAAACCGCGTAAACAATTATATAGTGCAATTTATATATCCGGATTTGGTTGTTAAGTACTAAATTAACTTTATAAGGTAATAAACCGTGTTATCAAAGTTTCGTATTTCACGTCGAACCTTAACTTTCTGGTAGGGTTGAAACCGCACAATGTTTATTTTATCATCTTACCACGGTTATCTAAAGAGGATATCAACAATTTGCCTTTATACAGTCTAAAAGATAATTTACAAACATCATATGCATTATAAAAGTAAGACAAGATGGTACGGATGTAAATAACATTGTTATTGTCGTTAATATTACAAACTGCTTTACGTCAGTCACACGTTATCTTTTATTTTTTGTACCTGCCCTATTATATGTGAAGTCGAAATCTTAAAGATGTGTACAGATTATAGTAGGCCCGTAAAATTGTATAAAGATAATCTTCAAGTTTTATTTATCTAATTATAATAGATCTAGTATATCTCGTGTTGTTTGGATATATAAAAACCCTGATGAGTATCTTTTCCTGTCCGCTTGCTAAACTCGGTTCAAGGACAAAAGTTGAGTTAAGTTATTGTGAGACACAGGTCAATACTCCAGTCCAACATAAGTTTTACAACGTTAGCTTTTAACAAGAACTATCTGCAAAAAAAGATGGTCGGCGCAATTTTGAGTATATGGAAGCGATTGATAGCTAGATTTTATAATAAGAAATACTGTCAAGTTGAATTTTTATTCAGTCAGAAGGCGCTAAATGTCATAGGGTGAGAAAAGGTGTGCACCTTGACCGGGACGCGGGTTGGTTGGGTTTTTTTTTTTTTTTTTATTTTTTTTTTTTATTTTTTTTTTTTTTTTTTAATATTTTATAATCAACACTAGTTTGGCGGTTACGGCATATTATGTATTTTATTATCCTTTCTCATTCGGTATTATCCAATTAAAAGGTGCCTTACAGAGTAAATTTCTCAATTGAAAAATTGGAATACGTTCGACTTGTCATTTCATTGCCGGTTGAAAAGCTACCGACTTCCGGTCAAAAGCGAGCTTAAAACTGAATGTATGTTTTTCGCATAATTATGCAAAGTACGGCGATAGCCGGAGTTCTCCCCCCTGCCATCGGCCATATCAGCGTTTAATTTTATTATATAATTTATGCTCTAAGGCACTTACCTTAATGAAAAAGGTCAACAAGAAAAATCACAGTGGGCCCACAAATAAAACTGTTGATGTCGAGGTATGGCCCCAAAAGAACTCAGTCACACCAACTCTGTAGTATCGACACTTTACTGTTATCGAATAATATGTATACAGTATGTGTTAACTTTTCATTGCCAGTTAAATGAATGAAGATTTTTATGATTATTTGTCGTAAAACATTAACAAATGGTTTAAAAGCTGAAAATGATAAGTAAAACAATGTTGAAGAAAAAAATAAACTTAATATGATGTGGTATATAAAGACAATCGAAGATACTTCAGTAGTATGTGTTTCGTTACTTTAATATCAAAAGCTGTATAAGGGGAAAAGAAATGATATTGCCACTTTTCAGGATTTTGTCAGGACTTTTACTATAAAGTCTCATATACTCAAAATTGCGCCGATCATTTTTAAAGGTAGTTATTGTTAGAGATGTTTGCAGTTTTATAACAAGTCAAAGTCAAATAGTTTATTGGCATAAACATTACAATGTGCATCGCCACAAAATGGTTAAATCCTATCGTAATAATTATTAGCATAATTATGAAATGACATTTCATCATATCTTCGCTCCCGTTTTACCGCTTCTAGCTCATAACCCTGAACATAGCGGATGCGCAGGAGAACATTGTATGGCGTCTCGCACAACTGCTTGGCGAATTCCTTTGCATATGTCTATGAATTCTTTTGATTTCACTTGTTACCTTTATAAAGTTCCCTGACACTACGCTACGTGCCAATTACCATCTCGTCAGACTTTATACGAGTGATGCATTTTGCATCTATTACTTTAGGGAGGTATAGTGATATGAGTGAGTGGCGAGTGATGTGTTTGAAGATCGAACAAGTGACTGCACGGGTGACTTATTGCATGGGCTTAGTTAGTTAAAACCGATAGTGTTTATTGGAAGTATCCCCAACAATATATGGGAACATATTTTTTACAGAAACTGATGGCGAATACTGTTTAAAATCTAATTGTGTTCTAAACATAATTACCAACGCCCCTCACATCAATTCACAAAATTAATATCCAACCACTTAATGTTTCAATCAATGAAGCACCGAAATACAGTAGAAGTTAAGATACGTCGAAATTTCAAGTTTCAATAGAAGTGTAAGTCTAACTGGAACTGAGAAAGATATAAAGAGGGAGGGGTGCACATTTTTATTACTGGCACCCCTTTAAAACTGAGCGGACACAGGCAGACTCGACATCATGTATCTTTAGCAAGGACACACATCAAGTAGCCTGACCAGGGATTGAACCGGGATCCTCTTGGTTTATCAAGCTAACGCTATTTAGGCCCACTGGTTCACTGTTGCATGTATATTTATTGCCTGTGCATATATGGTCTAAGATTATATGAAGTTGTTTGTGTATTTAATCGTGGATATAATATATTCAAAGGTCTTTTGAATCAATACCTGATACATAGTAGACAATGGCCAAAAAGGTTTTAGAAGTATTAATCCGTTAAGCTGATGGCAGAGATAAACAAGTATTTAATAAGGTTTTTGTTAGAAGACAGTTATACTCGAACAGAATTACTTCAATGTATTATAGAAAACAAGACTAAGCGTGTAAAATAATAAAATTCTTGATCAAGCTAAAGTTGGAATTTAATTAATATATTTCCCCAGTCGTGAACGGATTATACCAATATGCGTCGCTCGGTGTAAAAAAAAGGGAAAAAAAATGCAAAAGAAAACTTGAAACCCTCAGTTTTTTAAAGAGTTGAATTCAGAGTTGTTCGGAATAATTGAAAAGTTGTTTACTCTTGGATTTCTTGATTCAATTTGATTGTGGAAAGAAAATTTATCAAGGTGCACATTTATCTACCAACCAAGAATAGAGACCAACATTAATATATCGTTTTTCTGTATCATTTCATTGTCCGTAGAAGCACATAACCGAAGGGTAAATGATAAGTTATTTGGATATATACCAGCATTAACCATGTCCATGAGTACGAGTACGAGCACGACAAAAAAGGAGAAGGAGAAGAAGAAAGTACAGTTAGATTGTAAGTCATTTTATACTGTTATTTCAATTTAGTTGAGTTCTTTTCGCGAGCATTTTATTTTCAATATTTTTTTCGCGAAAAGAAAAAGTCACGAACTTAGATTAAAGAAATCACTCTAAGTTATTCAGGACGCCAGTTCGCAATTTTATAAGCGAGGTATACCAATTTTTCGATCATTTTACAGCAAGTTGGGCCTAGTGTATATCACCAAATCTGCTATGGGATGGGGTGGGGTGGGGGCTTTTTAATGCATCACCTTATCTGGAGGAAGGTATTTAAACTATAGATAGCCCATTGTCTTGCGGAAGGTAGTTTTCTTACACTTTAGCTTAACAAAGGTATCCTTCTATAGCTGTTAAATGGAGTACTGTAACACTCGGTTAAAATGCGGGACTGTATCCTTGCGGTTCGGTGAAACTTTAGTGGGTGACAATGAACTCGCTCCGGATGCTTTAACTTTTAGACAAAAAGATGAATGAGTCCAAAAACACCGCTGATCACTGGTCGCAAATGCAGCATGTTGGTCGCAATTGTAGCAAGTTAATCGCAAAGGCAGCAAGTTTGTCGCAAATGCAGCAAGTTTGTCACAAAGGCAGCTAGTTGGTCGCAAGGGCAACACGTTGTCGTAAAGGCAGAATCACTTCCTATCTGCACAAAGCACGTGATATTTTAGAGGACGAATAACTAGAAGCAATATAGTAATATAACATGGATTATAAACATGCAAGCATCATGGTGTCTCGCGTGTTATAAATCATAGAATGATCTAACCACATTTACAATTATCCTTATCAGTTTATGTCAAACTGCAGTATTACCGCGAGTGGCGTCTTGTTTTTTATTGTGCGCTGTTCAATATAAATTGTGTAAACTGAATTTACCCTTAATATAACGTTAGTCAAGCCAATTACAAGTGAATAATTTCAGAAAAGGAAATATCTTGAAGTAGATTTACAAAAGTTTTTAAGACTTCTTGGTACTGCTCGATTTCAGTGAATCTGACTGAAGTGCACGATCTTCTTGATATCGTAGCGTTTTTGAGATGATTTTAATCATATTGCTGTTAAGTTCAATGTGATATTGAGATATATATCCTCCGAAAAGATATCTGTAAGTGACTTGGATGACCGTCGGTAAATAAAAATATACACGTTTCTAAACAGCAGTTGAGTGGTTACACTGCTGACGCACTGTAAAGGCAGCAAGTTTGTCGCATAAGGCAGCTAGTGTTACACTGCTGACGCACTGTAAAGGCAGCAAGTTTGTTGCAAAGGCAGCTAGTGTTACACTGCTGATGCAATGTAAAGGCAGCAAGTTAGTCACAAAGACAGCTAGTGTTACACTGCTGATGCACTGTAAATGCAGCAAGTTTGTCGCAAAGGCAGCTAGTTGGATCGCAAAGGCAACAAGTTTGTCATAAAGGCAGAATCACTTCCTATCTGCACAAGGCATAGAAGGCCTCATGGTAGATAAGAAATAAGTTGCTTTATGTACATATGCTTAATGAGCTAGCTTCTTTAAATAAAGAGATGATGATGATGATTATTTTTTTATTATTATTATTATTATTATTATTATTATTTACTGTGACCAGTTATGTCTGATCATGGTCTACACTGTTAAGCTAATCAATCAGTACATTTGCAGTGAGTGACAATTAAATAAATAATGGATTTGTAATCAAAATAGAATTTCAAGGTTGTAAAAGTGCTTTTTAGAAATTTATTATTATCATTGTGTTGTTGTCGTTGTTGTTACCATCGTGTACTAAATCCCTATCATCCGTAAGAAACTGCCAACTATGAAAAAGATATAACACATTCAAGCCGTATTGTCTATATGAAGATGTCGTTGATTTTTTTTAATTAACAACATTTCATTAAAGTGAAACTAGAGAAATAATAAAACATGTAATATCAATTGTACATGTTTGTATATAAAAACCGATAGCATATTTAAGTAACTATATCTTTATTCGTTTACAAAAGAATCGTTCGTTAAAGTTTTATGGTATTAAATTTAACATACTAACAGATCAATACCAAGACTTTAGAAGATATTTGAAGGTGAAATTTATGACGTAAACATGTTTTATTTATTGTATAGTGGCTTTAAATTGGCAAAGAAAATGTTCCCATAAACAATATAGCAGAAGACGTATGCTTTCGTAATTTAATATTTGACTAAACGTACAACAAATGATCTTATATAGATATACCCCCGAAACGATGTTTAAAGGGTATATAGGTGCTAACTACTTGTTGGAATTCAAAACAACTTCATACAATGGTCAAGCACATTGACAGGAAGTGTAGTGCACAAGAACCATAACTATATCTTGAGTAATTACAGAGTTATTGCCCTTTGTTACTTTTCCTTGTCTGGAGCCTAACTGGAAAACTACAAGTTGGAATTCAATACAACTTCATACAATGGTCTAGCACAATGAGAGGAAGTGTAGTGCACAAGAACCATAACTATATATTGAGTAATTACAGAGTTATTGCCCTTTGTTACTTTTCCTTGTCCGTCTGTCTGTCGAAACTAGGTCACGGGGTCAAACCATTAAAAAAAACTTTTGTATGCAACAGAGGTTGCATTTTTCATTTGATCTTCATTGAACTTGGTCAGTATGATTGCCTTGATGAAATGTGGGTCGAATATAAATATTGGTCATCTGGGGTCAAAAGATAGGTCACGGGGTCAAATCATACAAAAACCTTGTGTATGCAATAGAGGTTGCATTTTCATTGGATTTTCATGAAACTTGGTCAGAATGACTACCTTCGTTAAATAAAAGCCGAGTATGAATATGGATTATATGGTGTCAAACACTAAGTCACTGGGTCAAATCATAGAAAAACATTGTGTATGCAATAGAGGTTGCATTTTTCATTGGATCTTTATGTAACTTTGTCAGAATAAATGGTTTGGTGAATTCTATATTTAGTGTGCATATGTGTCATTTAGGATGAAAAACTAGATCATGGGGTCAAATCAAAGAAAACCCTTGTGTTTGCAATAGATGTTGTATGTTTCATTGAATCTTCATGAAAATTTGTCAGAATGACTATCCTGATGCAATCTAGGTCGAGTTTGAATATAGATCCTCTGGGTCAAAAACTAGGTCACGGTGTCAAATCATACAAAATCCTTGTGTACGCAATATAGGTTGCATATTTCAATGTATCTTCATGAAACTTGGTCAGTATGATTGTCTTGATAAAATTTAGGTCGAGTTTGGATATAGGTAATCTGAGGTTAAAACTAGGTCGCCCGGTTAAAAACCTTGTGTATATCATACAGGTGACATTTACAACCCAATCATCATGTATTTGTCTTGTCAAGGTTAAACATAATGTTTGTGTTTATGATATATAGTTTAGGTTTAAAGTTTGGTCACATAATTTTCATAAGTAGGTCTCAGGTGAGCGATATAGGGACATCTTGGCCCTCTTGTTTAATACAGAATACCTTCAATTTACTATAGAGTTCGGAACGTTTCACGTATTACCCAAAATGAAGAGAAATTAAATGTCTTCAAATATTTCGTTAAAGAAATTTTTAATATCTTTTAAAGCGGGCCAGTAAATTTGTCATGTGTTTATTTTGACAGGCTTGCATAATAATTACTACCTGGTATTATGTCAACTGATATGGTATGACACAAAAACTGGGCCCAAACTGCGTAAATCCATAAGGAAAAAATGTGATACTTGTTATCAAATTCACAAATACAACAGATTTAAATATGAAACTTGCGGCGATATTGCAGTAAAGAATATCACTGACTTACATATAAATGGTTTCACTTTAACTCAAGGCCTTTATGCGCCGATGCGAAAACTTAAAACACCCAAAACATCTCGGCAAAATAAGACACATCAACACAAATTGTTTGCGGATACATTTTAAAAGTATTGACGCGTAAAATAAGTGTAACTTGCAGTGTTATTAAAATGGATTTTATATTTGACATGTTAGAGTCGGATAAAAAGGATAAAGAGGCAAAGAAAGAAGGAAAAAAGCTAAAAAACAAGGACGTTGTCAAGCAACGGGAGGCAGCGTGTAAGTGTTGTACAAGTGTTTTATGGGAATCACGGTAGTTCATTGACTTACCATCATATTAGTCAGATACCCGGATCATAAATCATGGCAAAATAATGGATTGTTTTTGCGGTCATGACACATTGTCACAATATTTTTGATTTTCTTTCTCAAATCTTGCCACCCGTGTTCGTTTGTACGTCCCCACTAAGGCAAAGGTTGTACAACTTTTGAATTCGTCTTTACGTCTGTGTGTCTCCAAAGAGGAAAATGTTTCAAAACAAGTTTTGTGTTAATCTGTTCGTCCCCAGTATTTGAACATTTGGTCGATGTCAGTTCTCGATCTCTGTCCAGTGGGGTCGTTCCTGTCCAAGCGATAATAATACTCTATGTTGTGTTCAACGCCCTTGCGAGTTCAGACTTCGTCACGATAGAATTGGTAAAGTCTGTGCATCAGTTGGAACGCTCGATTTATCACGAATGCATCAATTAGCATATCATACTAATATATATGTCCTACATTTTCTACAACTGTGAGAAGCGCGTATTCAATTGACAAATTGTACTGTTTTATCCATTGTTTTAAACATAGTGTGGGGTTGAGATAGATCTGTTGTTAAAGTAGCAGACAGTATATAAAGTGCACTATAGATAACAAAATATTGAAAACTGCTTGACAGTGCATGTTTACATACAGTTTTGTGTTAACTGTTACCCTGCTAGTGGCAAGTGATTTTGCCTTTGAGACGAGTGCAGATCATGTCCAGACTGCATTTTCATGAATTTTGACCATGCTATCAAAACAGTACGTTACCATTAGGCAATGAATGGTATTGTCTCAATAGGAATTTGACTGTGCCCATCTCAGAACGTGAATTAACGGGTAAGATCCCCAAAAGTCAACATTAGTTGCTGTAAACTTGTATCATAAGGAATACCGTTAAGGCGGGTGTAGCACTGGTAGGGGGGTGTGGCACCGGTAGGCGGGTGTAGCGCCGGTATGCGGGTGTAGCACAGGTAGGCGGGTGTGGCACCGGTAGGCGGGTGTAGCGCCGGTAGACGGGTGTGGCAGCGGTAGGCGGGTGTAGCGCCGGTAGACAGGTGTGGCACCCGTAAGGCGGGTGTAGCACAGGTAGGCGGGTGTGGCACCGGTAGGCGGTTGTGGAACCGGTAGGCGGGTGTGGCACCGGTAGACGGGTGTAGCACTGGTTACGCGTGTGTGCATAGCATAGCCTACTTTGTAAACCAGACAAAAATCTTTCATAATAAATATGCAAAATCCAGCAAATATACAATGGAATATGTCGAGACATATTATTTATACCTTCTGTCTAATTTTAAGGCTATGATTTTTTACTGGCATCAAAAGGCAGAGTTTATTGGATCTTTGTCATGTTTACAGTTTAGTTTATAGTTAATACGAATTGTTTCAGTAAGAAAGTTTCCTTAATTGATTAAGTCCCACCCCTCGTCATTGCTGCTTCCCATACAGTACCAGAGACAAACGCTGTTATCACTATAAGCTTTCGTTTTGATGTTATTGTGAGAGTCGGAATGGACGGGATAACTTTTAAGTCGGCTTAAAATAACATAATAGCCACAGTCCGAGTCGGAATGGACGGGATAACTTTTAAGTCGGCTTAAAATAACATAATAGCCACAGTCCGAGTCGGAATGGACGGGATAACTTTTAAGTCGGCTTAAAATAACATAATAGCCACAGTCCCGGGACGTTCTCGCTTAGTTAATTTAACTGGTATTGTCTTTGGTATTGTTTTTGGTCTTGCCCCCTGTATTGGGGAAGTTCACTGCAGTTCACTCGGTGTTGCTGGTGGTATAACGGCTATGATCCTAGCATCATTTCACCCCAAGTTAGATTTTTTTTTAATCTAGACATTTATTAAGAGTATTCTTGTGAATTGCGGTATCTTGACCACCTTGCTAAACGTGATGTTTTTGTTTTGGGCATATTACAGTCGAACCGTCCACACTTCCAAAGTGCTCAAAGTGAGCTATTGTGATGGTCACAATTGCACTAGATGTTGTATATTTCATTGAATCTTCATGAAACTTTGTCAGAATGGTTATCTTGATGCAATTTAGATCGAGTTTGAATATAGATCATCCGGTAATAAAAAATAGGTCACGGTGTCAAATCATACAAAATCCTTGTGTACGCAATATAGGTTGCATTTTTCATTGTATCTTCATGAAACTTGGTCAGTATGATTGTCTTGATGAAATGTAGATCGATTACGAATATGGGTCATCTGGGGTCAAAAACTAGGTAATGAGGTTAAATCATAGAAAAACATTGTGTATGCAACAGAGGTTGCATTCATGAAACTTCGTCAGAATGATAAATTTGATGGAATCTAGGACAAGTTTAAATATGGGTTATCTTGGGTCAAAAACAGAATGACTATCTTGATGAAATCTACGTCAACTTTGAATATGGATTCTCTGGGGTTAAAAACTAGTTCACGGGGTAAAATCATAGAAAAACCTTGTGTATGCCATAGATGTGACATTAGCCACCCAATCATCATGAAAATTTTTCAGAATGTTTAAAATGATCTCTAGGTTACGTTCGAACCTGGGGTTAAAATCGATGAAAAGCCTTCTTAACACTCTATATGCCACATGTATTACTCAATCATCATGCAGTTTGATTAGTTCCAGATCAAGTCCGAATCTGGGGTAAAAAACTAAGTCCCACTGTCAAATCACAGGAAAACCTTTTTAACGCTCTAGAGGTCTCAGGTGAGCGTTACAGGGCCATCTTGGCCCGCTTGTTCGTGTCATGGCTGTAACTTTTTCATTGAAGGATTTTAAAATAACTTGGTGCAATTCTTCAGCACATCAAGACGACGTGTTGTGTGCAAGACCCACGTCGCTATCTCAAATGTCAAGGTCAAACTCAAGAGTTTAAATGTAATGGAATACTGTGTATATGCACACATTCGTGTCTGGACTGTATCTTTGTCATGCATTGAAAATTCAAAATAATTTGACACAAATGTTCAGCACATCAAGACGACGTGGCGCGTGCAAAACCCACGTCCCTACTTCAAAGGGCAAGGTTACACTTACAGTTTAAAGGTAATGAAATGTTGTATATATATCATATGCACACACTTGTGTCCGAACTCTAACTTGTCATGAATTGAAGGATTTTATGGGAATTGCATGGCAGTCTGCGTTCGTGTTCGCTGACTTGAAATCACTGTTACTGCTCATTGATCGAGCATCACGGGTTCGAACCTTGCTACTGACCATGTCTCTTTGTGTGAGAAAGTTGACATTTGGGTTTTAGTACTGGTACTTTCCTAGTACGGTGTTTAGGTAAATTGCCTGTTTTCAAAAATGGCTAAAATACGGTCGAAAAAAAAAACGTTAAAGCTCTAAGAAAAAATAACTAACAAACTGCAAAGAATATAATGATATAGCGGAAGCTGAAAACTATAGGGTCTGCTCAACCAGGTATTATCTGTAACAAATAGCTAAATTCTGATTCTGGATTTCATAATAATGGGTTACATCTATGAAGATCTAGTTCTGTTAATTGTGTGATTTTCTCTTTCTAAACAAAGACTTCAATTTACAAGGGTGGACTCTGGGTACGTAGTAGGTCGTTGCCTTCCTTTCCCAGGCACTGTAATTACGGTTAATCTTCGAACGGTGCATAATAGCTCTATAATGATTTTCTGAATCGTATACATGTAGTGAACAAATAGTAGTAGACTGTCAGTTTATTTTATTTTCCACCAAACAGACGAGTTTTACAAAATTCAGCGTAGTAAGTTATTGTGTGATATAATTAGCATTCTTTTTACTGTATGCCAAAAGGATCTGCTTTTTCTCTATAGAAAAATGGCTCGTCTAAAAGTCTTATTTGTTATGTTTCCATCACAGTCTGATAGACGAGACGGTTAACTCGTGGGTTATTCGACCCCGCTTTCTCCCGGCCACAGTCCTCGCCTTTTTGCACTCCTCAGAAATACAAAAAGCTAAATTTTCCAGCTGTCTAGTTGAAACTTTTGTGACTCGTGTTTAGCTCTATTGGGCGAAGTCATGCCATGGTGGTTTGTCCGTCTGTCCGTACAGACTTTTCCTTGATAACGCTTTACAGGTTGCAATATTCATTTGACTTTGATGAAACCTGCTGATAAGAATCCCTACAAAGTGTTCCTTATTGTTTTTGGTGTCATTGAGTCAAAGGTCAAGGTCACAGTGACCTTTCAACTTTCATCAAACTTGCTCAGAAGGTTCCTGTAACATGTAGATGTTCCCTATTGATTTTTGGGAGCAGAGAGGACAAAGGCCAAGGTCACAGTGACCTCTGTTAGATTTTCCTTGATAACGCTCTACTGGTCACAGTTTTCATTCAACTTTCACCAACCTTACTAAGAAGGTTCCGGCGTGCAAAATATATTATCCCTACTGTTTTTTTGGTGTCAGTGGGTCAAGGCCACAGAGAACTCTGTTAGCTTTGCCTTGGTAACATTTCAATGGATTTTCACAAAACTTAGAAGAATCCAGACATACAGACCAGTAGAGCGATACGGCCCTTTTTGGCCCCTTGTTTAATAATCTTCCTTTGTAACGTTTTCCATTGACCGGTTATAGCCACGGACCTAAAATGTATGTGTTATAGCTTAAAAGTATAGATACCAATTAGCTACTTTAGCGTTCACTTTTGGGTTGTAGACATGGATGGATAGAAATTAAAGAATGATATGGTTTTAACGGCTGCCGATTGCTTAATTGGTTGACCCGTGATTCACATGTGTTAGGTCTAGGCCTACGCCTACTGTTTACTTGCACTGCCTCTTGAAAATTTTAGACTAACAGGAAGTCTTTTAAACTGCACATAGAAGCTGGAAACCAAACTCGGCCTTGCTTCATCTTTTCTGTCACAAATATTGATTGGAATTGATACTTATAAAATAATTGAGGGGAAATTTTATTGTTATATCTAAAGACTAGCTCTATAGTACTTCCACCTATTCGGTGTGTCTCCTTCCACACAAATACACTCATGTCATATTATGTATGGTGGCAAATAACGTTTATATTTGCTCAATTAAAATCTACTTCGTGAAGTTTAAAAACTGTCAGTTATTTGGCATTCCTCCCTTACTTACTTGCCATTTTCAGGCCTACGTTGTAGACACGGGGAGAGCACTAGCAGCTCTCCATTTCCTTACAGATGTAGAAGTTGCCTCCCCTTGAAGAGTTTTCGTCTGCATAACAATGGGAAAGAAAGATAAAGAAGAGAGCGAATACGAAAAGAATCTAGACCCATGGTGTATGTAATATACCAGATGGTGTAATTTTTAGAGTCCTTGTAATTCCTTGATAAACGGCGCATAAGAATGGAAAACATGCAAACTAAAACGTAACGCCAGATCATGGTGACTGCAAACTTCAACATATTCAAGTTCAATTTAAATATTTGAAATTTGGAGATGTGTATTTCACAAAGATGCCAAACTCAAATCTCCATCACTGTATGATGCTAATTATTTCTCGGATCATCGACCTTGCCTGTGCATCTAAAAATTGCATATAAAAGCTATTTATAGAAACACGGCTGTCAATAAAATCACCTTTGTAACAACACATATTATTTGAGCATACGCAAAGAAAGTAGTCCCTGGTAAAAAATCCTTTTATCTCTTGTGGTTTCTTTACAATCAAGGATATTTTTGTGGTTTGACAATTTTCTTATCAAAATAAAAGTTTACTTATTGAAGCAGTCAATTTGCTTTGTTAAATACACACAAAACTTGTGTACATAAATTATTACATTGCACGAATACACAATCTTGTCAACTTGTAGTTTTGCATAGATTAGTGGTTCAATGGATACCATTCAATGTTAGACACAAGAAAAGGATATTTTAACAGTTTTGATTATTGATCTAACATATAAGACAGTGGAACAATTAGAAGAGTATAATGGGTAATTCTGCTACTGCCAAAAAGGGTGACCCAGCAGAAAATGGTATGATTATAGCTAACTTAATTACTATTTGCATGGTTTCTGTTACTGACCTAAATATGATCTGATAATTTGGCTACTAAAAAAAGGGGCACAATGATTTTTTCTAATTCAGTTGCATGTCAGTTGTAGTATTATGTGCACATATATGTGTTAAAATTTATTAAAATATTGTATAATCTCTGAATTCTAAGCAGGTCAGGGAGATCTGAAATTGGTATCTCCTGATGTTGAGGAATTCTTCATTATTTTTCATTTGAAAATAGGGACCTGGGAGTGCACTTATTATGAAAAATGGAATGAAGGCCGTGATTTAATTGAGGTCAAATTTCAGGTGAAAGTTTGTGAAGGGAGATGCCTGTGTAGGAAAAAATATAATCATACAGTATATATACCAAGAGCAGGTTTAATGGATGCCATGTCTTGTAGTCGTATAGCAATTTTTCCTGCAGGAGCTCCATTTGATCTTGGATAACAGATTGGAAATTGCTATAGTCTATATTTACTCTCAAAATTGCAGCTGAAATCGTAAAAATAGGCAAAATCAAAGCATTTATGTAAATTATGTTCCATATAAAACAATTTATTAGCTGAAACTCTTGAACCAGGTTACAGTCACTGAATCATTGATGTTTTAGTTAGAGCTCACAATATTACCTAAGCGTATTACAGTACACATTACATGTGTGCATGTATATTCTGACAAATGTAGGAAAACTTTGTTTGGGGGCCTTCTATGAGCATCATGATCAATAATATGATATACATTGTATATATATCATACTAAATTTGTATGCAGTGATACACACATAGAACTCAAAACTAAAGAGTAGGCTTATACCATGGACATGTTTGTTTAACTTCTTACTAATTCTTTAGGCTATTTTTAGAGCTTTTTGGTTTGTTTTTACTAATTTATTTTAGCTTGATTGTGAAGAAAGCTTGAAGCTTATCCAGTCACTCTTGAGTCTGCTTCCTGGAAAAACCAGTACTGTTGTCATACATGGAGGTACAGTGGTGACCTCAATGGGGCTCGAACCTGCAACCTCCGGGATGAGCGGCAGACAGCTAAGAGCTTTTTAGCAGGGTGTTGCACCCTGTTGGCAGCCTTTTGTTTTAACCTACATATTGAAAGGAGATACAGAAACCATTTAAAATCCTTGGAGAAGCGTCACTTATCATAATGAAGGAACATTCTCATTAATACATAAAGGTGTTACATTCTTTGAGAAGTAAGGTTTTATTTTTAAGGCTATTTTCTCGAGCTTTTAAACATTTGCAAAAATGCCCTGCCTTTAACTCAGTACACTTTAATGGTGAAACAATTCATAGTCAGGGCTTCGATAATCTTCGGTTTTTCGGTTCTGGACCGAATTTTGACTTCAAAAACCGATTCACAAGTCTGAAAATCCATTCTAAATCAGTCCGAGAATTTTTACATTTTTCAGTCCATAAATGTGTTGAAAATCACAATACACAGGCTCCTGTCAACACCTACAGGTCTGTTATTTGCCCCCAGGAAGAGCAATAAACGTGTCAGATAATCCGACTGTCACTTCGTTAATCGGTCGGTAATTAGCAATCGGTGGACAAAGTCAAATGCCTCTGGCAATACTTTGATGTTTGCAGCTAGAGACCGATCCTTGATTGCTTTGTCGGTTATTGTACATTTTGTAACGGTTGTGTTGAATTAACTTGGGACTCCCCTAATAAATGAATAAACAGTGTTTAATTTAATAACACAATTCGTAAATGTACGTTATTTAAATTTGACAAAAATATAATGTGGTTGACTTTTTTTTTCAGAATACGATTGTAATTTGTAAATCGTCGACCGGTACATATTTTTGCAGGCTCTTTTCTAAAGTCACGAATGGTCATGTATTAAAAAATAATTAATATTATGCAAAAATATTTTCATGGCTAATTATTAGAGACCTTTGTAGACCGGAGCCGGAGACCGGCTTTTATTACGTCCCGTCGCACAGTGCAATTGTAAACATTTCCTCGATAAATTTGGCTGAACTCGGCAGACATGAGTTGCTTGTTTTTCCCTTCGAAATATACGTAAATCAACTTCAAACACGATAATATATTGATCAATTTCAACAGAAAATGAAATTTGAAAAGTAAGATCATGTATTTTGAGCATGACATCACTGTAAAACCGCATAATAAAACAAGTGATTAACTTCCACTGTATTGGCGAAGTGGGTGGGGTAACATGATTTGCAACATCAATAACGTCAGAGACTCGGCCCGGACCAATTGAGCTGACCAAATTATCGAAGCCCTGTTCATAGTGGTACACATTGCACCGCCGTATCTTTTACTTTTGCGCATTTCATGACACACCATTAACAATTTAATTAAGTTTGGTAATCGCACAGTATTTACTGTTTGTGTTCAGTTAGAAGGGAAGTAACTGCATATTGAATAAACAAATGTTGTTATGACAATTAACATTGGCTTAGAAGTACTGATTAACCAATCGTTGTGCACGATTAACTTACAATTTGGTAAGCTTCCTAAAATGTCTGCCCACTGTCTGAAAAATTTTGGTTGCCAGTTTGACAATGATTTTGGTGTCCGTATCTGTGGCAATGAAAATGTAGTATGAAAATGTTATAATGGATGCAAATTGCAGCCAGTTACTTTTGAATATTTACATCCATTTGTTAAATTCTGACTATATATCCATTCAACTTCTTGGAACTGTAGGATGTATCATATCTAACTGTTACATATCGTATTGCAAAGTTCTTTGTATAGTGATACGTTTAAGAGGTCCCTGGCAAAATTTCTTTGAAAATTTGTATGGTTGAGTACTGGTATATATGTATGGTCACTAAAATAGATCTGCATGTTCATTTTTTTTGTATGCTGTATTCTGTAAGGAAAAAGCCGGAAGAGGTGTCAAACTGTTTACTGAAATCACTCACAATTTCCAAAATTTTCTCAAGAGAAGAAAGACTTGGCAAAAGATTTTCAAAGCATCACAGCTTTTAGTAATAGTCATTAAATGGCATACCTGTGTAAAAGATGCTGTACATGCTGATCAGTGCTATGCCCTTAGAGGTTAGAGATTGTTATACAAAGTAATATGATTGTTTACCATTTTGACATCTGGTCTGCTTCAGTGTGCAATGTATATACGTGTAGAAAAGTAGGCCAGCAGGTTAAATGATGGAACCCAAAGAAAACATAGATGACCGGAATCCCAGAATATTTTTTGGAGTCCTAGAAGAAGTAGTCCATTATACTATTTACAATTTGCAAATGATTGAAAAAAGGTTTCTTGAAAGTACAGCAGCTCTGGTCACTAATTTGCATGCATACGCTATTCAGTTGTATTTAAATATGAAGAAAATAAAGTAAATACAGTAAGACATTGTACTGCTTTTGTTCATTCCTTTCAATTAACAAATCATTCGACTGTTGGTTATAGTCTGTTAATGATTTGTCTAATCTTTTGGGTTAAAGCTGGTAGGCCTCCCTAAAATCTTCCATTTTTTGCGTGCCAATCCATATACGTTTAACTACAAGCATTGTTCAGATTTGTGTTGCTATTTATTTCCCTTTAAATCTGAATTATTGTGTCACAAATATGTATTATACATGTAACAAGTCCGAATTTGTTTTAAAGGATATGGCAAGCCAGAAAATAATTTGACTTTTAAAGTCCCAGAATCACATTTACAAGTACAACGTAGCTCGCATTTTATCAAAAAAGATGTCTTACTGACAGAAGTTACCTTTTTGTTTAACCAAAAACATCTCTAACTTCGCTTTTTAAATAGATAAATTTTATGCATATACATGTATATAAGAAACAGCGCAGTGTTTTTTGCAATATAAGAAATGTTTTCTGGCAATTCTTTTTCTTGAAGAAACAACTTGAACAGAAAAGAAATGATCCTGGGACTTTAAATTTAAGAACTTGTTAAGAGAACACACTGTGGAAAGAATTTAAACAACCAGAGTATTAAATGTGAAGACGTTGAAGATTGAAAATTTCAAAAATGGAGAATAATGGAGGCAGCTATTTTGAATTTGTGGATGTCATAGTGCTGTAATTAAATATTGATGCAGAATTAATGATTAATCAAAGCACTGACAGTACTGGTGGGACATTACATTAAGTTCAGGCCAGCCATACTGAAATGTTCACTCCAAGACATGAAACATCACTCATTTATTCTGTGAAATTCTGTTCAACTACTAAGTACGATTTAAATGCTCAATAAAAAGAGACTTCGACGTTAAAATGTGAACAAAAGATAGAGGTGAATGATGAAGAAATCAGAAGTTTTTAAACTGACCTGCAATTCTCGCAAATTTGAGTTTCAGATAACAAATTTGTAAATGAACTTGCAATAATACAGCTCTCTCAAAATGTAGTACTTAAAGACGATCGCTAGTTTTGATTTGATTTGAAGCAAATTTTATAAAGGTCCGTCCATAAGAGCAAATATGTTAGCTTGAATTTGTGGATGAGACCTCGGCATGTCTCCCATCATGCCTATACCTATCAAAAGTGTTTTTCTGTTTCCAAAATAGGAGAGATTTACCTGACTGCAATTTCCAGCCAGTATATCCAAAGGTTGAATTTGATTGGTTGCCAAAGAGAAGGCCAATCACGGTGACCAATGAGATCTAAGTGTGATTGACCTAAAGAAAACGCTAAAGTTTAATTCTAGGCTATATATCAAATATGTTTATATTTTGATGTTGTTTAATTAAATGTCACAAACAATTACTTTTGAATAAAAAAAAACATACAAAAGGATTATTTTCGAGCAATAATATCACTTTAACATTTTTAAACATATAACTATAGCAAAAAAATCAGTATATCAAGAAAACTTATTACCTCCCTTTAAAAGCACCCAAATAGTCAGTAAAGGTGGACTTTTAAACTATGTTAAATGCTTTCAGAAGGATACTTTTTTGTTACATATTACTTGTAAGTGTTTCACTATACACAATTTGTCCAGTTAAAGTTTCATTTAGCTATCTGTATTACGTCAGTGCCAATAAACACATGGCCTTCCCTCCAACACCACCCTCCCACCCGAGACAACAGCTCATTTTTCTCAATAAAAAGGCTGGTTACCTATCATTTTTAAATTAGTTCTCAAGAAAGTGATGTTTGAACAATTCTACTGCAAAAAATTAAGAAATTCTCAATGCTTGAAAAAAACTTTGAAAAATGACTACAAATTTTACATATTTTTTTACAGAAACTAGTCTCTCTTTATGGTATTTAGCTCACCTGGCACTATCGCATTCAGTCCGTCGTACGTCCGTCCGTCCATCCACCATTTCCTTCAAACAACATCTCCTCTGAAACCACTGGGCCAATGTTGATGAGACTTTGCAGGGATGTTCCTTGCATGAAGCTCTATCAAAGTTGTTCAAAGAATTCCATTCCATGCAGAACTCTGGTTGCTATGGCAACAAATAGGAAAAACTTTAAAAATCTTCTTCTCTGAAACCACAAGGCCTAGAGCTTAGATATTTGGCATGTAGCATTGTCTAGTGGACCTCCACCAAGATTGTTCAAATTATGACCCCCCGGGTCAAAATTGACCCCGCGCGGGTGGGCACTTAGTTTTTGCATAGGCATATATAGGAAAAACTTTAACAAGAAAATTATAACTTAACAGTTATATGAGACGATTACTGTATTACATTACAGTGTACAGAATAATGGCCACGGCTGTACTTCAACAGGCTAAGCATATCTCCCGATTAAGGTATATACCTTTCAAATAAAACCTGAAAACCAAGTGAAATTGACCGATTAACGGAATATCAACATTTTCAAACTTTTGACACTTGTTTTTGTACTGATAAATTACGGCTTTTGGATAATTTGCAGGTTTTCCCCAAGGTATACAGGTCTTAATTAAATATTCAAATTAGACTGTTTTCCGTCAATTCCGTTTTTAATCATTTCTAAAGCGGGGGTCACTTAGTTTTGCATAGGAATATATAGGAAAAACTTTAAAAATCTTCTTCTCTGAAACCAAAAGGCCTAGAGCTAAGATATTTAGCTTGTAGCATTGGCTAGTGGACCTCTACCAAGATTGTTCAAATTATGAGCCCCGGATCAAAATTGACCCCGCACCGGGGTCACTTAGTTTTACATAGGCTTAAGTAGGAAAAACTTTAAAAATCTTTTTCTCTGAAACCAAAAGGCCTAGAGCTTAGATATTTGGCATGTAGCATTGGCTAGTGAACCTCTTCGAAGATTGTTCAAATTATGACCCTCGGATCAAAATTGACCCCGCACCGGGGGTCACTTAGTTTTACATAGGCTTATATAGTAAAAACTTTAAAAATCTTCTTCTTTGAAACCACAAGGCCTAGAGCTTAGATATTTGGCATGTAGCATTGGCTAGTGGACCTCTACCAAGATTGTTCAAATCATGACCCCTGGGGTCAAAATTGACCCTGCACCGGGGGTCACTTAGTTTAACATAGGCTTATATAGGGAAAACTTTAAAAGTCTTTTTCTCTGAAGCCACAAGGCCTAGAGCTTAGATATTTGGCATGTAGCATTGCCTAGTAGACCTCCTCAAAGTTTGTTCAAATTATGCCCCTGGGGTCAAAATTGACCTTGCCCGGGGGGGGATCTTTTGTTTTACAAAGGCATATGGGAAAACTTATTTGGTATATAACATTATCTAGTGATCTTCCACCAGGCAAGTGGACTTGTACCAAGGTGAGCGATATAGGGCCATCTTGGTCCTCTTGTTTTCAGTTTGAATACATTTTGAAATCTCAATTCATGTAGTTTCATAAAATAGGATCAATTGCTTGACATTTACAATAAAAATCAATTGTGAGTTGCCAAATTTAGAGATTTAATATGAATAAAAATGAGATAGGGGTCATTTTCACTGCTTTCGGGGGTATACTACAAAAAGTGTCCATTACTTCTAAATAAGGCTGGTGACCTACCTTTTTAGCTCGACTATTCGAAGAATAAGGAGACTATTGCACTCGCCCCGGCGTCGGCGTTGGTTAAAGTTTTTAATAAAGTCAAATATCTTGAATACTATCAAAGGTATTGACTTGAAACTCAAAATATATCTTTACCATCAACATCTACACCTGAGGAAACAATCCCCATAACTCTGTTTTGATTTTTGACAGATTTATGCCCCTTTTTAACTTAGAATTTTTGGTTAAAGTTTTTTATAAATTCAAATATCTTGCATATTATCAAAGGTATTGGCTTGAAACTCAAAATATATCTTAACCATCAACATCTACACCTGAGGAAACAATCCTCATAACTCTGTTTTGATTTTTGACAGATTTATGCCCCTTTTTAACTTAGAATTTTTTGTTAAAGTTTTTAATAAAGTCAAATATCCTGAATACTATCAAAGGTATTGACTTGAAACTCAAACTGTATGTTTACCATCAACATCTACACCTGAGGAAACAATCCCCATAACTCTGTTTTGATTTTTGACAGATTTATGCCCCTTTTTAACTTAGAATTTTTGGTTAAAGTTTTTTATAAATTCAAATATCTTGCAAATTATCAAAGGTATTGACTTGAAACTCAAAGTATGTGTCTACAATCAACATTTACACCTGAGGAAACAATCCCCATAACTCTGTTTTGATTTTTGACAGATTTATGCCCCTTTTTAACTTAGAATATTTGGTAAAAGATTTTATAAAGTCAAATGTTTTGAATACTATCAAAGGTATTGACTTGAAACTCAAAGTATGTGTCTACCATCAACATCTACATCTGAGGAAACAATCCCCATAACTCTGTTTTGATTTTTGACAGATTTATGCCCCTTTTTAACTTTGATTTTTTTTTATGGACTTAAAATGTATGTTTACTGTCAACATCTTCACCAATGTTTTTGATTTTTGACATTAATTTTATGCCCCTTTTAACTTAGAATTTTGTCACAGTTTTTACCAGACTAACATGGAAATACTCGAAATGGCTTTCTTTTGAAATATCATAGAATAATTATGCAGCATGCAGCGGTCATGCTTTTTTAATTCTATACATTTCAATTTTGAAAAGTTACAAAGTTATTCATGATCAAATTTACAAGGTTATGTATTTCTTTGAAATTATCCCCTCCTCCCTCCACTTGGCTTACAGAATCCAGAGTAAGGCTTTGAATGTAATGTACATTTACAAAGGTCTTTGTACAAGTTTCATATCTTTGACCTTAATTCTTACAGACAATTACACAATACTCCTGTTCTTTGACAAAAAACCCATTTTACCATCAACCTTTTGAATAGTCGAGCGTGCTGTCATGTGACAGCTCTTGTTTATTTTATATTCTGACTAAGCAGGTATAACCCTAACGACAAACGAAATTTCATAAAATTCTCATTTGAAAAATGATGAAACTGTAGCGATCGTCTTTAAGAGCAAGAGTTTAGTTTGAAGAAACTAGTGTCAGCGACTGTCGTTATTTTATTATGTTAAAACTTAGTCAAATCTGGTGTGCACAACAGATGGTACACAAACACTAAATTTATGAGTATGTTAACTCATAAAAAGTAAATTCTTAAAATACTTTAGATAGAAATTTACCTGACTGTGCTATTTTTAATTTCAAACAGGAAGTGGTGAATGCATACTAAAAGTGATGTCAATTTCGGAAAATGAAATATTTTACATACACATGTGCTAATGTTTACAAAATGTAGATCAATTGGGAAGAGGTTACATGTAATTTGTGCATAACGAACGTGACTTCTGTTCAGTTAATGAAACTGTACTGACAGAAATGTGTCAGATTGTCATAAGTTTGGTCTCTGTTTCATCTGGTTCTAACCAGCAACCAAAGACTGTTACAGCTTGAGCTGATGTACATTGTACATATGAAGGCTTGTATTAAGGTCTTTAGAATGGTAACCATTAATTTTTACTTAGACGAAAATTATATCCAGAACTAGAATGTTAACCAGTGTAGTACATTTTTCCAATATAAATGGATACAGGTTAAAAACTGCTATGCCACACCAAATTAATAAGTTAGTCATCGGGATTGCCACACTTTTTTTCCAAGAACACTAAAAATTATTGGCTCACACCCGCACTATAAAAAACTGGACACGGTCTTTCACGATGTCCGTATTTGGATCATGTCTTGAATTTGGTTATTTGTTTTTTACTGATTAATAAGGTAACTTGTCCAGTAAAAAAATGATGCTATTACTAAAATGTAGTCTGGTGGTCTTTTGACATAATACACAAACAAATTACTATGTCATAAGCTTTTAAAACCTTTTAGACATGTGCTTTTCAAACAAACATGACAGTTTTGGCAGCATGCTTTTGATCTCGTGACACCTGTGGCTTTACTTCTATGATTAAAAAAAGGTTTGGTAGCACCTCAATCTTTCTTACAGAAAGAAAATCAATACATCACGGTGGGGAATCACGTGATCAAAATAATCTCTAAGCAAAAGTAAATCTATGGAAATGTTAAAAAATAATTAAAGTCGTTTAGCTTTAAATATGAAATGTAGCCTATCTTATGACAAAATAAACGTATTCTAGAACTACATAGGTCTCAATCATAGTCTCCTTCCGATTATAATAAACACTTCAGGACACTGAACTTTGTAATAAACACTACTAATAAACAGAATACGTTAATGTTGTCATAAGATAGGCTACTTTAGTGAATATAAGTTATTTTTGAAACAATGCATCTAATTTTGACAGTTTCATTTCACATTGTTTTACTACCTACATAAAGGCTTGCAAAGTAATGGAATTCAGATCAAGCCCTCATGTGAGTTGAGGAGTACAACTATGACCCGAAGTATATTTAATTAAAGAGTGAAAAGAATCATTATGTGCAAATCCAATCTGGGGACCTGTGGTTTATGCGAGTCTTTGTAGTCAAAAACGTCTCAGGGATGTGGAAATCTCGCGTCTGGGAAATCCCTGTGACGGCTGTATAGTAAAAAAAACGCCTGGATGACCATATTTCTTATCTTTGATATTTTTTCTTTTACAGTCAAAGAATTCCTTGCCAAGGCGAAAGAAGAGTTCACACAGAAATGGGATCATCCAGGACAGGTGAGTCAGAAAAAAGATTATTTGCAGTGTTTATTCTAGAAATTACAAATCAGGGAAGAATTTCCCCACTAACATGAAACAAAACTTATCATTTTTTTAAAAAGATTGGTTGGTGCAATTTTAAGGATATAAAAATATTTTCCTTGTCCGGAGCATTACTTGAAAACTACAAGTTGGAATTCAATATATCTTCATACAATGGGCAAGCACATTGAGAGGAAGAGCAGTGCACAGGAACCATAAATCTATCTGGACTAATTACAGAGTTATTGCCCTTCATTAGTTTTCCTTGTCCGGAGCATACCTTGAAAACTACTGGTTGGAATTCAATACAACTTAATACAATGGTCTAGCACAATGTGTACAAGACCCATAACTATATCTCGACTCATTACAGAGTTATTGCCCTTTGCTACTTTTCCTTGCTCAGAGCTTAACTTGAAAACTACTGGTTGGAATTCAAAACAACTTCCTACAATGGTCCAGCACAATGAGAGGAAGTGCAGTGTAGACAAAACATAACTCTATCTTGACAAATTACAGCATTATTGCCAAGGACAATATTTCTATTTAAGTTTTTTTTCTGCAAGGTATTTTATTACTACGCACTTCCTCAGTTTATAAAGCAGTCTTTCGGGGGGGGGGGTATTAATCACATTTCGTGATAGGTCTAGTTAAAAACAGCTTTTAGATAAGATCAAATTCATTCCTATTCATGTCTTACCTAGCGATTATGGCTCAAAGAACTGTGTTGCATAATTTGGTTTCCTATTTAATACAGGTGCCAGATAAGTGCAGGTTTTAGGTCTGTATGTATTACAGGAACTACAGTGTTTCCGCGAGAGCGTGTTTTGTGTGTTTTTGACGCACTCATTTTGTCAGTGATGCAACAGAAATAGCAATGAGCGTCTAATATGATGCAATTAAAATGTGTATATACGATCAAATTACTACAAAAACAACATTTCAAAACCTCTCAAAACGCTTGGAAATGCAAGATTAATTGTTTACAACATACGCTTCCGGTATAGGTTATGTCTAAGTTTGACCCTATTCCATCGTAGTTGTCGTTTGATTTTGGATCAATATGCATTTTGTACCATTGGGTTTTTGTGTGTATTGGTTCATATGATACAGTCATCATGGTTGCATAACAAGAGATGGTCAATGAACCTTAACAGAAGAAACAAAAAATAAATAATATCAAAGTTTAATGTCTATGGTTGAATGCACTTATGAAAAATTCTCTTTGTGGAATAAGTTGACTTTTGAGATGCAGTGACAAAACGGAAAGCATCCAAAGAGAAACACCTGTTGTCTTGCCAACCCTTTGATTACCCACCATTTTGTGATGTATCACATGCAATTTTACAGAAGTAAACTGAATAAAACTTCTTTAACATATAGCCATGCCTTTTATTTTTTTACCGTAAAGAGTATGACCCTTGGAATTTCTAAATGACCCCCAAATTCTGATAAAGGGGGTGACAATGACTCCCTAAAATTCATAGCTGGCAGAAACACTGGAACTACAAATTTATTGCAAGGGAGCAGTAAGTTTGTTATCTCCCCTCAAACAAAGTGTTGGAGTATATACGAGTCAGCTGGTCGGTCGGTTGGTCGGTCAGTCAGTTTTCAAGGATTTTTGGTCAAATGTTTAACTCGTCAAGATGACATGCAGAACACATACTTTAAACCCACAAAACTATGTATGTAATGTCAATAATGAAGAACTCCTTCAACTTTTATCACTGTCAACAAATAGAACTTTGTACTCTTACATTGTATGAGGCCATAGTGGCAGAATATTGCATGCAATCGGTGCTTTTAATGTTACTTTATGAATGTGCATTCAGATAAGGCCCAGTTTCTTCATTAATTATCAATACTGCGAATGTTTTTGCTTAACCTCGTTTGTTTTGGTTACACGACTTCGTTTAAAACCAATGGAAAAATGCATGACTTGTGAGAAATAAAATAAACCTGTGTATTATGGCTCAAGATAGGGTAGACTAAGTACATGTATACATTTTTTGAAAGTTTAATGTCTAATGGACAAAGTCAGGTATGTTAGGGCGTTGTATATTTCTTCAGTTTCAAGTAACAATAAATAAAACAATTAGATAGTAAGACCTATGCTAGTTACAGTTCTTTCCCGTGTACTTATTATATACATATAACGTTAAAAAAAAGGTTGACAGTGTTACAGATCCCTTTGGTCTGTACAAGTTGTCAAGGTGTTTTCAACATGTGCTTCGTGGTGTAAATTAGATGATAACCCACTGTTGAAATGCAGAGAAGTGAGGAAAATTTTATCATCTGGTCCTTTGGTCCAATTAAGTATTCTTGTTAATGTCAAAGTTTGCTTGCCTTTTACAGAATACTGCAGGGTTGGATGATTTTGACAGAATAAAGACTCTTGGAACTGGCTCGTTTGGAAGAGTTATGTTGGTACAACACAAAGCAAATAAAGAATACTATGCTATGAAAATCTTAGACAAGCAAAAGGTAAGTTTGATAATTATTTGACAATGCTTAGAGAAGTTACAAAGGTAGTTCAGATATCAATTTCCCTTTTTGAAAAACATCACATTGATAACTCCTTTTATACGCTCAAAGGTATGTATTATTAGAACACTCGCAGCAGGCGGGCGGCATCCACACTTTGTTCGCACATCTAGGGTCAAAAACTAAGTCACGGGGTCAGATCATAGAAAAGCCTTGTGTATGCAATAGAGTTCGCATGTTTCATTGGATTTTCATGAAACTTGGTCAGTTTGACTGCCTTGATAAAATCTAGGTCTAGCTCATATATATTACATGTATCTAGGGTCAAAAACTAGGTCACAGGGTCAAATAGAAAAAACTTTGTGTATGCAATAGAGGTTGCATTTTTCATTATATTTTCATAAAATGGTCCATGCTTCGGGTCACTAGGTCAAGGTCAAAAGGGCTCGACAATCTTGTGCGCTCTTAATCACCTAAATCCCTAGTCAGAATTTAATTATACTTTGCAGAAGTGGTAAGTACCATGCTTAGTTATGCATGGTCCATGTTTCGGGTCACTAGGTCACAGGTAAAAGTCACAGGGCTTTGCAATAGTAAAACCTTGTTGATGCTAAAGCCTCAAAACTTCTGGTCAGAATTTAATGATATTTCTCAGAAGTGATAAATACCATGCCTAGTTGTGCATGATCCATGCTTTGGGCAACTGGGTCAAGGTCACAGGGGCTCGTCATAATAGAAACTTGTGCGCTCTTAATCCACTAAATCCCTGGTCAGAATTCAATGATACTTCACATAAGTAATAAGTTCCATGGTCCAATAATTAAAGCATCAAGTTTTACATAAATTTTATCAACTTAGTCAGTTTGTATTCATCAATTTCAGTGATATCATGGTTTCGATACTGTAAGAAATGAATGGCAATCGTCTTAAAAAACACAAGGAAAGAAGTTAAAATCTAACCGTTCCTTTAATTTAGTTTATTTCTCATTCATTCTCTTACCTGTAAGCAATTAAATTCTCTAAAAAAAATTGTATAGAAAAAAAAGCAAACAGCAGGCATTTCAACTTTACTTTTGACCTATTTTCGAGACTCCTAAATTGAAAAGCTCCTTGACCACAGTTACTACCCAAAAGTCTTGTAACTACCAATTTAACACGAGGCACAACTTCAAAAGAATATTGCTTAACAATTTTCTAGTTACTGTTTATTTTCTTATAATTCCTCAGTATTTTCACTGCTGTGGCATGGGCGAATAAAGACATCATGAGTCTTCACAACAGTTTCAATATATAGCAACACTTCAGATATGTTTTGATCAGCATGTGAGCTTCTTTCACAGCCTGGTATATAAAAGGCATGGCTGAGGGACTGTATATCATGTACTTAATTGATGCTTTCATTGGATTTGCATTGGATTGTAACAATAATAAGCGATCGATTAAATTTAGCAACTTTGGGACATTTTAAATAAAGTATGATGTTATTCTACTTCCGGCGGTGATTAGGTAAACAAGAAGGAAAAAGTAACGAAAACACGTACATATCGAAAACATATCAAACTATGATACATGTAGTTATAGTTTGTCTTCAAAAACAGACCTACCAGCGCTTAGCTTATAGGAAGTAACAGAAGGACGTTTTATGCATCAGCCTTCAAAATACACACACTTAGATGCATAGATATATGAAATGTCTCCTGGTCTGGCTGGTTAACATTAAGTGTTGTTGATCTTTGATATAAAGGGTACTGTTTATAAATCACCTCATTTTCTAATGTATAAACTTTGTTTCAAAGGTCAATTTGAAGTTAATCCAGTGTACAAATAACACAACAGGCAAATCTTCAAAGATATGTATCAGTTATATTGTAGGTCACAAGCTACCAAAATATACCCAGAGGACTTTTCACTGTTTGTCTACATAATTACTGGTTTGCATGTGTGACAAAAATTGTCATTTATGTACATGTTGATTGTAATCTTTTTGCACATTTTGTACATTTGTAGTATGATAAAACAAAAAAATAGGAGTTGAGGCAAAATGCATTGTGTGTATGGCATTGCTTGCTTGTAAGTTTGGTTGACTTGGGAGAGATTACGAAATTCTCTTGCGACAAAATTAACTATTCCTTACCAGTAGTTATTATTTTGATAAGATAATAGTTCACTTTACATTTCAATTTGTTGTATTGAACTGCATGTGTATTTAGCCACAGTACGCCAAAACAAATATTTCAACTCTGCGACCATTATTGATTCAGTTGACTTCGTAGTTGAGAGGTTAAGTTCGCAAACTTGTGATCACTTAACCACCACTTACTTATTGAGGGTCATTGGTTTGAGCACTGCTTCCAACCTTACTTGTTCATATGAGAAAGTTAGCAGCAGTACTGCATAGGTGGATTTTTTCTTAAGCTTATGTCTTTTAGTATGCATTAGAATATGAAATAATTTTTTTTTGTTCATAGCTCTTTACTATAGACAAGTTTCCCAACCCACGCTTTATGAAAATAACCATGTCGCTTTGAAGATCTCTTCCATTTATTTAAAATTTCACTTGCATCAAACAAATTTGGACAAGTTTAAGAGGGAAAAGATAGAGCTTTAAGAATAAGTTTACTTCAAAGGAAAATTCTAAACCGTTGTCGTTCGACAAGCGAAAATGCCAATGCTGGTATAAGGCTTTTCCCTCAACCCAGAAAAATGTCACACACTTTCCAAAGGTGATTTTCACTAGATTCTCACTTATATTGTGGTACTGCAAAATGCAACCATTAAACCATGAAATATACATTGTATATGTTTATCATAGATCATTCCTTCACTCTAATGGGCTCGTAGCTACAGTTGATTTTTTAGTTTTTGTAATTGTCAAACTGTATAAGCTGCCATGAATGTCCGAGATGTTGCGCAGTTATTTGTAACAGCTATTCAAGGAAATTATCAATAAATATCCGAATGCAATTGATAGTGAAAGCATTTAGGCAACAAAAAACTGAAAAATCTGCTGTAGCATGGAATCGATTGGATTAAAGGTACGATCTGGGACATGATTTGTAGTCTTAACATTTATATTTTATGTTTTGATGATTGCCTTTCACAGTACCACAATATTAGTGGAGAAACCAGCAAAAATCACTGTCAGAAAATGTGTGACATTTTTCTGGGTTAAGCGAAAATCGTTATACCAGTGTTGGCATTAATCTCGTGAACACTAAATCTCCAAAATCCCTTGTCAGAATTCAATGATACTTCACAGAAGTGATAAGTACTATGTCTAGTTGTGCATGGTCCATGTTTTGGGTCACTGGGTCAAGGGTCAAGGTCACAGGGACTCGAAATAGTAAAATCTTGTGGACGCTAAATCTCGAAAACCCCTGTTCAGAATGTAATGATACTTCAAAGAAGTGATAAGTACAATGCGTAGTTGTGCATGGTCCATGTTTCGGGTCACTTGGTTAAAGGTGAAGGTCACAGGGGCTCCAGATAGTAAAATATTGTAATTGCTTAATCTCCGAAAATCCTGGTCAGAATGTAATGATACTTCACAGAAATATTAAGTACTATGCCTAGTTGTGCATGGTCCATGTTTTGGGTCACTGAGTCAAGGTCATAGGGGCTAGACATAATAAGATCTTGTGCGCTCTTAAGTACTGTGTCGGTCCAAAAATAAAATCATTAAATCGCTCTTAAGTACTGTGTCGGTCCAAAAATAAAATCATTAAATGTTACATAATTTTATATACTGTGTCAGTGGGCTGTTTTGGAGGGGGTGGGGCGGGGAGGTGGGGGAGTAGTAATCACCTTCAGTGATAGCTAGTTCTAGTTATATCTTAATAAGTTTTGCAAATATGAGTTAGTTTTTATAATTAAATGTTTATGGTATCATTTCAGGTGGTGAAGTTAAAACAAGTAGAACATACACTGAACGAAAAGAGAATATTGCAAGCCATCACATTTCCATTTCTTGTTAGTTTAGAATATCATTTTAAGGTAAGTGTTGAGACAAACTGCTTAGATATGTTCTATTTATTCAGCCCACAGGCTTTAACATCCTTGTCAGTACTGAATATCTTTGAACAGTTTGTAACTGATGAAGGAAACAAAATTTACAAAAATAGAAAAATATGTTAATGAAAATAGGCAAGTAACAAAAATTGAGTGGGTTGGTTAATTTTATTAGACTACTAGATTTCTGACATGTACATTGTACATGTATTGAGTAGAGAAAGAGTTTAAAGGCCTTCAACAGTGAAAATTGACATCGAGGGCTTTGATAGTTTTTTCAACTAAGTGACTGTCGGATTATCTGAAGCCTTTTTCCTTGAGGAAAATAACAGACCTTGGATGTTGATAGGAGACTGTATTCTTGTGATTTTCAACACATTTATGGTTGTGAAGAAAATATTTTTTTTTTATGTGCACATACCATAAAATGACACATTGAATGAGCGTAAGCGAGGCCAAAAACAGTACAAGTTCTGTGCTTATAAACTTGTTCCAGAATGTCCCCCTCCCCCATCCCAAATGTAATTATAATTAGTCATAATTATGACCCCCAGGGCCAGTTTCCTGGAATTGCCCTGGAGGTACTTAAGTGAGATTGGAAAATGCACAGTGTTCAATCTCCAGTGTTGACAGCAGCTTCAAAACAAACTGTGTGATTTTTGTTGCCTCTTAAAAGTCTTTGGATCAGCTAATAGATATTGTTTCACCATACATGTAGATTGAAGAATCAGCATATGCAATTTTGTCCAAACAAGTTCCGCATTTGAGGTGAAAATCCTAATAATCAAGTGTTTCCGCATTCGGCATTAATTGTTAGTGAAATTTTCAGTATCAAAATTTTTTGTATAGCCAGAGACAATCTTCAATCATTTCTTTATAAGTTTGCCGACTCTCCTTGAAAGACCTACCGTCTGAAAAATCATACATTTTGTTTTGAAGCTGCTGTTAACTTAAGTCAGGAGGTTGTACACTGTGTCTTTACAAACTAAATACGTAGCTTAGGTGTTACTCTCAACATCTCATATTACTAAAGTCAAAGCATTCCATATTACCTAGATAGATTAGTTGTAAAAGAATGAGACAGCTGAGAACAGGTGATGTATTTCCTGACAAAATATTGATCCACATCAGAAATTGTTACAAGTAATTATCACAAAATGAAACTTGTTAAAAGCACAGAGAGTAGGTGTTGAAGTTGTCACCTCAAAGAACCTCATTTTTTCACCAAAATCTAAGAACTGTCAATACTGATAATGTAGTGTATAACAACTGGCTATATTTATATATAAAACACTGGTATTAAGTAGCCAATACCTTTAAAATTTGTCCTTTTGATGCACCCTTTTACTGAATGTTTAAGACATGTTTGACTGTAATTCTTAACTTAGGATGTAAGAACACTTGATCCCACCTAGAAAATCTGAAAACAAACTTTAAACCAAAAAAAGAAACAGGGACAATTCCAAGAATAAAATAGTAAATGCCAGTGTAGTTGCATGAGAACATAATTTTGCAAAATATTTTTTCTTGTTTCCCCATGCATAAGTAGTTCTAGGTACTGTTTTACTAACGCTGCAAAAGTTTCCATAAGTAATCTATACTGAGGCAAAAATGTAAATGTATTTGACTCTATATTCTTATGTATTTTAAGCTCACCTGCTAAAGTTAAGAGCGTTTGAGTAAGCTATTAGGATTGCATTCTGTCTGGCGTCCGTTGAACGTTGTACGGCGTATGGCTTGATTTTAATTTGAATAACCAAGATACATATTACATTGTGTTCCAAATATTTGCCCTCTTGTTATCATGTGGGATTACCTAGTGGGCCTCTACCAAGTTTGTTAAAATTATGAACCCAGGTCAAAAATTGACCGTTTCTGCTTTTGAATACCTTTTATTATGGCCAATGGTAGCCAGGTAAGTGATTTAGGGCTATCTTGGCCCTCTTGTTTATGCTTTTTCATTTTACGGTTACTATGTAAAGAAACTGCTGTTGTAAATAGCATAGAAACACTGCTGTTCACAGCATGAAGTGAGTAACAGTGCTATAATGGGAAATTCCTAGATTAATATCTTTGTGCGGTTGGTGCTTTTTTGGATAAAGTTTACAAATCACTATGCAAAAATTACGCAATGTAACCTTCGTTAAATGCATTTGCAGATAGCATAGTAACTTGCGCCAACTTTTACAAAGATTTTACACATAGGCTAGCGTTAATTCTAATCTGTTGATAAATTATTATTGTCTAACAGAATTTTTTGTTTTGATCTTTTTTCAGGATAACTCTAATTTATACATGGTGTTAGAATTTGTCACAGGCGGAGAAATGTTCTCACATCTAAGGCGAATAGGCAGATTTAGGTAAGCTCATTGTTGGATATAGAGAATAAATAGCATTAAAATTTTCTCATAGTTTGTTGGTTTGCATTTTACTACAATTTGCAGGTTTGATAAATTTTGATGAGGTTTTTCTATTATTACAGTCTCTTAAGTATGATATCTTTTTAGAAAAATGATTTTTAAACTAAAATTGAACACGACATATTGTTAATATTTATATTGTAGAAGTAGTGTTATCTTTAAATATGACACAATTCATTTTGCTATATTGTGACTTATTCAAAAATGTTTTGTCTGTGATTGATAAGTGACCAGAATGGATTCAGATGTGACAGGTTGATCTAGATCCATACCGGTCACAAAAGACGTACTTAGTGGGGCAATATCAGATGAAGCTGTTTATTGCTTTTACTAATAAACTTTTGTTAGTGTGTCACATCTTTCCTTGTTTGTGATTGTTCGGACATTGGAAGGGTTTCCTTCTATGTCAATAGGCATCGGTAACATGTGTAATTGATGCAAACCTTGTAAAATAGGTGTTGATAACCTAGGTATCTACCCGATTCTGAGTGTCATTTCAAACATTTATCTTTTGTATAACTATTATAAGACTGATAAGCAAAATTTAAAAAATTTTAGAGCATGCTTAAGGTGAAGACAGTTGGGGCAATGCAATTTGGGAATTGGCACCTTTCAGTTTAAAAAAGATATAATTTGAATGTAGAAGTCATTAGGAAGACACCTTGTCAACCATTTTTTTAACATTTAAAACATATTTTTTTGCTGTCAGAGGTCATTTGAATTATACTTATTAAGAAGAACAGTTTTAGGTTTGATAGTAATTAATACAAACCATACACATTGACATGGGAGAACAAGGTCAATGTTTGACTTAAAAATCCTGCCAAAGATAAAAAGAATTAATTATTTAAATGCTTTAGTAGTGACATGACTAAAAGTTAGCCACTGTGACCATCACAGCTGGAAGATTTGTGGGTTTGAGCCCTACTTCCTACCTCACCTTTTATGTAGGAGATTTAGGAGGGTAGTGGTTTGAGCCCTACTTCGTACCTGATCTTTTATGTCGGACATTTAGAAGGGTCATGGGTTTGAGCTCTAATTACTACCTGATCTTTTATGTCTGAAATTAAGGAGGGTCATAGGTTTGAGCCCTTCTTCCTACCTGATCTTATAAGTTAAGAGTCTGCAGTGGATCGTCTTAGGCTTGTTTAGGTAAACTGCCATCTGATTGGTGTTGGAAAATAAGGCTTACAACCCAATTAAACAAACAGACAATATGCTTGGGGGGGAGCGTTACTACTAATAAGATTGAAATAGCAGTTACATGAGTGTATATGTTGTTGTTGCATCTGTTGTTGCTATTTTTACCGCATCTATGTAGGCATGTTTCAGTTTGCCAAGAAACATACACTCACATAATTACAGCAGGCTTGTAACCTGAACGAAATTGATTTTTTGCATTCTAAATGACTTCCCAGAACACAGACTGACTTCTGAGAGAACATAAAATAATTTGTTGTCCAAAAATAGGACGGTTTCCAGTGCAGTTAAGTCATAAATGCATATTTTTTCCTTTAAAAAAAGTAGACCAGATTTTCAGCTCTACTTTCTGTCCAGCAGTGAGAGGTTATAATGTCCGTCCTGTCTGCCTGTAAACCTTTCCTTGATAACACTCTACGGGTCACAATTGCCATTTTACTTTATGAAACTTGCTCAGAAGGTTGTCTGTTTTTGGGGGTCAGTGGGGTAAAGGTAAAGTTCACAGTGACACGAACTTTGAAAATCATTTCCACTCAATATTGAGATCTAATTATCAACAGCAGTCTTCAAACTTAATAGGATGATTGTAGTGACTGAGTAGATGATCCCTGCAGTAGGTCAAGGTCACAGTGACCTCTGTTAGCTTTTCATTGATAACATTCCATTTTGAAAGATTTTCACAATTTACTCAGAACAGTCCAGTAAGTCCAGTAGAGCGCTACTAAAGGCCTCTTGTTACCATGTCATTGTTAGGTTCATTAAATGTGTGCCAGTTTGTTGCATGCAGTCATGTTTGAAGTCAAAGCTTTGATTGTCTCTGCCATTGATAAAAATGTGAATATTAATTTTTTTTTCACAAAGTGCCAGGTGAGCTATTAGTGTCACTCAACGACTGGTGTCCATTGTATGACCAGTAAAGCTGTGCGCTGAATACGTTTCTCTTAATTAAGAAGTCTACAGTGCCCTTGCAAACATGACAAAAATTCATTGAATCCTTAAGGGGACACATAATATGTTTGTATCATGAGATTTTATATATTGTTATGTTCTGCATTGTGCATGGTTACTGGTGTAAAACTTCATTGCCTGTTCTCAGTGAAAGTCAGTCGAGATTCTACGCTGCTCAGATTGTGCTGACATTCGAGTACCTTCATTTTTTGGATGTCACATACCGTGATCTTAAACCAGAAAACATCCTCATGCAGAATGATGGATATGTTAAAGTAAGTTAAAAGAACTGGTGATACAGAATTTTTGTGTCACATGTCACTGTTTGAATATCCAGGTCTCACACCCTTTGACCAATGTTTGAATAAATGTCTTAACAAAGTTTTGTGTGCTGTGTTCATTTTAAAACCTAGCGCCTTATGTTGTACTATATGTTTTTTATATGAATGTTACCTCTGCTTGCAGAAATTGGAATTGTTAGGTGAAATCTAAATCATGCAGAATACAGGTGTTAAGAGTTTTGTTCTTGGTATTCTTAATATTATACTAACATTTTCCCAATAATCAGTGTAGTGTAAGGCATACAGTTAGTGGTGATTTACTGCTGAAAACAGCAGAGAAACAGCAATAAATCAATTTAAGTCTATAGTTTTTGGTCTACAAAATCATATTGCCACTTTTTCCAAAATTAAGATGGGTAAATTTATTTTTGAATTTTTAAACCCAAATAATTATGCTAAATTGGAAGTTCATTACTGTTGGGAGTCATTGCCATAGTTGAGCAAACAATGTAGTCTATGTAAACAATAGGGAACAAAATAACTGTTGTCAAAATTCTTGGATTTACAAAAGCAATTCGATGAACTTACTGTGGGAAAGCACATTGAAGATGTATTAAAGTAGCTAATAAGAATCTGACCTGTTTATTCTGGTGACGCCTCAAGGAAGTTGTCTCTTATTAATTTAAACGGCATATTATTGGATGATAATCTTCAATATTGCAGAGGTAACATTCATAACAATCTGTGCACTGAATGAGTTATCAAGTAATATGTTTGCTTCTGTTTCAGGTGATCAAATTTGAATAAAAAATTGCATTCACCCTGTCTGTAAAGGTTTCTCTGGGAATTGCATATATATAACTTACAGTACAAGGCTAGAGTGTATAGAACATGCAAAATGCAATGAAAAAGGTCATTGTTTCAAGAGGTCAACAGTTTTGTCTTATTTTATATAACAAAAATATTGCTGCTTCTGTTCTCTTGAACTAGTTGAGAAAACAGGCTTGTGTTTTACAGACCTTTACAGACAGGTATTAACTGCAAAATGGAAAAACGACCACTGCCACAGGTTTCATTTGCCTATGTACGTTAAAAAATGTTTTCTTTGCTTCAACAGTGAACCACATTCCCGATTTTATGCAGCACAAATTGTGTTGGCTTTTGAGTATCTTCATTTTTTAGATCTCATTTACCGAGATCTAAAGCCTGAGAACCTTCTCATAGACTCCCAGGGGTATCTCAAAGTAAGTAGAATGACACATACAGGCCTATAGACTAGGTCTATTGTTCTTTGGTTTTTCTTTTATTTACCAAACTTTGATGAAGAAATATGTTTTCAACACAGCCGTGTTAAGTTTTAAAAAAGTTACTTAAAATGAAGTCTGATTCTTCTTTTCATTTCTGAGTATGAGGTGCCTGCAGTGAGCTGATTACATCTTCAGTAGATCTTCCTGTCTCCGCAATGTTTTCTTACAGAGTCTATAGTATGCATGTACTGCAAGCATACCACAATTTGCTCAAACTTTTCTTGAAGCTTTCACAACCTTTACTTCTCTCTCCAGCATTTTTATTGCATCTTGGATAAATAGATAAGAAATATCTTTGTAAGATTATAAAAGCTCCAGCATTTTAAATGTTGACACCTTTCAATTCAGGCCTTATTTGCTAACTTTGTCGGACAGTGTATTGCAAGGAAATCTGATTTCTTTCATAATATATATGTAGGTCATGTCAGCGATTCCAGTCCTTCACTGCCCTCATGCTTTAGAAAATGATTTTGTAAAAAAAGTGCTTGTAAAGATTTCGTCATCAAAGTTACTTTGCATTATGCTTGTATTATATTGTATGTATTTTTCTACAGCTATTTTTTGTTGTGCTGTTTTTTGTTCCTGTTTATGGACAGTGTGGACCTTCCCATTCCCAACATGGATTTATTATCAGCCTAGGGCATTATAGGTGCATAGTTCTTAGTTAACCCATATTTAGTTTCACACTTACATGTATAGTTGTATATAATATTTTTTCATGCTTCTTTTTAACAGCGAGCCACATTCGCGATTTTATGCTGCACAAATAGTGCTGGTACTGGAGTACTTGCATCACCTTGACATTATGTACAGGGATTTAAAACCCGAAAATCTGCTACTAGATGCATTGGGTTACCTCAAGGTAAACTGCGGTGTTGCTATAAACAATCAGTTTGTCACGTTATAGCAATACTCAAGTAACTATATTTATTCAGAGGCGTACGGTGCGCTTTCATTGTTTGCTACTGTCTAGTCACCGGGCAGTGGTTACACAGCAGTGTTTTGTGTTTGCTAACGCTTTTACACTGTGCAACTTATTTCTAGGTGGAGGGATAATACACACGCAGCAACATTTTCTTCTTTTACCTTTTTTCCCTGTGATCCTACTCCATCTGTTGGTCGTCTTTCAACACTCTTGAATGCATCAAAGAGACTTCATTTTTGATTTGATATTTACCAGACTTGCAAACAACTTCTATCATCAAAAGATCTAAGTTTTTCTGAAACTGGCCTTGTTAAAAATGTCAGTTAATGTGAAAACCAGTGATTTCAAATTTGAGTTAAGATCCAGGCTTATTTATTTTTAGCTCACCTGGCACAAAGTGCCAGAGTGGGCTATCAGGATCGCATTCTGTCCGTCGTCTGTCCGTCTGTTTGTCAGTCCACCATTTCCTGCAAATGACATCTCCTCTGAAACCACTGTGCCAATGTTGATGAAACTTTGCAGGGATTTTCCTTGCATGAAGCTCCATCAAAGTTGTTCAAAGAATTCCATCCCAAGCAGAACTCTGGTTGCAATGGCAACAAATAGGAAAAACTTCAAAAAAACCTTCTTCTCTGAAACTGCAAAGCCGAGAGCTTAGATATTTAGCATGTGGCATTGTCTAGTTGACCTCTACCAAGATTGTTCAAATTATGACCCCCTTTTCAAAATTTTCCCCACACAAGGGGTCACTATGTTTTACATACGCTTATATAGGAAAAACTTTTAAAATCTTCCTCAGAAACCACAAGACCTAGAGATTAGATATTTTGCATGTAGAAATGCCTAGTGAACCTCTACTAAGATTGTTCAAATTATGACCCCCTGGCTAAAATTAACCCCTCCAGGGGGTCACTTGATTATACAGGAAAAACTTAAAAAATCTTCTCTGAAACCATAGGGCCTCGAGCTTAGATATTTAGCATGCAGCAATGCCTAGTAGACATTTTCAAAGTTTGTTCATATCATATCCATGGGGTCAATATTGGCACCGCCAAGGAGGTCACTTGTTTTACAAAGAAAACCTATTTGGTATGTAACATTGACTTGTCTTCTTCCACTTACTTTGTTCAAATCATGTCTCTTGGGTCAAAATTGACCACACCCATTAAGCAAGTGGACTTGTTTTCAGGTGAGTGATATAACGCCATCATGGCCCTCTTGTTATGAAAACCAGTCAAAATGTTGGTAACAAAAGCTGTTTATTTCTTGTCAGGTCAGTGTTAATATTAGAATTTTGATTATTCAGTGAAGAAATTAAACAAACCAAAAATTGTGATTTGCTTCTTCAACTGACCAGAATGAAGTATTAATGTCAAGAGTTATTGCACCTTAACTGTTAAAAGTAACTTATATAGCCTTAGTAAGTAGGTTGTCCAAAAAAAATCAGTAGTAAGATTAAGCTTCTGGTTTGTAAATTATTCACGACCTTTATTGATTTATGAACAGTAGGTCGAAGGTCAATTTCATAGAATCATTTACATAGAAACCCCTACCTGATCAGTTACTGATGAACACACATGCATAATTATTGTCCTGAAATGTATAGGTAGGAATATACTGCACAAACTTCATTCTTTACATAGGGATTTGAAGTAAGTAGATCAAAAGTCAACCACTTAGCTATTGGTTGTCACGGTAACAGTTAAGCTCCTGTGAGTGACAGGGTCATCTTGGCCCTCGATGTATCTTCACCTTAAAGCCTTTTCATGCAGCTCTGTTGCTCATTTCTTTGTGACACACGTCTATGTGTAATATGTAAGGATGGGAACGAATATTCTAACATTCAAATATTTGTATTTCTGCTGAATACTTGAGTGCAGTTTTCGCTTTTGAATATTCGCATATTTGATGAATTTTGAAACTTCAGTTTCATGAAATTAAGATTTCAGGATTTATTTATTAATTACCGATAATCTATCGTACTACCCCTTAGCTCATATATACTTGTAGTCTAATTAATTCGACGTTGAAGCTGGAGAGATAGTTTTTGGATTATCGGTTTGATAACTATAAGATATCAGATCCAAAATACAGGTCAACCGATGAGCCAAATGAATTAGGCTGATATACATGTTTTATAAGACCCATTTTCGATTATATTAATCGCTTATTAGCCTCCTTTGGGTGGATTGGTGTTTTAATAACAAGTGTCAGATGTGCAAATGACAATCTTGAATTGCAAACATTGCTACAAGTGTTTTTTTTATAATTGACCCCTGTTACCATTGTCTCGCACCTTCTATTCAAATTAGCTATTTATCTTTAGTAAATGCAAAGATGATCAGTCTGCAAGTTATTTTACATTTGTTAATTAAGCAACTGCCGAGTGTTTTATGTGTTATTTTTTTGGTAGAAAATTAAATGATTTTCAAATCGCGCCGCAGAAAATTAGCATGTACTAAACTGGTAAAAGATTGACCATGAAAAGATGTTTGACGAGACGTTCAATATTTTGTCTCATTTTACATTCTAGATCTGCGGGAAAAAAAAAAATATTTAAGTGAAAATTTTCGTTCCATAATTGTCATCATATATGGAAAAAAAAAAAAAAACATGTTTATTAAATCAGCCCTTTATGAGCCTGTCGGGGAAAACAAGATAGATATCCCTTTTAATCTGTCAGGAGTGCGTAATTAACAATATTCCAGTGTAAAAAATTCTTAACAATCAATTTATCACCGGGTTATGACAGAAACATGACATTTCCAGTTTTGTTTCTATTATTTTAGAATTACAGCCTAAACAGAAAACAAAACTCGACCATTAGTGAATGCAAATAATGAACGGCATTCAAACACATGTAAGAGTGTTCATAGTACGTTATTTCGGACATGTAGAATTCGGATACCAAATATGGAAATTGCACGCTAATATTCGAATATATACGAATATCGATTTCGGTATTAGTTCTCATCCTTAGTAATATGTAAATCTTTCATCTGGATAAATTTGTAATGTGATATGTATTAATTAAATTTGTGTATATTTTCAGTTTAAAATTTATTTTATGTTAAATAGAAATTTTGTCAAAATGTCAAAGCATCAGCTACTGTCTTTCTAAATGATGTAAATTACAGAGTCAGAAACATAGAAACATTCATTTTTTCACTACAAATTTATCCAGCACTTAGCAGAATTTTTTTTTAAGTCTCCTGTTTTTAAAATGTAATTAGCATTGTGTTGTATGAAAACGTTGTGCATTGGACTTGAGCATTTGAAGCATTCTGATCTAGATCTCCCTTCTTTTGCTTTTCTGCATTTGTTAGTAACCCTATGATAGCAAGAATTATTTGAGCTTTCTGTTTTACCTTTCTTGCATTTGCTTGTTCCAACATGATAGCATAAGTTCTATTTATCCCTTTTTTGGCTTTTCTGCATTTGTTAGTCACCCTATGATAGAATGAGTTGTTCAGATATGATGATAGGGACAGAAACAGTGTTGATCAGTAAAGTGTTTTTGTTGTTGAAGAGAAAGATTGTAATGCTGCATTTTTACACAGAAATATCCACAAACCCACAATACCTTCAAAAATATAATCCAGCATTACATTTGTACAAGTAATCTGAGGTAGTGAGTGTAATTGCAAAAATATCAAAGTTACGGAAAGAACAGAGTCCAAGTCCATTTGAAATTTAAACATGACCTCTTTGTAATGTTAAAAAATAATTCTATTCCTGTCAGTTCTTAGGAAGTTATTCCTTCTTTTTGATTTGTCCCACCCCTATCCTAAGTGGATCATGCATTAGTTAAATCACAGTTATATTTGTGGGCATAGGCCAAGTCTGATAACCAGCAAAATCGCCCATGGCACTTTTGGATTATTGCCCTAGAATTATCGAAAAATGATGAAATTAGCCTGTTCAAACAGGTGAATTGGCTTTGTCTTCTCCATAGTTCTAACAAAACCAATAAAATGCCAGATACTGGGTTATGCCTCCTTGGCGGGCATATTTTGTTTAAAATAAATAAATCCAGAGTGCTTCCCTGAATTGGCTTATTTTACACAGCCAAATATTGCTGTAGTAGCTCTCAAGTTTTTTAAAAAAATCTTGAAAAAATTGAGTATGTTGCTTTAGGATAGCCCAGAATTGCTGCCCCCAAACTTATGAATATTTCTATACTATCAAGGGGTTAGGATAGCTCATTTATCAATTGTACAAAATGGAACCAAAGTTAACATTTCTACTTTCTTTGACTACCATAGCAAGAGAAGATATCTGTTTCTTGTAACATTTCTCTGTAGGTAATTCATGTATGTTTGTGCTCAGAATTGCTTGTGCTTTGTTTGCTGAAACTGAAATAGCATGATACTGTTTTAAAAACATCTTATGTTAGATTTGCTGCAGCATGTAAATTATAAACAGTCTAACCTGTCCTAAGCGGCCAGTCAAGGGATATGGCCAACTTGACCTTTTAAGCAAGGTGTATTTTGCGATTTCCGTCTATTGTTTTGAAAGTTTCACACTTGATTCGGATGACAAGTGACAGTTTAAAGCAGTTCAATTTTAGCAGTCAGCCACTGGCCGCAGACAGGAAGTGACCATTTGATTAAATTGCAATATAGAGGGATTTATGTCCGGGGCCTCACAGAGTGACCACTTACAGGAGGTGATCACTGAAATAAGACGACCGTTAAGGCAGGTTAGACTGTATTACATTTAAATAAGTATTGGTTTCAATTTGTCTTTTTAATTATCTATTCATTAAATGCATGCATGCATGCATAATTTTAACAGTTTACAGGACTTGATTAACATATTGTACTGTTGTTTATCTACAGTTTTGCATTCATGTTTGGATCTTTTTCAGTATCTTGCATGTAATAAGGACATTTAAATGCAGAATGCAAGAACAATGACAATAATACCAGGCATCAGCATTAATTTCCCCAGCTATTCTAGTCAAGAGCAGAACTTGAAAAAATACTGAATATGTTGTACAAAGATAAAGATTGAGGGAGAAAACAGTCAAAATTTTTACATGAAACCATTTTATAGAGGAAGTGTAGAGGCAAGAACTGTAACGAATGCATGCCTCTTTAATTATCTACCTTACTACTCTTTGTATGAATCAAAACTCTAAATATTTCTGAAAAAAACTAATGAAACTTCATGTGAAATATCTCACATTCAGGAGAAATGTTGAGTCTAAGAGCCATTACTTATGTTTGCATCCTTTGTATTTCCCCTTCTGTAAATTTCAAATCTGATGCTTGTCTGTAGCTTGTCCTATAGAAAAAGTGAATGAAACTTAGTATACTGATTTTTGATGACTGGAAGAAGAGTACTCAAGAACTATAACTGTGTGCTATTTTAGGAAGAATCCATTGTCTTAAGCACTTGTTTATTTTTACTTGATTTTAACTCAGTAGAGCACAAAGAGCTAAAATGAATCTAATAGGGATTATGAGGATGTACAGAGTGACAGTTTTGCAGTCAGTAATTTTGTCTGACTTGGAACATTTCTACCAGCAACATTTTCTTTGAAAACAGGTTAACTTAAAGTTGGCAAAAACTGGTTTGGATAACTTTTTGATGGTTCTTCACCACCCGGGTTTTTTGCGCGATGGGTCTGACGACAGATGTTATACAGTACGCATGACAGGCACGCTGGAATAACCCCGATAGTTTTATTATTTCTCTTTTTAGGTCCGACCTTTTGCTTGATATAGGTAGTAATATGTTTAAACTAAGCATGTGTGAAGTTTTTGATAAACGACGCCTTTTAAAAAAGAATTTCCTAAAATGTTGAAAAAACAACGGTAATGTTGCCAAATATGACATTTATTTGCTTATAAAACAATATATATCAAGACCTTAGACACGTATACAGACAAAGTATAAAGATCAATACAAACAGCCCTAGACTTTGGAATTAGTGGTATCGTTTTGATATAAGCAAATTTATAGAGGTGGGTGAAGATAAACGGATACGTCTGACGACCGAAGGAGATACGATACGCAGATTGTTATAAAATGAGGATACGTATAACGGCAGATGTGTAACAAGTAGAAAGCATGAATAGGTGTTTTCCAGTCAGGATAAAAATTGGTTTTAAACTAATAACATTCGTATGGCAGTTGTTTAGTCTAGTAGAAGGATCTAGCATGTATATACTGATAACAATTGTATCCCACCTCCGTGAAGACATATTTATTAGTGATACAGTCTGTCACATTTTTTGTCATTAAGTGTCCACGCAGCTCCTCTGACACCACGTGACGGTTTACACCAAACTTCACATAAGCGTAGTTGTACATATTATCGGCATGTTCCGGTTCAATGATTTTCAGTGGAAAACCGCCCTTGATACATGTAATTTTATGATGTTATGGCTAATTCTCCTATAACATCCGGCAGATTTCCACTTAACCTAGGATAATTGACCTTCGCCAGGAGAGAGTGCCACGCCCACCGAAATCAAGGGGCACTACTCCTGCGAAGTCCGAGCTCAAACAGATCTCTATTGAACTAAGTCTGAAATCATTAGTTTATTTCTTTATTGATAATATTTAACTGTACTATGATCCTTTTGATGATTTCAACAAAAAGTAAATCTATAAAAGTGTGAATTTAGTTTTAAAGGGGCGGGGGGGGGGGTACAAAATTTTGAACGCCTGCGGATTAAAGCTAGTTATTTGCATATGCGTTATTTTAATAAGCATCATTGAATCCGTTATCAAATATTTACGGTAGCATTATTATGTCCGCTGCGATTAATTATTAAATACTCTTAAATGATGCGTTGACAGTATACTGTTAATTGAAAATCTCTTAAAGATAAGATATCAATAAGCGTTTGTATAAACATGTGTCATCAATAAAAGTAACTGTGTGACCATGGTTTCTAACTTTATATTTCGTGGAAGACTAAATTTTTGCAAGCGGTTCTGTGAGCTGGGTCATGCTATGGGGTCTTATGTTTTAGGCAAGTGACACTTCTATAAGTAAAACAAAACCGATAATATGCAGAGCATTTCTAAGCATATATATTTATATCATTTTGATACGACTTCTGACAGATGTTTTTAAACAATTGTATGTCCAGCTAGAAAAATCATTTATTTATCTAAATTGTTTTTAAATCAAATGAAACAGATTCATCGGACGACTGACAGACAAATTGGAGTCATTTACCCTCGCTACCAGCCGTAGTCATATGACCCAGCGTGGCTTATACTATTATTGTGCACTTATAGTTTATAATGGCAAGTCCACTAACAATTTTCTAATATATATTCGCACACACACAAACATGATGACACGTTTTGATAAGACACACTTTACAAAACATTTTATTAAATCACTCTAAAAGTTGAAGAGTCACAACACTACGGACCTAAAATAAAATTGGTCCGTGACAAAACTCTTAAAATTTAGAGACTAAACCCGGTAACAAAATATATGACTGTCACGATAAAAAAGATCTATTTCTAAGAAGTACTCTTCCTTACATAGAAAATACCTGAAATTGCATGTCCGTCAACGGATTAATTGTAATGTTTGTCGGACAAAATGGCGGCTAGTAACCATATTCGCCACGTGTTGTAGCAGCTAGCTGTTTGATTGGTCTGATAAGAGATTATTATCTGTCAATCAAGAAACCTGGCGTAAGGTCAATTGAGCAGTGCCAAGCTTAGTTATGCACATCCGGTTCAGCGATTTTCGGGATTTACATTGTATGGCCATTGATTCTTCAAATTTAATAATGTTTTTGCTACTTCTCCTCTACCTTTGGCCAGATTTTCACCAAACCTATTAGAACACAATTGTCGTCGGCATGTTCCAGTTCATTGATTTCCATGGAAGTTGCAACCCTGATGTGTCATATTTCATAATGTCCGTACTAATTCTCCTAAACGCTGGAGCTGAATTTTACCAAACGTCACATGAGTGATCATTGTCAAGCGTAGTTGTACATTTCGTCAGCATGTTACAGTTCAATGAATTTTGCGGAACTATGTCTTTTGATGTCTCATATTCTAATATGCTTGTGCTACTAATCCTGTTCACTGGTCAGAAAACTACAAAACTACACAGAAGTGATTGGTGCGAAGCCCTGAACTTGTGTATATCATCGGATTGTTACAGTTTAGTGGTATGCATTTTCAATTCTACTGAATGATGCTGAATAATAGGAGACATGCTTTTTTGTGAAAGATAATCTCTAGTTTAGAAAATTAATTGATAATGGGGTATCTAAGTCTACTGTAACGAAGTCTCTAAAATATCGATGTCAAGCTTCCCATACACTAGTAACTAGTCAATGACTAAGAGACAATGTTACTACAAATAATCCACGGGAACAAACATGTTCATTTAACGCCAATGTAAAATATTATATACATTTGTAATTACATTTTTAGCCCGACTGTTCAAGAATGAGGAGGGTTGTTGTACTCGCCCCAGCTTTTGCGTTGATCAAAAGTCGTGTTATTAATATTAATAACTTCAAATCCGACAAACGTATCCACTTAACACTTGCCATACTTGTTTCTCATGGTAATACATACAAATGCAGTAAGTCACATATATTTTTGCGGAGTAATGCCTCAATTTGTATTATGATTTTGTAACAAAAAGTTAAAAGTCCGGTACCTCATTAATAAAAGATAATTTTACAAAAATCATTATGATACTGAAGTTTTCTATTTAGCCTTGACTTATAATTTACTTTTAATACATAGTTTTTCAGTTTAAGACAAAAACTAAAGTTATCAACAGTATTCCCATCGTAAGACTTATGTTTCATCTTTTACGTATCTGCAGTTCGTATGGCGTTTACGTATCCACCGCTCTGCGTTCATACGTACCCTATAATATTTTCATCTGTCGTCATAAGTACCCTCAAAAAGAACCCAAGCTTGTTTAAGTGTCAGTTGCAGCTGCTGTATCAGTCATAAGCGAAACGAAAATAGTTTTTCTGCTACAGAAAAGTGTAGCTTTCGATTTATGCAGTTTTGGACTCTTTCGATTATTAGATTTCTTAAAATTCTGTTAAAAATCCGAAAAATTGCAATTTCTGGTCTGATTTCCGCAATTGTAACAACACGTCGATCATTTTTCAGCTAAACAATTGAGCATTGCCTAGTACAAATATATTGAATCTCATATTGAACGAAAACATTGTGAAAAGAATAAAAAGAGAAGATATTAGGTATTTTCCAGCTTACAGTCGGGACGTTCATGTATATACATCTGTCGTCAGTAGTACCCATCTGCGTTCAAGTAGTCGAATACCCGGGGTGTTCACCACAAGTGCTAAAATTCATGGGGTGTTTGTAGAGCTCTTGTTTCTGGTAACCAGAACACCCCCTCAAAAAACTCATTATCTTAGACTCTTGATTAGAAATCAATTTTATTTTTCACAAATCATTACGTCATTTTTGATAGGTAGAACCGATTTTTAATCTAGGCATGAAGAGTTTATCCCCCATTGTAGTTGAAAATTTGATAAAGATACCATGTATGTTAATTATACCCACTTTGTTTATGAACAGGTAGTGCATTTATGTTTGATACTCCAAAATAGAGAATGTGATTTGGAAATCTTTGAAAAGAAATAATATCTGCACATACTGAAATTTTTGTTTCAATGAAATTGATAAAATCTAGGCGCTTTTCAACTCTTGAAAGTTTTCAGTCCAAATACCAAAAATAGCCCATTGATTTGTAAAAGGATCGTTTTTCATACCCAGTCAGTGCTTGCCTATTTATGATTAAATGTTGCCAAAATTTGAAGGTAGGTAAAACTCATTATATTACAAACACAGGTTAACTTCTCATACAGGCTTCCTGTATGCATGTACCCACAAACAACTTCTTAGGAATAATATTTAGCCTGAAACTCTGGTTATGAGAGTTACATTGACATCAACATCTGTTCAATTGCATTACTTTGTGTTTGTCAAGGCACATAATGCAGACATGTCACTCCAAAATTACAAGAATTAAGGATTTATTATAAGCACAATGCCTTGTGGCTTTTTCACTTTGAAGGAATGCATGAAGTTTCTCATTGCAGAACATTTCTAGTTGAAAAACGTAACTTTAGTAGTGAAATTACTAAAGGGTAGACACTGCTCTATTTGACATGGGTCCTGAAGGGAAGCCGTATTTCAAATTGCCTTCAAGGAAATATGTATGCCCCCCTTACGCGTAGGTGGCTATGACTCTTACACCTTCCCCTACACACATTCACACAAGCTCTTAGGTTATAACAAAAGCTGAAAAATCTGGCTCTCCGAGATACTGCTAATGTGAAGCCTTGGTCTAAATGAGAACATTTATGGTTGATGATCCTTGACATAGCCTTTTATAAACAAAGCTATTCTCAGATGAGCAGTGTATCTGTACTTTGACCTTCTCTTGAACATGTATTAATAAAATGCTTCTATTTAACAAGGTCACAGACTTTGGTTTTGCAAAGCGGGTAAAGGGCCGCACCTGGACTCTTTGTGGAACCCCTGAGTACCTCGCACCTGAAATTATCCTCAGCAAGGTAAGACTAAACAAATAATTTCAGTATGAACGTATTACAGATGCAATTGAACTTTTCCAGGTGTGATATATTGTTCATCCTATACCTTTGTCTTTTGCATCCACAGAAAATGCAAAAAATGTAAGACAAAAACTAATTAATTTGATATTTTTGCATGTTACATGTCGGTGATTTTGGACTGTTTAATATGATCAAGGTTCAGTTTTGTATTTTAAAGGTATGTTTAGGAAGTCTCAAGTGCCTGTGGTATAAAAAGGTCTCAGTAGATTGATGGTAACCATACAGGTTCGAATCCTGACTTCTGCATTGAAAATTTACACAATGTGTCATTCACACACTTTATGCACACTTCATATAAATATTGGTTTCAACATTTATTCTGAATTCATATGCAATTTTGTGAACGTGTCTGCTGAAGTAAGATCATATAAATAACCTCTTTTCAAATGGCTTTGCCAACGCAAAACACTATTTTAGTTCCTTTATTCCTCTTTTAGGAATAGGAAAATTTACACTCTTTTTATGCCCTCACCACCTTGTAGGGGGTTGTCACTCGCAGGATGTGATATTTAGGAATGTTTCCCTGTTATGTAAAAGGATTGTCACTGTGAATGTCAGAAAAATTCTGTCTTGTCTGGGACCATGTAAAAACAACTATTTCATCAATAGGGCCATCAGATATTTTACTGGATTTTCTCACAATCAGATTTTTTTGTCTGCAGTTGTTCCCATTAAGTTAATTATTAAATTTCCCTTTTCTGAGAAGAGCTTTTCTTCCTAGAAAAATCTATAATGTCATTTAGTAGGAGGAAGCACTAATACTGGGGCATGTTTTGTCGTGGAGATACTGGAAAATATTGTAGGGAGAAATTGACCGACAGTGTGACTGCCTTTTCTTGTCAGAGATATATATAGACAAATATGGGTACTTAGACACTGTCATGTTTTGTCTATCAGTGGATGAAAAAAAGAAGACATTTCAACCTTTTCTGTAGATAATTTATTATTTTTCCTGTAACTGCTTTTGTGTAACATCTTTTGTAAATATTATTGAATAAAATTTGTTTTAAGAAGACCATTTGTAATATATGTATGTTGATCCATGTGATAATGGCACTGTATTATAAAGGAGTCAATCTTTTGCGAATATGGAAACTTGTATAATAATATTAAAATGTCATTACTGAAAAAAAGTTTAATAGGCCTTTTGCCATTACATTTTAATAAGAGTGTGCAAGCAAGTCAACAAACACCACAAGGTCAAGGTCACATATAAGGATGCTTAAACTTTACATGCACGTTTTTTCATAAAAACTTCCTTTATGTGAACTTCTGAAATAATATGTTTGAAATAGTGTTAAACACGCTGAGAAAAAAAAACGGGTGACGGGGCAAGGGCAATGAAAGTAACCCCTGTACTGTCCTGCTACCAATGATAATGGAGCGAAATGCAATAAAGCACACGTAGCATATATCATTCTGTAATGTTCAAGCCATGATTATAACATGTTGACACGGACTAGGGTTATTGATTATCAGACAAGAAACAAGTATCATAACATACTATTGGCAATATAACATGACAGTGTATATAGTCTCATATTGCCAGATTGGGTCTCTTTGATGCCTATTTTTAGATCAATAGACTTGGCAGGGGTGATTGGAATTTTATAATACAGTATACACCCATCTTTATTATTTGTGTTATGACCTCGGGTTATTTCTGATTTTAGACCAAAAGATACCCTGATGAGCAACAGGGACTGAGAATATATACTGTGTTTTTTTCCCAAAAAATATCAGAGTTTTGAATGCTTACTTGAATGGAAAGTATAGTGAAACGACAGTTACAGAACAGCACATTTGTATTTCTGCACATTTAGTAGTCCTAAATACTTAACTTTTCCCTTGTGGCGAGTATTTGCATTTAGGAAAAACAAAACTTTTTTAGCTCACCTGAAAAACTTTAAAAATCTTCTTCTCTGAAACCACAAGGCCTAGAGCTAAATATTTGGCATGTAGCATTGTCTAGCGACCTCTACCAAGATTATTCAAATTATGAGCCCGGGGTCAAAATTGACCACGCACAGGGGGTCACTTGGTTTTACATAGGCTTATATAGGAAAAACTTTTAAAATCTTCTTGTCTTAAACCACAGAGCCTAGAGCTGAGATATTTGGCATGTAGCATTTGCTAGTGAACCAAGATTGTTAAAATCATGACCCCCTGGATCAAAATTGACCATGCCTAGGGGTCGCTTGGTTTAACATACGCTTATATAGGAAAAACTTTAAAAATCTTCATCTCTGAAACAACAGGCCTAGAGCTTAGATATTTAGCATGTAGCATTGTCTAGTGGACCCCTACCTAGATTGTTCAAATTATGAGACCCGATTCAAAATTGACCCCACCTGGGGATCACCTGGTTTAACCTAGGCTTATATAGCAAAATTTTTAAAATCTTCATCTCTGAAACCACATGGCCTAGAGCTTAGATATTTGGCATGTAGCATTCTTTAGTGGACCTCTACCAAGTTTGTTCAAATTCATGACCCCTGGGTCAAAACTGACCCAGCCCTGGGGTCTCTTGGATTTTACATAGGAAAAACTTTAGAAGTCTAATTCTCTGAAACCACAGGGCATAGAACTCAGATATGTAGCATTGCTTTGTGGACCTTTACCAATCATGACCCCAGGGTGAAAATGAACCCTTTCCAGGAGTGTGGGGGGTGGGGGGGTCACTTGATCTTGCATAGGCTTATATAGGGAAATCTTCAAAAAATTACAAGGCCCACAGGCAGAACTTAGATATTTTGAATTTTACTAAGCATTGTGTAGTGGAAATCATAACCCCTTGTATTATTGGCAATTGATATACAGGTGAGCAATATAGGGCCAATATAATATAGGGCCATATTGGCCCTCTTGTTTCTTTTCTTGAAGATCAACATGAGCAAGAAAAATCATTACTGTTCATATTTATCATTATGTACATGTAACCTATAAATTAATGTTAATAATTAAGAAATAATAAATGCCTCCCTGTATTTTATCGTTGAATAAAATATAGTCAGGAATTTGGATGCGTAGTAATTAAGTCACGAGTGCGTAGCACGAGTGATTTAATTTTTCGCATCCAAATGACTGACTGTATTTTATTCAACGATAAAATATAGGGAACAATTTATTATTTCGATTCTAACACGTCATTTTTTTAAAAACAATCCCGAACTTTATTTAACGCGTAGTAGTACATCAGCGTAACCTTAAAACGCGAGATATGATTGGACGTGCTTGTTTACATACGTCACGTCATTACGTCATTTGAGGCACGTCGTCCTTGGAAAAACGTGCTGTATTTTATCGTAAAATAAAATACAGGCTTCTCCCTATATGTTTATATAGGAAAAGCAGCCGCTTGTGTTAGAATGCAAGTTAAATGATGTGTACTGCTTTTCTGGCCTTATTAATGAATAAGCTGTTGATAAGTCGTTAAAGTGACAAGATATTTCAACAAATAATGTCATTAGAGTTTATCCAGTAAAAAGTTTATGGGTTTACTAGTATTTGTTGCTACACCAGTACCACGGTACAAAAAAGCTGTAGCAAACTGAAAAACTAACTCATGTCTTACTGTTTCTTCATTTTTTTGTCTTTGTATAATTTATGCCTCTCACACAATGTGCCTTTAGTGCTTTGTGAAGCAAGACCTAGATTACATTATAATTGCCATACAACAATATTCTCCCAAGAACAAGGTAGCTTATAACTGAATCAATAAACATAGAGTTTTCCTGTTTGCATGTTTATGAAAGTCTGATAGTTTGGCTGGGTTCCATACCTCCTGGTTTCGACTGTGTCTGTCTGACTCATTTGTTTTGGTACTTATGATATCCAGTTGTTAATCCTAGAGATTTCCTATGCTGAACTTTGTATTCTAATAGTGTAGGGTAAATGTGAGACCGATGTTAAAAGCTTATTCATGCACAGAAAGCAAGGCAACACAAAGGGATCACTTCTTGATTGTTTGTCAGTCCGTCTTTTGGTTTATACATACCTGGAGATGATAAGTGGGTTGGTGCTGCAGGTCATTTTTGATGGTGGGGTTAAATTTGTATTGCTAGGTTTAAAATTTTGCAGTAAGGAGTGAGAAATGATTTAACACATATTAAAGAATACTAACATAACATCCAGCTGGCATGTTCATATGGCTAATAGTGACCTTCATGCCTTCATTTTATCAGCTATACCACTGTTTTCCACAAAGGGATTGATTTGAAACTTGAACATAGTTAGCTTATTGCTTAGTACAGATCATGAGAAACATGATTCTAACACCAGTATATTTTCCATATTCCCAGCCAAATATCTTCGTCACTATGTAAAATAATCTGATGAAAGTAACAGTGAAATTACTAAAATTGAAACATACCGTAACCCTAATTGAATTCTCTCCCTTAGTGAATTCTAGTTGCCTTTACTTCAATTGGTATGACTACACTAAATCTTTTTCCATAGACTTACTGTATAACATTTAAGCACGGTCCGCATACCAAAACATTCGTTGAGTAGTTACACCCCAATAAATCTGTAGAACCACCTTAGTCACACCCAAAAATGCCCTTTTTATGCCCCCAAAGGGTGGCATATTAAAATCGCACCGTCCGTCTGTGCGTCCGTCCGTCTGTGCGTCCCCACTTACAATTCGTGTCCGGACTGTAACTCTGTCATGCATTGAAGGATTTTAAAATAACTTGGCACACATGTCTAGCACATCAAGATGACATGTCGCGTGCAAGACCCACATCCCTATCTCAAAGGTCAAGGTCACACTTGAGAGTATGAAGGTTATTGAATCCTCTATATATGCACACATTCGTGTCCGGACTGTAACTTTGTCATGCATTGAAGGATTTTAAAATAACTTGGCACAAATGTCTAGCACATCAAGACGACGTGTCGCGTACAAGACCCACGTCCCTAGCTCAAAGGTCAAGGTCAAACTTAGAGTTTGAAGGTAATGGATTCCTCTATATGTGCATATATGCACACATTCGTGTCCGGACTGTAACTTTGTCATGCATTGAAGGATTTTAAAATAACTTGGCACAAATGTCTAGCACATCAAGACGACGTGTCGCGTGCAAGACCCACGTCCCTAGCTCAAAGGTCAAGGTCACACTTAGAGTTTGAAGGTAATGGATTCCTCTATATATGCATATAATTATGCACACATTCGTGTTGAGTTTATAGGTAATGGAATCCTGTATATATGCATACATTTGTGTCCGGACTATAACTTTATCATGCTTTGAAGGATTTTAAAATAACTTGGCACAAATGTCTAGCACATCAAGCGGATGTGTCATGTGCAAGACCCAAGTCCCTACCTCAAAGGTCAAGGTCACACTTGGTGTTTAAAGTAATGGAATACTGTATGCATGGTTACTCTGTCATGCATGGAAGGATTTTAAAATTACATAGCACATTTATTGAGCACATGGAGAGGACACAGACGGTGAGGCACCTTTTTCGGGGGGCATTCGTCACTTGTGAGGGACAGCTCTTGTTTATATACATAGTGTGATACTTTATAGCCGAAAATTGCACCAGTGGGACATCACCCCCTCGTCTGTAGGATTTTTGTTTACATTCTGTCAAAAAATTCAGTATTTTCAGATAGCCATAGAACACCGTAAAATTAATCAGAAAATGAATAAACTATTTTTTTGTTATGCTCAACCATTGTACTTTCGATTTTAATTCTAGAAAACTAGTGCTACTAATCATTTTAAACCAATCAGAGACCAAAGATATCTAATAGGTCCGCAAGTTCCCTATATAAATTGGCTGGTTCCAAGTCCCACGGATTTAGTGAAGTCATACCAATTGGTAGTCGAGCAAACCTAAATATATACAGGACAGTAAAGGGAACAGCAGTGTGTATCTACAACAGCAGATGTCTGATATGGCTAGTTGGTGAGCCGCCAGCTAGTTAGATAATGGTCACCTTATGCCTACCTGCCTGGTGCCCTTGTATTAAAAAAGATAGGATTCAGGAGTCATGGTAAATGTACTCAAAACAGGAGATGTCTCATAAGTCAGAAATAACTGGCCCTTTTTAAAAAGTAGGGGTTGGCTATAACTTTGCCATTTCTTAAGATTTCTTTATCAAACTTTACAGTTGAGTTGCTTATGACAAAAGGGTTGTAATGCCACCAAATTTTGTAGGTGAAGGTCATATTTGACAGAGTTATACCCCTTTTGTACTTAGTTTTTGTCGATCAAACTTAAGGTTGACTATAACTTTGCCATTTCTTAAGATTTCTTCATCAAACTTGCAAATTGCATTGCTTATCACAAAAGGGTTGTTATGCTACCAAATTTTGTAGGTCAAGGTCATATTTGACAGAGTTAAGCCCCTTTTTGTACTTAGTTTTTGTCATGAAAACTTAACGTTGGCTTTTATTTTGCCATTACGTAAAATTTCTTTGTCAAACTTTCAAATTGCATTGCTTATGATAAAAGGGTTGTGCTGCTGACAAATTTTGTAGGTCAAGGCTATATTTGACAGAGTTATGCCCCTTTTTGTACTTAGATTTTGTCACAAAAGTATTGGTTATTCCAACAAAGTCAAAGATTTTCAGCCCTACTATATGACCTTTGAAGTCATTGCTCCATAAAACACCATTCATTACAATATTCAGCAATTGTAACATTTTGAAAAAGTTACTTGTTAAGCTCTCCCATTGAATGTAATTGAATTGTCTATATCTGACTGCTAAAGACAACTGTTTTTGTTACAACTCCCTTATTTAGCAATATCGTATACCTGTCACAATACTTAATCCGGATTGGCCGATAGCGCTCACGTGCCGGGTCTGCAAAAGTATGTGTAGACCTGGAAAATGATGTGTAGACCTGCTTTGTCCTCAGTCAATATCACTTTTAACAGGTCAGCAAAACTATAACCTATTGACCTTGAAATTAGTCTATAAATGTACAATATTATATACTTTTTCTTCTGTTTCCAGGGTTACAACAAAGCTGTTGATTGGTGGGCTCTTGGTGTACTTGTGTATGAAATGGCAGCTGGTTACCCACCATTCTTTGCTGATCAGCCTATACAAATTTATGAGAAAATTGTGTCTGGCAAGGTAAGAAAGCTCACTATACATTGATACTACATATAAAACTTTGACCAAGTTAGGTGGTCAAGTCATTTAGGTTGAAGATTTCTCTACTTAAACTTCCAACTGATTGGGGATCATGGGTTTGAGCCATGCTGTAGACATTTTATTTGAAACAGCCAACATATTAGAACTGGTCTTTCCCAGGAACAATAATTAGGTAAAGTGCTTGCCTGTGAATACATTGTACATAGAATACTGTTGAAACTTGTGTTAAACACCAACCAACCAACCAACCAACCCACCTCACCCTCACCCAATCCTTGCTTCAGCTAACCTTCATGAAAGGCAGAACATCTGTCAACAGGTAACATATTTTGCAGTATGAAAATTGCTTTTAGGTCAGAGGAGCTCTTGTGCTGTATTTATCTGCTGAACAACTGACCCTAGTGTTGGATAATCTGACATATTTCATAATTGATTATCAAATTGAACTGGACAATGATAATTGATCATCCATTGGAAAATAATCAAATGTTTCTATTCATACAAAATGTAAGAATAAAGGTAACAGACATGTCTATGACTTGCTAATCTTGAAATTATTGAGGCTGCATTTTGATAACACATTAAAAATTAACTTATTCTAATCTGTTTAAATAACAGATTTGTTGTTTATGTCCAAGTTTATCTTCATTCATGAGTTACCAGGTCAATTAAGCATATTTTTTATCTAAGACCTTAATACAGACATTTGCTATTTTGGCTAAAATACTAAAAAATTACATACATGTATTGAAGGACAGTGCATCATTCAGCAATAACTACAAAAACATTCGGGGTATATAGGAGTCACCCGGTGGTCGGTCGGTTGGGCAGTCTGTTGTATTTTCCTTGTCCAGAGCATAACTTAAAAACTGCTAGTTGGAATAATTATGCATGTAGTTAACAAAATGGTATGTTTAGGACAACATCTGTTCTCAATCCACCCTGCTTTATGTGGGAAATTTGTATGTTTCTGGGAAGATACATACACAGATAAAAAAAAATGTCAGTTTTTCAGTACAGACAACAGATTGCTTCTGTTTTGAAATATTAAATTGTGTTAAATGAAAGAGTGTTTCTGACTTCAAAAAAGAGGTTAACACATTTGTTATCTACATTAAAATCTTTTCAAACTGTGTTAGTTCAGAGAAATAATGTGGCAATATTTAATTTGAATAAGTTTGTTGTTTGAATTTGAGACAAATATGAAAATAAGATTACATAAATGATGATTAACTGTTGTGTTGACAGGTTCGCTTCCCATCGCACTTCAGTTCAGATTTGAAAGATTTGTTACGAAGCCTGCTTCAGGTTGATCTCACCAAGAGGTTTGGTAACTTGAAAAATGGTGTCAATGATATTAAAAATCACAAGTGGTTCTCAACAACTGACTGGATCGCCATCTATCAGAAAAAGGTAAGAAATTATGAAATATTTTCCCATCTACTTCGGTCAGTAAAAGAGTGTCAAGAGTTTGCCAGGACAGTGATTTTACCTATTCCTTGGGATTGTTCACTGTTCAAGAAAATTTCAAATCAAATTGCCACTTGTATCGGGAAGTTGCTTTGGGGTCTGTGCAGATTTTGCACTGCAGTCAGTTAGACTCCTTTGATTGCTGAAGCTAAACTTGTGTACATGTTGAATTCGTATTATGCCAGAGAGGGAACAAAATGCCAGTCGATGAAGAAAGTATGTATAGGTTATATGTCTATATTACAGGAATAAATAAAGCAATAAAGCAAATTTATTGCGAAGGAGCATCAGCAAACCGAAGCAATAAGTTTGTTTAATGCTGTAATGTGGACCTATAATTGGCTAACAATTAAGGTTTGTCCCATCTGCAGAAAATATTTGTATTGATATATATATAGAAATTTTAGAAGCAGCTTAGCAGCTCTAATTAAAACAGTCCCACTTATTGGAAAAATATTTGACATTATTATTTTCATACGGGAGATAATAGACAATATGGAAGTGAATTTGAATGAAATGGGAACATTAGTAGGGCAACCTGTGTTTTGATGGCTGTTAATCTCTTAAAAATGCACAATCTTGCTTGAATGTGAATTTTGACTTTTGTCATTGATTTTACCCTCCTTGTAAGGGGTATATTGCTTTGCAGATGTCAGTCCGTCTACCAAGTGGTTTCCAGATGATCAGTGACCTCAAAGGTCAAGGTCACACTTAGTTTTTAAAAGTAATGGAATACTGTATGCATGGTTACTCTGTCATGTACGGAAGGATTTAAAAAATTACATAGCACATTTATTGAGCACATGGAGAGGACACATACTGTGAGACAGCTTTTGTTTTTAAAGTCTTCTTCTCCAAAATCACATGGCCTAGAGCTTAAGATATTTGGTATGTAGCCAAAGTTTGTTTAAATCATGCGCCAGGGGTCAAAATTGACAGCAGCAACTAGGAGGGGGGTCCCTTGTCTGTAAAAAGTTATAGGAAAAACCTAGCTTCCAGTGAGTTCCTTTAACAACCAGCGACGTACCAAGCAACCATGGAATTCCTTAGCAACCAGTGACCTCCATAGTAACCAGTGACTTCCTTAGCAACCATTGACTTCCCCTAGCAACATGTGTCTTCTATACCAACCAGTGACTTCTTAGCAACAATTTAGTCCCCTAGCAACCATTGACTTCCCCTAGCAACCACTGACTTCCCAAAGCAACAAGTGACTCACTTAGCAACCTTTAGCATCATTTCGCCTCCAATGACTTTCTAAGCAATCATTGACATCCTTAGCAACTAGTAATAGTTGTGTTTTGCAATCACTGATTTTTCAGTTCTGACCAGTGATTCCCTTAGCAACCAGTGACTTTCCCTAGCAACCAGTGACGTCCTTATGTAAGTGCACTGGTATGCAGGTGAGTGATACAGGGCCATCATGGCCCTCTTGTCTTGATGTCATACAGTGGTTGCATGTTAGATAGGAGTTTCGTATTCACAACAGCTGGGGCAGCTATGTCTTTGGTCAGGGTCATCTTTTGGACTCAAAATGTATCACACATGGTTATACATTGTGTAACTAAATTCTTTATGTCTACTTTTGATGTAGAGGTAAGGTGATGTGTCAATATGAAGCCCAGTTGTTATCTGAGTGCATTAAGTCGCTACCCAGCAATTCTTTCAGTGACTGCCTGATCTTTGTCTAATATGAGAGATGTAAAGTATTGCTATTTTGAGGGATTTGAACATAAATAAAAGGATAAACTCGAATGTTTGTTTTCCAGGTTGAAGCACCATTCATCCCGAAATGCAAAGGACCTGGTGACACAAGTAACTTCGATGACTACGAGGAAGAACCACTCAGAATCTCATCGTCTGAGAAATGTTCGAAAGAGTTTGCCGACTTTTAAGATGTGTTGTAGCTTTGTTCTGCACTGGCGTGAGAAGGCAATATTTTGATGATAGACTGCCATCTGTTCAGATTCTGTTGAGCCAGACAGTGTCAGTCAATTAAGAAAACGACTCACCAGATTACTGTTTCGTTATTTAAAACAATCTTGTAGATATGCGTGTTGGAAAAAAATACATTTTTGAAATGTAAATTAAGCACTGTTTTACAGATATCTGACGACGGCTTTATATAGCTAGTGTACGATGCAGAACTGAAGGCTTTGGAAGAGAAGAGATTGTGTTTGTAAGGGAATTTGGCAGATATATCTTGTATATAAGGGGATTTAAATCATTTTGAAAAGTCCTCGTGCAATAAAAGTGAGTTTCTGTGAGTATCGCTAGAGTGTTTCCTGTTCTTCGTTAGGGTTGCTTTTAATCTTGAATAGCAAATGCTTTCTTTTTTTTAAGCCATGCAGGTTTTTCTTCTCATATTGAGATAGATATTTTATCTTGTTTTCTCATTAATTCCGAATGATTAGATGCAGGTATAGAAGAAATTTTGTATTCTACCTCGGTGTTTGAAAGTTTGAGCTAATAGTCTTGAAGAAATACTTGATAATTTCTCCATATTTTAGGGTTAAAAATAATTGGCAGTAAGATAGCAACAGCAGAAAAATGGTAAAAATGGCTTCCAAAATGTTACTTTGTTCATTGTAATTGATAGATTGAAAGCCAAAATATGTGTTGATGCATGTATTATGTACATAGAAATTGGCCAGTTCAAATTGACAACAAAATTGTCTCAATATTTTTCTTTGCAGTATTTTCAATGAATACCAGGTTCATTTGTGTAAGCTTTCCTATAATAGTTTAAATCTTACGGAACCAGTCCAAGCTTCCGTTGTAGAACATGGGAGCTCTGAGAGCACAAATATACAATCTGTGTGAAAAATACTACTACATTGTAATAAAAGAAGTAAAACAAAATAACCAACAAAGCATTTTAAAGAGAAACTGAAATAGACTCGTACAGTAACCAGTAGTGATGTGTAGGCAGTTGTGACTCCCAGTTTTGCTTTATAATATCTGCTTCAATTCTTCCATTCCCAAGAACTTTTATCTAGAATTCAATACATCTTCCAATATGCTATGGAACGAAGCATATATATGGATCCGGTATTCATACTGTTCACGTTGTAGAAAAGGAGTGGAGTCTATAAACGTGTTAGTAGTAAATCCGTTATAAATTGTACAGTTTTCTTTGCTATGTATGTTTAGTGTGATTGTTGCAATGTGAATAAGACTTCGTATTGTCAGTATTTTTTTTATTGTTGATGAAATGCAGAATGTTTTGGGTATAAGTTATGATAGACTGAATTGTTATTGAATTGTAATATATTATCTTGATAGTCAAGTAAATATGTAGATACAGTTAATAGGAGTTTTACGGTACTTTCGAGTGTAAGTAATTTGTATCATACAAGAGTAAAGTTGTATTCATTATCTAGGAGTGGAGCATAATATTTAAAAAATGTAGCCAGGTTAGAAACAAGGGGAGATGGGTTTAAACTTGAATGCCGGCAGCTTTATAGTGAAGGTTTACAATATATCCATAAACATTTGTGAGAAATTAAGAAATACCTTTTGTACAATGCTTGCTTACAAACTGGTCAAAGAATATGTCAATGTAGCATTACCAATAAAGCAGCTAGTACCACGAAGTATGGATAGCAAATGAGCAACACTTGAAGCTGTTATTTTTAGATCTACAGTATTACAGAACTGGTGCCGTTTGTATCAAAACCGTGGATAGTAAGGAATTTTCAGCTAAAGAACATGTTCAGTCACACAGTCACACAGTCAATCTTTCAATGTGTTTACAACATGCTATGATAAACTTACACTTGCTCCCTTGGTCCTGTTTTACATGAGGAGCGTTATCGCCGTTGGTTTTTCAGAGTTTCATTGTATTAGTAAATTTAGATAAGATGTGGCAGAGTTTTTGTAATTGTGTGTTTAGCTCACCCTGGCACAAAGCACCAGAGAGAGCTATGGGGATCACTCACCTTATGTTGTACGTCCGTCTGTCTGTCCACCGTTTCCTTCAAACAACATCTCCTCTGAAACCAAAGGGCCAATGTTGATGAAACTTTGCCAGGTTGTAGAAATGCCTAGAGGACCTCTATCAAGATTGTTCAAATCATGAACCCCCCCCCCCTGGTCGAAATTAATCCTTCCCAGGAGGGGGGGGGCATAGGCTTATATAGGGAAAACTTTAAAAAATCTACACTAGGCTGACGGGTAGATAATAGATATTTGGAATGTTACTTAAAATTGTGTAGTAGACCACTATGAATTGTGTTAGAATCATGACCCCTTGTCGGGTGAGCGATACAGGGCAATCATTGCCCTCTTGTTTGTATTTAAATATTTAATTATTGATGATATGTTTCAAGTGCTGTACAGTACTGTTACTTAAGGTTCACATCTTATAAACAATATTTAAAGCTTTAGAATATGTTTCACTTTATTACGATTGCTGCCTGAACAAGTCTTAGCTTTAAGCAAGCAAAGTACACATGTATTTCATACAGACAAAAGTTCGCAAAGAATTATTAATCTCATGATGAAAGTCTCACCATTTTCACATTGTGCAAATTATGTTATTGAAATTGGATAGTTATGGTAAATGTGTGAATTTGTAATTTCTGGTTTTGTGTTCTGTATGAACAATCGCATTAAAATTCTACAACTGGATGTTTTGAATGTCTTTGATTTTATCTTGTATTAATTTTGACGTTGAATTCTTCCCTTAGTTTAGTATTGATATGTATAGTAACTAGCTTAACGGTGTGTGCATGACAGCTGTATACTAGTTCAAACATCATCTAAAGTCTAGTGGACTTTCATAACCTAGTTTTTCAACATCCCTGTTTGATGCTGTTTGAATCTAAATCAAACAGAGGCAGTAGGTCCCTCCATTCTCTACGATACTAACTAAGTCAGAACTATCTTGTCTTCAGGAAAAGTTAGCTCAATTGAATGCTTTTAACTGGTTATTACAAACTGTTTTCTTAGGGCCTATAGCGACTTGATTAGCCGCATTTCTAGTTCAAATTTCTTAAGACTTTGGTCATATAGCGTCGGCAAATAAAATATTGGCCTGGCATCAGAAAAGCCGTATTTGTATGAAAAATTCCTATCTTGAAAACACATTGGGAAAATCTTGTGAAAAAACAAATTGTGATATTATTCAGACTTGATCAGAACGCAGTCAGCATAAGACTCTGTATGTTAAACTATTGTGCCTGATTCTATTCTATACTGATCTACAGCTTTAAGATACAAATACAAGGTGAGCATATTTGGACATTTTTAAAAGTCCTCATGTACCTAACGTAGTTATAGCAACCTCTTCTAAAGATTAATTTGAACTATTTAAATGTTTGAAAATGTTCAGACATGCTGTGTTCTGTTTGTTTTTAACCTTATAGTATGTATTTACTCTAGTAATGTTTATTATAATGCTGTAAAATTTTCAATTATCCACTTTATCTCTTATCATGCTGTCAGTTTTCAATGTAATTATAAATAATTTAAATGTTCATTGAGCTATATTTCCAGTCAAATTCAAGATCATGAAGAGAAATAAAAGTTTTCCATGATCAGACATTGTATGTTATTTTTTTTTTTTAAGAGCTGTTCACTCAAGGTGACCTTGTAACTGTGGGTGGCTGGTGAATTAAACCGTTCAACAAATTGTGGGTGGCTGGTGAATTAAATCCTTCAACAAATTCACAACAACTGAGGGTGGCTGGTGAATTAAACCCTTCAACAAATTCACAACAACTGTGGGTGGCTGGTGAATTAAACCCTTCAACAAATTCACAACAACTGTGGGTGGCTGGTGAATTAAACCCTTCAACAAATTCACAACAACTGTGGGTGGCTGGTGAATTAAATCGTTGAACAAATTCACAACAACTCACAACAACTGTGGGTGGCTGGTGAATTAAATCATTGAACAAATTCACAACAACTGGGTGGCTGGTGAATTACACCGTTCAACAAATTCACAACAACTGTGGGTGGCTGGTGAATTACACCGTTCAACAAATTCAGCTGTGTAATTACTAGACTTGGGGGAACCAACAACAATTAAGTCATGCACATACACTGTCACATCTCAAGCTTTTAGCCAACTATAATTGCAATCCATGCTGTCTGCAAAAGTGTTGGATAAAACAACTGTTTCAAACTTTAAATACAACCAGTGACTAGGTCAATACATTAAATAAAGTCCTGCAAACATGACACCGCTTGGCTGCAGAATCTGGTTAGCCATTTATTTCAACTTCCCCTTTCTGCCAAGGCTTAACTCTAGTCTATTTCCAGTATCCGACCCAATGTGTTCAGGGTACTGAAACCAATTCCTAACCAGGTTCACAAAGGACTTTTTAACTACAGAACAGGACAGTATGCCTTTTCAGTCTCGCATGAAAAACCACAAATTTTGAGGATTAAATACATGCCTTGCCTTTCAACTGTTAACTTGCTTCTTGAGCATCTCAAAATAACTTTAAAAGATTTCACACTTGAATTACACCGTTCACACATTTCAAAAGGCATGGAACAATTACTAGGAAAAAAACAACTACTGGTCTGACTGGACTGTTCTGAGTAAATTTTGTGAATTTTATTTTGCACTGTTACCAATGAAAAGCTAACAAGGTTCACTGTGACATTGACCCACAGAGCATCTACTCGGTAAGACCAATTATCCTATGAAGTTTGAAGACTACAAGTAATCATCTACATGTTGCAGGAACCTTCTGAGCAATTTTGATGAAAGTTAAATGGAAACTGACCTGTAAAGCGTTGTCAAGGAAAATTGAACAGAGGTCCCTTTGACCTTTGACCCCAAAAACAATAGGGATCCTGTACTCTGTAAGACTAATTATCCTATGAAGTTTGAAGACTGTGGGTCATATGTTTACTCTTTTCCCATGAACCTGATCCTTGACAGATTTCAATGCATGAAATATTGCTAATAATTCTAATGCATTTATGTGATAATTACACTCCAGCGACCATCAATTTTACAGGCCCCTTAGCTTGAACCCCAACATAAAAGGGATGCATCAGTATACAACTCAACTTCCGCAGACCGGTGAATAATATTTCTTACTTGAAATTCTAGATTTTCTAACCACCAACTCCGTTCTGTTTTCCTGTTATAATTTTCATCATGGCATCACAATTACCCTGATTTATACTAATTTTAGCTAGTTCTAACTGCCTATAATGCAGCTTAGCATATTCCACTGCAGACAAACTGGCTACTACTAACCTAATTACCTTTGCAACTTCCCTGATTGTTGCTTTGTTTTTCCTAATGAGAGTCTTACATGAAAATAAAATTGAACAATCGTTTCGTCAGAATCTATTATGTTTCCTACATACTGAATTTTAGTAGTTGGCACAATTACTGACTTTTCCTTAGTTATCATAAACCCTACAGTAGTCATAAGGTCAGTAGTAGTTTTAACATTTGCAGTGCATTCTTTTATATTGTCTCCGCAAAGGAGGCTGTTGTCAATAAACCCAGAATTCACGTATCCCATACTTCTCAATTTTGCATATACAGGTTTCAAAAGCTTAGAAATATCCTCGGCCTTTGCCAAGCAATTTAAGTGTATTGAAAAATCGTACCCTTCCAAGAAAATTAAAATATTTCTGTTGTTCTTTTGTAATTTGTATTGAATAATATGCATGACGCAAATCGACCTATGCCATAATTATGTGTTCTTTGGCAATGTCAAAAGTTTCCATCTTATAATGTTTATATGGAATGTAACAGTTTAAAAAGGGGGGGGGGGGGGGGGGGGGGGGAGAAAAAAAAAAAAAAAAAAAAAAAAAAAAAATTTTTTTTATAAAAATAAAAAAAAAAAAATTTAAGTGTGACTGGGAGAGCAATTAAAAATGCACTGCATATTTTTCTCCAGCAAAAATCCGGCAGCTGGAAAAGGGGTGTGTGTGAAAAGGGTAGGTAGATTAGGAAAATAATAGCTTTTAACCGTGCAATACAACAAACTCTTTTTCGGGCGGGGGGGGGGGGGGGGGATAATTTGCATACCAGTACATGAAAATAATAACTTTCCAAGGAAAATAAAAAAGCAACCACTTCAGCTGCAAAACTATTACTTTTCCTATTTTGACTGGGAGAGTCAATTTAAAAAAATAAAATCAACTGCATGCAGGAGTTGCTTCTCTTCCACTGCTGAAATCTCTACAAGAGATGGGGGTTGTTTCTTGGGGGGTGGGTGTTGGTGGTAAAAATATTTTTTGAGTTTCAAGTCAACACTAATAAGACACAAGGAGAGCAAAAAAATACAACTGCCAAGAAAGGGGGGGGGGGGTATACATACTTTGTTTTATTAGTCCAATTTGTTTATACCAAAACTTCTAATAAAAGGGGCATCAACTTCAAAAATCAAAACAGAGTTATGGGGCAGGGGGTAGACACATACTTTGAGTTCAAGTCAATACCTTTGATAGCATCAAGCTACCAAAAATTCATTAATTTAACACATTCAAAAAAAAAAAAAAAAGGGAATTGCATCAGGAAGAGGGGCTAGCACCGTAGTATTCAAGATATTTGAATTTATAAAGGGGGGGGGGGGGGGGGGGGGGGGGGGGGGGGGGGGGGGGGGGGGGGGGGGGGGGGGGGGGGGGGGGGGGGGGGGGGGGGGGGGGGGGGGGGGGGGGGGGGGGGGGGGGGAAGGGGGGGGGGGGGGGGGGGGGGGGGGGGGGGGGGGGGGGGGGGGGGGGTGGGGGTTGGGGGATGGAGTGGGGGGGGGGGGGGGGGGGGGGGGGGGGGGGGGGGGGGGGGGGGGGGGGGGGGGGGGGGGGGGGGGGGGGGGGGGGGGGGGGGGGGGGGGGGGGGGGGGGGGGGGGGGGGGGGGGGGGGGGGGGGGGGGGGGGGGGGGGGGGGGGGAGGGGGGGCGGGGGGGGGGGGGGGGGGGGGGGGGGGGGGGGGGGGGGGGGGGGGGGGGGGGGGGGGGGGGGGGGGGGGGGGGGGGGGGGGGGGGGGGGGGGGGGTTTTTTGGGGGGGGGGGGGGGGGAGAGGGGGGGGGGGGGGGGGGGGGGGGGGGGGTGGTTTTTTTTTTGTGGTTTGTTTTTTTTTTTAAGCCCCAAACCTAAAAATAAAGGGGGGGGGTTTTTTTGTGTTAAACATTTAAAAGCACAGCAACCGGAAATTGCTTTGGGGGGTGGGGGGGGTTTCCCCAAACCCCCCCCCCCCCCCCCCCCCCCCCCCCCCCCCCCCCCCCCCCCCCCCCCCGGGGGGGGGGGGGGGGGGGGGCCCCCCTTTTTTTTTTTTTTTTTTTTGTTATACAACCCCCCGGGGGACCCCCCCCCCGTTTTTTTTTTTTTTTTTTTTTTTTTTTTTTTTTTTTTAACCCCCCCTTCCAAAAATTTTTTTCCCTTTTTTTTTTTTTTTTCCCTTTCAAATGCCCCCCCACCAATTTTTATAAAACTGTCACCAAAGATGCACTATGTGCAGTAAGATGTGCATAATGTCACTTTAACTGCTTAAGATTGAGTACCATTTTGTATTCACCATCCTTTTTAGGTCTAAGAAATATTGGTAATAAAATTTGATCAATCTGAGATTCTACTTCTACAAATATTAATTTGCAACTTTAATAATTTTTCAATTTCATGTTCAATAATTATTTGTTCTTTTTCACTAAAATTATATTGGGTATAATTATGGCCAACATATTCATGTTCACTCATTTCAAGATTAGTGTGGCAATGCTCAACTATATCTTAAATGTGGTCATCATTTGTCAATTTTCGCCATTCAGTTTAATACAAAATTTATCAATCTTCCAGCTACAAAAGTTTCACTTACTCGTCTTACTACTGATAAGGTCGAGCTCCCAACCTTGGGAAGTTTTTTGGTACGACTGATGTTCTTGAATCACCCCAGTTTAGTTTATACTAATTTATTTATTCTCGATTGCGAAACAAGTTCTTACAACTTATATTAATCGCTCTCAAGACTCATTCCAGATGGATCAACCTCAAAGAGAGAGAGGCAATGTGGAATTATTTGTGTCTTGCCTAAGGACTTTACCGACATGGCGATGATAGGGATCGAACCCGGGGCTCTTCGATTCTGAGGCGAACGCGCTACCATTGCGCCTAGGCGGCTCCACCCCAGTTTGGACCTTGTGCCATGACCAAATCCACCACGAAACCTTGAGAACCGGCCTGGCTGTCTTCGTAGATATCCTCCGACAGGTCTGGTCTGAAACATTCTGTTGCTGATTTTAGAGCAATCCTTTATCTCCTTGGCCGACTTGGAAACATCGTCTCCAAACAATAATTTAGTGAATGGCCTATTATGTTTGCAGAGATGGCTATAAAAATTATTCTTTATTAAGCTCTGGCCTCAATAATCTTTCCTAGCTAAATTAATGTTCTTATTTGATTGCCCCAAAAGAGCCAAAACATCATTGTATTCATCAATCATTTTGCAGAAACTTTCATTATTAACTGCATTTTCCATTTTAGCCATTTTATCAACAACTTTTGCGATTTAACCACTGTTTCAATATTTTGCATCTTCTTGTCTACTGTGCTAGCAGGTGCACGTAATGATTCCCAAATAAGTGGGTTTGTTTGTTCAACAACTAATCCTTCACAGTTAGATGGACGAGCTGTATTTTCATCCTTAATAAGTTCATTGTAACGAACTTCGTCAATACCACAACGGTAAAGTTCTGTAACATTTTCTGCCAACAAGCGGTCAATTTTACTGTCCAGCCTCACAGATGCCTTAAAACGTTTGGACATAGCCTTAAAATGTCTACTGTTGTTTTCATCATCTTCAACTTTCCTTTTAGTCGAGTCTATGCCATGATCAACAGACCCAATGTCTGATCTTACTTCATCATCTTGATCATCATATTCTTCACTGTAGCCACCCACAAAAATTCATTTTCATCATACTCGTAACAGGCCAGTTTGGACGCAAAATCCTTCAACTGTCTGTCATGATCATTCATTTTTTCAGTTTGTTTTTAATAGCACCTTGCAAATTTGTAATTGCATCTAAGATTATATTCTCTATTAAAGAATGAGACAGATCTAAAGTAGGAGTGGATATAGTTTTCGGCAACAAACTTTTCGCTGGCTGCTTCCCTTTCCTACTGAAAGTCTCCGTCAAGGAGACTTTTTCCCTGTTTCACTCAGCAAACTACTTTCACCTGAATTGTTTTTCATGTTTTTTGTCTCTACCTGTGAACTATGTTCACTTGAAACTAACATTTTCTTGAGACCGTCTGACCACGTTCAGATTCAGTCATTTTTTAATTTTGTTACCAACACATGTCCGATCCGTTTCGTGAAATAAACCAAGAACGTCTCACTATTTTGATATATTAAACAACTTTAAATACTGAGAAACTACAATTCAATTTATCTCAAAACTTCCCCGGGGGAAGGGAAGTAAATAATTTCGGTGTCAGTGATACAGCCATTAATTTTAACACTGAACACTGCTCTGCACATGCACAACACATCTCATTTTAGACAAAATGAATTTCTTTAGACAACAAAGAATTGTGACCTGAACATTGTTATTAAGGAAATGCTATCAGACGTCACTGTGACATTTGACCCACTTACCCGAAAAACAATAGGGCTAATCTACAAGTTGCAGAGATCAATATATGCAAGTTTCATGAAAATTGTGACCTAATAGAGTGTTATCAGTGAAAAGTTTACAGACAGACAGACAAACCACCATGGCATAAGATCTGCTGGTACTAGAGCTAAACACGAGGGCTAAGATGGCCATATATCGTTCACCTGGCTACCAATAGCAGAAAGGGTCAATTTTGACCTGGGGGGACATGATTTGAACAGTCTTAGTAGAGGTCCACTAGGCAATGCCACATGCTAAATATCTAAGCTCTAGCCTTGTGGTTTCAGAGAAGAAGACTTTTAAAGTTTTTCCTACATAAGCATATATAAAAACATATGAACTCCTGGGCAGGGTCAATTTTGACCCTGGGTTAAGAATTTTAACAATCTTGCTAGAGGTTCATTAGGTAATCAATCTCACATGCTAAATATCTAAGCTCTAGGCTTTGTGATTTCAGAGAGGAATATTTTAAAAGTTTTTTCTACATAAGCCTATGTAAAAACAAGTGACCCCAGTAGTAGGGTCAGTTTAGACCAGGCAGTCACAATCTTGGTTGACGACCACTAGGTTATGCCACATGCTAAATACCTAAGCTCTCAACCATGTAGTTTCAGAAAACAGGATTTTTAAAGTTCTTCCTATATAAGCCTATGTAAAATCAAGGCCCCCCCCTCGGGGTTCAATTTAAAATTGGGGGTTATAATTTGAACATTCTTGGTATAGGTCCACTAAGTTATGCCACATGCCATATATCTAAGCTGCAGGCCTTCCTGTTCTTGAGAAAAAGATTTTTAAATTTCTTTCCATTGCCATGGCATGGAGTTATTTGAACAACTATGAAAGGGCTTCATGCAAGGAGCATCCCTGCCAAGATATATCATCATTTGCCTAGTGGTTTCAGAGGAGGTGTCGTTTGAAGGAAAATGTTAATGGACATAATGACGAACGCTGGACAGAATGCGATTCCAATAGCTCACCCTGGTACTTTGTGCGAGGTGAGCTATGAACGTAAAAAAAATCCTTACACAGCAGATTTTCCAAACATAAATTCATTTTCATAGATTTTGGATGTCTTTAATTCAGTCTTGTATATTTTCATACATATTAGTTACACAAATTTTCACATATTTCCTTCACAAGCAAATGCATATAGAGATGATGTCAACTTAAGAATTCAACTATGCTATTATATATTGCTATATAAATAAATACATTTGGCATATATGCAAAATTAAAACAAGTGGCCCAAAAGGGTCAGTATTGCTTGACTGGACAGTTCTGAGTAAGTTTTGTGAAAATCTTTCGAAATGTTATCAAAGAAAATGCAACAGAGGTCACTGTGACCTTGATCCAGTGACACCAAAAACAGTAGGGTTCCTGACACCAAAAATAGTAGGGTTCAACTACTCAGTAAAACCAATCGTCCTATGAAGTTTTATGACTGCTGTTGGTAAGTAGAACTCAAAATATTGAGCTGAAATGATTTTTAAAGTTTGGGTCACCATGACCTTGACCCTAAAAACAGTAGGGATCTTTGAGTAAAAACCCTGGAGGGGGGGGGGGGGGTATAAGATCAGATCTAAATGTTGCAGGGAACCTTCTGAGCAAGTTTTATGAACACCTTTAGAGTGTTGTCAAGTAAAAGTTTACGGACAGACCGATTTCGGACAAACGACCATGACATAAAGTCCAGTAGAGCTAAAAACTAGGCTATGAATATTTCAATCCAGTCCACTGTTTTCCATAGCTAAACCTTACAAGAGGGCAATCATGACCCTAAATTGCTCACCTGAGTACCAGCGCACTAACCTAGGGAGTGGTCAATTTTGAACCCTGTCGCATGATTTGAACAAACTTCAAAAATGTTCACAAGACACTGTTACACTTTTTATATCCAAGCTCTAGACCTTGTGGTTTAGGAGAAGATTTATAAAGTCTATGTAAAACAAGTGACCCCCTGGGCGGGCCCAATATTGAGTCCAGGAGCATAATTTGAACAAACTTAGTAGAAGTCCACCAGACAATGCTGAATTCTAAATATCTTATCTTTATGCCTTGTGGTTTTGGAGGAAATTATTGTTGAGGTTTTCCTCATGTAAAATACAGTGACCCCTTGGGTGGGGTCAATTTTGACCCAGGGGTCATAATTTGAACAATCTTGATAGGTCCACTAGGCAATTCTACATGCTAAATATCTAAGCTTCAGGCTTTGTGGTTTCAGAAAGTTCCAGGTGAGCTAAAAAGACACTCCACCATCAATGGAAACCCCTTTAAGACACCTTTGAATATAATGTACATTCATAAAAAATGTTTTACATCTCGTCTACAAATGTATACAAAACAAAACAAAACTTGTAAGAATGTTGACACCTGTTACACAGTTGAACAAATACTATACGTGTAAACTCCAATGGCAGCACTTTTATTTTATTATTTTCTCAGCTATTTACATCAATCAACAGCGATAACATAACATTACAAAATGATCACAGTCCAAATATTCTAACAGTCAATAACACTTAAGTTTATATTAACAGATACAAGAAACAGTCAATGATGGTGACAAATAACCCCGCATCTTCACCCTGAACAGAGGTCAAAGAGAAAGAACCCCAGGATCTGTAAGTGACGTTATATGACAAATATTGCTAAATGAAAGGATCAGTTAACTCAGTCATGTAACACTGGATAAACCAGTACCATGTAACACTGGATAAACCAGTATCATGTAACACTGGATAAACCAGTACCATGTAACACTGGATAAACCAGTATCATGTAACACTGGATAAACCAGTACCATGTAACACTGGATAAACCAGTACCATGTAACACTGGATAAACCAGTATCATGTAACACTGGATAAACCAGTATCATGTAACACTGGATAAACCAGTACCATGTAATACTGGATAAACAAGAGCTGTTTGTAAATCATGTATGCCTCCTTTGATGCCATCAGTAATGTGGTGAAAGTCTAACTACCCAATCACAATTTTTTAGAGTAAAAGTCACTGTGAAAAAATAATCATTTTTGGCCCTAAAAATACAATATTTGGCCTTTTAAAAATAATAAATAAAAAAAATGTTGATTTGGCCTTAAAAAAGTCCTGGTGGCCTTGTCCTTTGACCTGCTGACCACAAAATCAAGAGGGGTCATCTAATAGTCATGACCAACCTCTACATTAAGTTTCAAGATGCTAGGCCTAACCGTTCTCAAGTTATCCTCAAGAACTGTTTTACTACCTAAGGTCACTGTGACCTTTAACCTACTGACCTCAAAATCAAATGTGGTCATGACCAACCTCCACATCAAGTTTCAAGATGTTCTCAAGTTATTGTCCTGAAACCATTCTACAATTCCAGGTCATTGACCTTTACCCTACTGACCTCAAAATCAATAGGGGTCATCTGCTGGTCATGGCTAACCTCCACATCAAGTGAGGATTGTAGCCTAAAGCTGTCTTAAGTTATTGTCCGGAAACCATTCCCTACCGATCGACAGACAGATGGATGGACCGACGTGCAAAGCAATATACCCCCACTTCTTCAAAAGGGGGGCATAACCAGTACCATGTAACATTGAATAAACCAGTACCATGTAACACTGGATAAACCAGTACCACATAACACTGGGAAAACAGATCACCACCAACTAAACCTCTGGTGAGCTAATTCATCTTTACTTACAGATCACCACCAACTAAACCTCTGGTGACCTAATCCATCTACACTTACAGATCACCACCAACTAAACCTCTGGTGAGCGAATCCATCTACACTTACAGATCACCACCAACTAAACCTCTGGTAGCTAATTCATCTACACTTACAGATCACCACCAACTAAACCTCTGGTAGCTAATCCATCTACACTTACAGATCACCACCAACTAAACCTCTGGTGAGCTAATTCATCTACACTTACAGATCACCACCAACTAAACCTCTGGTGAGCTAATTCATCTACACTTACAGATCACCACCAACTAAACCTCTGGTGACCTAATCCATCTACACTTACAGATCACCACCAACTAAACCTCTGGTGAGCTAATCCATCTACACTTACAGATCACCACCAACTAAACCTCTGGTGAGCTAATCCATCTACACTTACAGATCACCACCAACTAAACCTCTGGTGAGCTAATTCATCTACACTTACAGATCACCACCAACTAAACCTCTGGTGAGCGAATCCATCTACACTTACAGATCACCACCAACTAAACCTCTGGTGAGCTAATTCATCTACACTTACAGATCACCACCAACTAAACCTCTGGTGAGCTAATCCATCTACACTTACAGATCACCACCAACTAAACCTCTGGTGAGCTAATTCATCTACACTTACAGATCACCACCAACTAAACCTCTGGTGACCTAATCCATCTACACTTACAGATCACCACCAACTAAACCTCTGGTGACCTAATCCATCTACACTTACAGATCACCACCAACTAAACCTCTGGTGACCTAATCCATCTACACTTACAGATCACCACCAACTAAACCTCTGGTGAGCGAATCCATCTACACTTACAGATCACCACCAACTAAACCTCTGGTGAGCTAATTCATCTACACTTACAGATCACCACCAACTTAACCTCTGGTGAGCTAATCCATGTACACTTACAGATCACCACCAACTAAACCTCTGGTGAGCTAATCCATCTACACTTACAGATCACCACCAACTTAACCTCTGGTGAGCTAATCCATGTACACTTACAGATCACCACCAAATCAATATCTGGTGAGCGAATACTTATCTGACAAGTCACATGCCTCCACAATCATTGATTAATTAACCCATCAATCATTTAACTACTGTACCATATATCTTGCTGAAGCATTTACCTGGCACACATTACATATTCCCCCAGTATATATGGTCTTACCCATGCTATTTACGAATGCAAACATGGTTCCTATTTAGTATTTTGGTATTGGCTAACCAAAACTACTGCAGTAGCACTACTAACATTCAGACGTCAAAAATTCATTAACACATTTGGACACCAGATATATTTTTAAAAGTAACATATGAAATATTTATTAAGTGACAGGTAAATACTACTGTACAATATCAAATTTGCAACATCATCAAAAAGGTAAAAAAAATCCTATAACCTATACGCAGCTGCCAATAAAAGATTAGTAAATACAGTTTACTATAATTAACTAGATGGTTGTTTTTGTTACAAAACATACATCTCCCGATGACAGTTTGTCAATGATTTTAATACTGAAACAGGATATTAAAATAGAACAAAATCTATTTTTAGTAACAGTGACCTTGACCCCCCACCCCCAATTATTGTGGGTTTTTTTGCTTAAAACAATTAAAAAAACTAGACCAATCACTAAATATGATGAATACCCCCGAATGACCGCTTTATCAACGGAAGAAGAAGTAACAGAATACCTTGCAAAAAAATAGAGATATGGTTTTTGCCAGTAACTCTGTAATTAGTCAAGATAGAGTTATGGTTCTTGTACACTGCACTTCCTCTCAATGTACTTAACCATTGTATGAAGTTGTATAGAATTCCAACCCAGTAGTATTTAAGTTAAGCTCATGACAAGGAAAAGTAACAAAGGGTAATAACTCTGTAACAAGTCATGATGGAGTTATTGTTCCTTTACACTGCTCTCCCTCTCATTCTGCTTAACCATTGTATGAAGTTGTATTGAATTCCAACCAGTAGTTTTCAAGTTATACTCTGGACAAGGAAAATGCAACAGACCGTCCTCCTGACCAACCACCAGATGACTCATATATACCACCTAAACTCGTTTTGGGTATAAAAATTTAAAAATCTATTTCTAGTAACAGTGACCTTGACCCCTCGAAATTTTGTTTAAAACAATTTAAAAACCATAAAAATAATATTTTTTTTTAAATCTATTTTTAGTAACAGTGACCTTGACCCAAGTGACCCTACAAATGCAATGCAAAGCTTGATCTCCATGCAAGCTACCTACACACCAAGTTTAATGTCAATTGGTCATTCCTAACTTCAGTTATTGAGCGGAAACCATTTTTCTATTTTTAGTAACATTGACCTTGACTTTGAACCTAGGGCTCTGCACATCATCTTAATATGGTGAACATTTATGGTGAGTTATTCTCAAATCCTTCAATGGGTTCAAGAGATATGGAGCGGACACGAAAAACAGTCATATGACCTTTGATCTCTAATTGTGACCTTGACCTTGAACCAATGTGATTGTTTTATGTGCTTTGCACATCGTCTAAATATGGTGAACATTTATGGTGAGTAATTCTCAAATCCTTCAACATGTTCAAGAGATATGGAGCCAACTAGATTTGTGACCAACAGATGGATGGACAGACAACTCGACCAAAAACATTATGTCTCCCCCCCCCCATTATAAGACATAAACAATAACAAGCATTGCTAATAGAACTGCTGAATATTAAGGAGTCATTCCATTTCATATGTATTGTGCTAAACGACTGAAGATTTTGCTATGTCAAAACTAGAACACCTCACTGACACAGTATATAAAATTTATGGAACATTTGTTGCTTTAATCATTGGACCTGCACAACTTAAGGCATGGTACGTATCACAAGATTTTATTATGACGAGCCCCTATGACCATGACCTAGTGACCCGAAAAATGGACCATGCACAACTAGTCATGGTACTTATCACTTCTTTTAAATATCATTTAGTTGTGACTGGGGGTTAAGGAGATTAAGAGCACACAAATTAACTATCTAGGCATTGTACTTATCACTTATGTGAAGCATCATTAAACTCTGACCAGGGGTTTTGAGATTTAGTGTCCACAAGATTCCGTCTACAGACGGACGAACAGATGGACGTTCTGTTCTGATGGACCGACAGACAAGCTGAGTCAGATGGTTTAAAGCCTGTTACCATGAAGCCTTTTCCCCTCAGTACCTTATATAATATGGTAATACAAATATCTGCAAGTACTTATGCACTGCCTAACACATTGATTGCTACATGAACACTAGATGCCCATGTGTAACATGTTGAGCCCACCAGCTGGAAGATATTTGACTTTGTAAACAAGAGGGCTAAGATGGCCCTATATTGCTCACCTGGCTACCACTGGCTATAATACAAGGTCATCAATAGCAGAAAAGGTCAATTTAGACCTGGGGAACATGATTTGAACATTCATGGAAGATGTCAACTGGGCAATGATACATGCCAAATATCTAAGCTCTAACCATATTGTTTCAGAAATAAAGATTTTTCTTATATAAGCCTATGTAAAATCAAGAGACCCCGGGCGGGTCAATTTTGAGCCAAGGGTCATAATTTGAACAATCTAAGTAGAGGTCAACTAGGCAAAGCCACATACTAAATATCAAAGCTATAGGTCTTGTGGTTTCAGAGAATAGGATTTTTTTAGGGTTTTACCTACAAAAGCCTATATAAAAACGAGTGACCCATTGAAGGATTTGCTAATCAGCAGCATTTTCCCTTCTTTAACTAGAGCTATCACTAAATGTGATTAATACCCCCAAAAGGATTGCTTTATAAACTGAAGAAGTTCGTAGTAACATAATACCTTGCAAACAAACTAAAAAGAGATATTGTTCTTAGAAGTTCCTCTCATTGTGCTTGACCATTGTATGAAGTTGTATTGAATTCCAACTTGTAGTTTTAGAAAAATGCTCCAGACAGGGAAAAGTAACAAAGGGCAATAACACTGTAATTAGTCAAGATGGAGTTATGGTTCCTGTGCACTGCACTCCCTCTCACTGTGCTTGACCATTGTATGAAGTTGTATTCAATTCCAACCAGAAGTTTTCAAGTTATGCTCCGACAAGGAAAAGTAACAAAGGGTAATAACTCTGTAATGAGTCAAGATGGAGTTATGGTTCCTGTGCACTGCACTTCCACTAAATGTACTTGACCATTGTATGAGGTTGTACTGAATTCCAACTAGTAGTTTTCAAGTTTTGCTTAGACAAGGAAAAGTAAGCAAAGGGCAATAACTCAGTAAATATTCAAGATAGAGTTATAGTTATTGTACACTGCACTTCCTCTGAGTGTGCTTGATCATTGTATGAAGTTGTATTGAATTCCAACCAGTAGTTTTCAAGTTATGCTCCCGGACAAGGAAAAGTAACAAAGGGCAATAACTCTGTAATTAGTGAAGATGGAGTTATAGTTCTTGTGCACTGCACTTCCTCTCAATGTGCTTGACCATTGTATGAAGTTGTATTGAATTCCAACTAGTAGTTTTCAAGTTATGGCTCCGGACAAGTAAAAGTAACAAAGGGCAATAACTCAGTAAATACTCAAGATAGAGTTATAGTTCTTGTACACTGCACTTCCTCTGAGTGTGCTTGATCATTGTATGAAGTTGTATTGAATTCCAACTAGTAGTTTTCAAGTTATGCTCCGGACAAGGAAAAGTAACAAAGGGCAATAACTCTGTAATTAGTCAAGATGGAGTTATGGTTCTTGTGCACTGCACTTCCTCTCAATGTGCTTGACCATTGTATGAAGTTGTATTGAATTCCAACTAGTAGTTTTCAAGTTATGCTCAGGACAAGGAAAAGTAACAAAGGGCAATAACTCTGTAATTAGTGAAGATGGAGTTATAGTTCTTGTGCACTGCACTTCCTCTCAATGTGCTTGACCATTGTATGAAGTTGTATTGAATTCCAACTAGTAGTTTTCAAGTTATGCTCCGGACAAGGAAAATGCAACAGACCGCCCGACCGACCGACCAACCACCGGGTGACTCCTATATACCCCCCTAAACTTCGTTTTGGGGGTATAATAACTAAGCATACATCATACAAACATATAATATCATACAAGCACTACCACTCACATATTCATTACACCAGCACTATTAGTCACACATATGTCATTCATGTAGTATCAGCCATGCCCATGTCATACAAGCAGTACCAGTCACACAAATGTCATACAAACATTATCAGTCAGGCATACGCCATAAAAGTTCTCCCAGTCACACAGCCATATCAGTCATGTATATGTTATTCAAGCATCATCACAGTCACACATATTTCATATAAGCACTACTAGTGTCAGATATCTCCCATAATTCACTTATATACATTCTATGAGCAGTACGATGTATGCATATTTTCAAACTGTACCGGTGTCAGTTTTTACAACCATATCTACAATTACAGCACTTTGACCTCTTATGAACAGTGTATAGACCATTCAATAATTATGACTTCACTATAATGGATGATATATTATATGAATTTCAGCTACAAAATATTTTGTATGTACACTTAATTTTCAAACACATTTCACTTAGACTAAAAATAAGTCTGTCAAAACATCAACTTTCAGCAAAGAGTAACCAGAAACTTAACACAGTTTTCTGTACACCTTTTATCTTAAGAATCTGCTGGCGAGCTTTCAGCAGCATCTAACTAACTAGTGACCATATCCTTTTCAGTTTCCCTCTACGATAACGAGTATATTCATGACAGACAACTCTTGTTAAGTTTATCCCTGAGTAAGTCAAGAGTTACTGGTATTGGTCTCTTTCTCAGTCTTCTGACCCTTTTCTTCCTCTATACTTGACATAACGGTATCAGACTGGTTATCTGTTGGCTGGTTCCTGGGACTGACATCTCCTGATGCCATGGTATCGCTTTCTGCTGGTGATGCTACACTGTTCCCATTTGTATCCATTTCAGCATAATTCTCTAGTTCAGTAAGTAATGCTGTAGCCTCAGCAAGGGTATCCTGTAACAGAAACAGGACCAGCTATTGGATTACTCTGGAACATACACCCAACAGTACCTAGGTAGTAGTATTTGTAACAAAATAGTATCCCTTTCTATAGCCTCATGTCATTATATCAGTTTTTATCAGAGATTGCACACATATGACAACTGACTTCAAGTTTTTTATGATCATAACTTTTATTGCATGTAACTTTGATTAAAATCAGAAAAACTACTGTATTCAAATAAGCTGTAATTTAAGTCTCTCCACCATTTCCGCCAATTTTTCATCAAGTCAAGTGACATAATTCTGCACTTTTAAGAAAGTATAGTGGAAAGTATTGAAATCCTTTATATACAAGTATTGGTATACTTCAAAATAGAGAAAAATCACGCTCAAAATCACAGCCTATGGGACTTTAATTCTACAAGGCTCTAGCGTACCTGAGCACTGATTGTCCTTTGGAAAGACTTTCTGTTTGAATCCTCATTGGACGCTGCTGTACTACTTGAACTCCAGTAACTGTACTCCGTCATCTGCAAAACAATGCTTCTTAAGGTCAATACTACCAATATACACCTCTTAAACTCATTTAAACCTTTACCCTTCTTAATTTCTAACATGGACTTGTCCATCTTTGGGCAGTACCATTAATTGTCCATAGGGATGATCAATGAGTTTACAGACTGAATAGCAAGTAGTGTAGACTCATATCCTGAGAGATCATGATCTGCACTTGTCACAAATGCAGAATCAATTGCTTTAAGATGGGTAAGAATATGTACACATCTCAACCATTTTCTTGTTCTGAAATACTGTTTAAACAAAGAACAGCAGAATGGGGGTATTTAAGACTATTCATTGATGTTTAAAAAGTAATAATTTAGAGTGATGTGCAAATCACATTACCATTTCTCTGATCTGATTTTATTTAGGGTTTGTTATCCATTAACAAAGGCCATATGAAAAAACTCACTCTACACAGAACATGACCTTGTGAAAAACTAAAATACAATCCCATCAACATTTTGGAGGTTAAAGATAACTGTTCTTTTATCCTTATTAGAATTCAGTGCCTGTATCAACAGTATTTCACCTATGTACTGGCAGGAATATAGTTTGACCATTGTTTGACCATTGTTCCTAAGAAAGACCTACTAAACTCCCATATTCTGTAAGAAACTGCCAAATTCTTCACATGTAGCTGTGATAAAATCTACATCCCACCATCAGTGAGAGGTTTAATGATTTAAAGTCAGGTGCATCTCCATGGTCGAGTGGTAAGAGTCACTGACTTGAAACCACTGTAACCTCTCACTGACTGGAGGACACAGGTTTGAGCCCTGCTACCGACCATGTCTTTTAAGTGAGAAAATTTGCAGTTTCTTATGTAGGGTAGGGCTCTAGTACTGGTGCTTCTCAGGATGAATGACGAAGTAAACTGCCCACATGTACAAACTAGACATATCATGAAATGTGATAAATACCCCCCCAAAAGACCGCTTTATCAACTGAAAAAGAGAGCCTGCGGTAAGGGTGGGGGGGTAGTCATTCGGGTGGGAAAAATGTATGAAGTTGGATTAACCAGGAAAAGACAAAGGGAATAAATTTAGTCAAGTTCTTCCTCTTCTTATGCTCTGGACAAGGAAAAGGAAACAACAAAGGGCAATAACTCTTAATAAGTCAAGATAGAGTTATGGTTCTTGTACACGCACTTCTTAGGTGACTTGTAAGTAAGTTTCAACCATGAGTTTGGTCCGGAAAGGGGAGGGGGGGGGGGGAAAAGAAAAAATTGGTACACTGCACTTCCTCTCATTGTGTTTGACCATTGAATGAAGATATATAGTAATTCTAATGAGTATGGTTCTTCGTTACAGGGGTATAATGACTGCAATACAATTGTAAAGGCTGTTAAAACTGGGATACAAAGATTTCAAGTTAGCACCCTAAAAACATTCAACCATAAAGGAGGGTCTAAAAAATAAATTAAAATGAAACAACACCTCACCTTTTTCTTCAGCCAGTTGACTGCCCATTGCCATTTTGATTTGGTTTGTTGCAAGTCATCTTTGACAAGTGGGCACTTGTTGACGAGATTGACAAGAAACTTTATACACCAGTATGACCTGCGACTGTCCTGCACGTGGTTCAGTCGTATCACAGCTGTAGAAAGCAGAAACAAAATATTTCCTTAGAAATCCACAAATCCACTATTAAGATGCAGAAATAAATAAGCAAATTAATTAATATACCCCGTGAATTAATATCCCCTGCCAAATGAAGCAAATAGCTGAAAAAGAACAAATGGAAAGTGTATTGCTCTGTCTGTTTCCAAAAAAAAACATTTTGATATTTCACCACCCAACTAGGGCCTAATCACTAAGGTGATATTTCTTCTTCTTCAAGTTACAGTCATAAAGAACTGTAAGGGCCTCACTTCTGTAAAAATCCCGTTAGTAAGTTTTCCGTTGTTAGAAACTACAAAGTTGATTATTTGTGCCACACAAAATCAAATTCCGACAAGCCTTTTCAGAAAAAAAGAAGCATTTTTAAAATTTCACCACCCCATTGGCACCTCATCTTACAGTGATACAGAACTCAGTTGTTGTAAATTTATTTAAATCAGTTCTATCAGTTTCAGAAAACAAAAACTTCTAAGTTTCTAAATAGTATATGTAAGAAAAGGGCTACATCCCTTTGAGTGGCCTCATTTCTAAACAAGAGGCCCAAAAGGGCCAGATTCACTCTACTGGTCTGTCTGACTGGATTATTCTGAGTAAGTTTTGTGAAAATCTTTTGCAATGTTACCAAGGAAAAGCTAACAGAGTTCGCTATGACCTTGATCCACCGACCCCAAAAAAACAGTATGGATCATCTACTCAGCAAGACCAATCATCCTATGACATTTGAAGACTGTGGGTGATGTAGATCTCAAGATAAAGAGTGGAAAAGATTTTCAAAGTGCGCTTCACTGTGGCCTTGACCTTGACCCACAGATCTCAAAAACAATAGGGATCATCTACTCAGTAAGACCAATCATTCTATGAAGTTTGAAAACTGTGGGTCAAAAAGATCTCAGCGGAAAATATTTTCAAAGTTCTGGTTACTGTGACCTTGACTTTCGTGAAAGTTGAAAGAAAACTGTGACCCGTAGAGCGTTATTAAGGAAAATCTAAAGGAAGTCATTGTGACCTTGACTTTTGACCCACTGACCCCAAAATTAATAGGAAACATCTACATGTTACAGGTAACCTTCTCAGCAAGTTTGATGAAAGTTGAAAGAAAACTGTGACCTGTAGAGCGTTATCAAGGAAAATCTAACAGAGGTCACTGTGACCTTGACCTTTGACCTCCAAAAACTAAGGGATCAAATGCATATTGCAGGAAACCTTCTGAGCAAGTTTGATGAAAGTTGAATGAAAATTGTGACCTGTAGAGTGTAATCAAGGAATTGCTATCAGAGGTCATTGTGACCTTGACCTTTGACTCTATGATCCCAAATACAATAGAGGACATCTACAAGTTGCAGGGATTCTTATCAGCAAGTTTCATCAAAAGTCAAATGAATAAATTTTTCAAGATTTGCATTTTAGGAGGCAGATATTACTAAGTTTAGACTTCATAATCCTAAAAGATGTATACTGGACAGATGCCTCTGCTTCAGTCAACATGATGTCATAATGATTTTACACTCTAGTTAAACTTATTTACTACATTGCCAAAACAAGTAACTTATTGCAAAGGATCGTTGCTGAAAAAAATGCACCTGTCCAAAACATAGTGCCATAACAAGATATTACTGTCTATCCACCTACATATCATACCTTCCTACTTACAAGCAACTAACAGGCACATCAAAATTTTACTGATCACTCTGCTTCATAACTTCTTATCACATTGATAAGTGAGCATCTCTAGCAGTGGTTCTCTGTTCATGACATTGCCCTGGTAAAATTCACCACTTACCTAGAAGGCCTTCATACTGTTGCCCATGATCATCTACGTGTCCGTCTATCACAAACTGTAATCTCTTTAATTGTAATGGATCTTCTAATAACTGCAAACAACATAATATAATGATGTTTCTTTCTTTTTCTATCACTTGATAAAAACAGTGGAAGGCTAAATCAGTGAAATACAATACAAGAGGGCCGGATGACTGTAAAATAACTATTGGTTTAAATTATAACTGACCAATTTAAATCCAACAAGGTTTTATGAACATCATGCTTTTGAGACAAACATGGAAAACTCCAGACATAACAAACTCCTTAGGACAATTTTAAATTTGATCTTTATATCTGTAGTATGCTATATCCATATATAATTTTCATATCATATAAAAGAGGAAGAAAAATTAGGCCAACAAAATCTGTCTCTCATATCTGCAATTTCACTACATTGTATAACTGTCTGGGATTTCGCTATATCTAAAGTCGTTATATATACAATTTACTGTACTTTTCTATTTTCTTCTCCGAGCGATCAAATTAATAGTCCAGACCAACCCATAAACCATGGGACAGTTAAGATGTTTCCACAAGTGTAAACATAACTCATTTTTATATTATTTAAGTGTATCTTAAAAAGTTGATCTTCTTCAAAGAGGCCCCCCCCCCAAGGGGGGCCTCACAGTTTGTGCCCTCTCCATGTGCTCAATAAGGCTCTGTAACAAAATGCTGTATGCAAGGATAAGTGCCAACAGCAAGTCAGGCCTAGTTTGTAAGATCATTCTAAAAACCTTACCAACAGGTCAGGTTATTTAGAATCTTCAAAGGAGAATACAGGCTATCAGACTCAAATGTTTGCATACGGTCCATTATATAAACATACCTTACTTGCATCTGCAATGTATAAACATGTGGCATCATGAGGTTTCAAACCCCTTACCTTTATGGTGGTGTGATACAATATAATACTCCTTTAATGTGCTAAGTGCAAGTTTTTTTAAAACCCTTCAATGCATGACAAAGTTACAGTCCTGCCACTACTTTCATGTTTTGTGGCAGTGATGTCAGAATCTTCAACGCCTTGGCGAGCTGGAGTGGGTTTGAAGACACGTCGTCTTTGGACAAGTGTGCCTATTATTTTCTTTAGAAAGAATTCCACAGAAGTGTAGTTTCTTTACACTTATACCTATCAGCTCAATTATTGTGAGGAGGGACATAACGCGGGCTTTTGGTGTAGAACATGTGCAATATTGGGCTCCCCTTGATGCAAACAGTAATGTGGGGCCCGCCGCCCCGGGGGGGGGGGGGGGGGGGGGGGGGGGGGTTTAAAGGCTTCTAAAGAAAGCTCGAGCAATGCAAGGGAACAGAAGAGTTTTTAGAATACTCTAACGGTCAGTAAGTATGGAGAATGGTTGATCCATTTTGCATCTGCAATGTATAAAATGTGGATCTTTCAAAAGAACCATTATATACAATCTGAAAATGAATTGGGGTAATAAAAATCAAGTTTGAATTTTTTTTTAAAAAATTAAAGAGTGTATTTCAATTATTGGCAGCTTACAATTTTAAAAAAAGTTTGTAAAAATGTGCCCCTTTGATGAAACAAAATGTGGAAAAGTCAACTATGCAAAACATTAAAATAAGTTGGAACTTGGCAAAAACCCAAACCTGAAAATGAATTGGGCCAAGTTTGACTTTTTTTTTTAAATTAAATGTATATTTCAATGATGACCTTGAAACCTTGTGACCTAATGTATGACCACCTTCTGACCTCAAAATCAATAGGGGTCATATGCTGGTCACCAACCTCCATATCAAGTTTCAAGATGCTAGACACACCCATTCTCAATTTATTGTCTAGAAACTGTTTTACTATTCTGGGTCACTGTGACCTTTGACTTACTGACCTCAAAATCAAACAGGGTCATCTGCTGGGCATGACCAACCTCCACATCAAGTTTCAAGATGCTAGGCCCAAGCATTCTTGAGTTGTCTCCAAAAACCATTCTACAATTCCAGGTCATTGTGACCTTGACCTTTGACCTACTGACCTCAAAGTCAATAGGGGTCATCTGCTGGTCATGACCAACCTCCACATCAAGTTTCAAGATTCTAGGCCAAAGTGTTCTGGAGTTATCTTCCGAGTTATCTTTCACTATTCTTGGTCACTGTGACCTTGACCTTTGACCTACTGACCTAAAATCAATAGAGGTCGTGTACTGGTCATGATCAACCTCTTAATAAAGTTTCAAGATCCTAGGCAAAAGCATTCTTGAGTTATCATCCAGAAACCATTTACTATTTGAACTCAAAAACAATAGGGCTTCTCTGCTCGTCATGACCAACCTCCACATCAAGATTCAAGATCCTAGGCCCAAGAGATCTCGATTTATCATCCGGAACCCACTTGGTAGACAGATGGACCGACAGGCCATCCAACCGACATCTGAAAACTTGAAATAAATCAGTCACTAGACACCATCTGAGATGGAACCAGCCACTTTTAACGAGAGAGAGCCAGAAATCTTTCATTACCCATGTACAGCTGGGTGGACTGAGATACAAGCGGCATTGAGTGTCTTGCCCAACTGCACACCCCATCAACCACACACCTTGCCAAACTGCACACCCAAAAGGCCCTGATCTCACACAAATCCTTTGGGCCAAAAAGGGGCAGTTTCACAATCACAATGCTATGACTACTACAACACTTAAACCCACAAAACTATCACAAGAATCTATATAAAGTCTATTTCAATAAAGTGACAACATTGTTTTCTTAACTTTGAACATGAAATGCATCTATCATGCACACATTCAGATGTTAACAATCTGATAACAAGAATGGCGGATTACCAATTGCTACAGTTTACAATATGCTTCCTAGTTCAGCTTCCTACCCCTATTGGAACTGAATGTACTGACAACAACAACTCACCATTAACTGTTTGAGAAGTGTAGTGCCAAACGTCTCATTACAGAAGCTACAGTATAATAACATATCACACACTGACGTCATTGGTACACCCACTTCCCGTATAGCAGCAACAACCTGAAATAGCAAATAATATTACTGAAATTCCTGTGTAAATTACGAGTGCCCAATTTTTAGTATTGTTTTAATAAAATGTTAAGTGAACATGAAGAAATATTTCCTCTCTATATTTTTAAGTGTATTGAAGATGAAATGGAATTTAATACATTGTATATCCTTTTTCATTGTTTTCCAAACCTCCTTAATATCTGTGTTATATACATTTATGCAAATAAAATGAATTAGTCATATAATTGGAGATAAAATTTCTTGTCTAAATGTACTTAGAACAACCGAGACTATCAAAATTCATTTCTCCTATCAGTGCTATAAACTTACCTCCTTTAGATATCGTGCAGACTCTGTACTAAAAGTGTATCTCTCCATGTCAGCAGACATTTTGAGGAATGTTTTTGGAGTGACTGTTAACGGCTTTTTAACTTTAGCATTTCTTGGCTCTGCAAAGTAATAAGAAGTATGACTAAGTCTTACATAGCTGGAGTTATATCTCGGGGTTTACCATCAATACGCCCAGTCTAGAGACAGTTGTATAAAGAAGCAAGAGGGCCAAATGGCCCTATTTCACTCACCTGGCGACCATTGGCTATAATACAAGATCCTATACAATTTTGACCTGGGAGACACAATTTGAGCATTCTTGGTAGAAGATACATGCCAAATATCTAAGCTCTAGGCTTTGTCCAGGCAAACTGATTCCATGTTTGTGGTTAAATAAAATGTATCAAATTGCATATCTTTAGAATACTTAGATCTTAAGCTTTCCAATGATGTATTTATTGTGACAATATCACGAGCATCCATGTCAGACTGACAGTTTACAAATAGCTTATTTTCGATAGATTATAAGCGTAATACATTCAGTTTACTCAAAATTCAAGGGAGTTAACTCTCAAGTTCACTTGATACGCTTTGGATATCTACCTTGTACAGTCTTGAAACTGTAAACCCGTATATTGATAGCAAAGTGTAAAGGAACTAGGGGTCAAGTCCTGATAATAATAATATCTCCAGCAGCGGTGCTAATAGCCTACACTGACCTTCTCTCGGAGAATTTTGTCATTAAATTACATAGTTGCTATTTATAGCAACTTATATAAGCACTGCATGACCTTGTGCCAATTTTCTGCCTCCACTGAATTATGCATGAATGACCTGGAACTGACCTCTGATTTTGAAAGGCCTCTATAGAGATATCAAGAGATGTGTACTGAATAGGTTGAAATCTATCAGTCAATGTTCAATAGACAACACATTATTCAAAAAACTTAAATGTACTGGAAAACGATATAAAAAGTGCTTTTAAAATGTTGACCTAATTTGACCACCTGAATACCTTAGAAATGGAAATGAAGCATAAAGCCCATTTCTAAATTTCTGTATAAATCTATGAGTGTAAAATCCAGTAATTTCCCTGCAGCATAAATTTTAATCCAAGGGTCCTGATTTTAACAATCTTGGTAGAACAATAAGCAATCCTACATGCTAAACATGTCTAGTGTTACTGTTATGAAACAGCTTATGACAATGCTATTTTAAACAAATTGCTTTTCTATGTTATAACATCATTTAAAGTAATAACATGCTTTCTGCGGGTCATAATTTGAACAACATTGGTAGAAGTCCACTAGGCAATGCTAAATATCTAAGCTCTAGGCCTTGTTGTTTTTTAAAAGAAGTTTCCTATAAAAGTCTATGTACAAATAAGTGACCCCCCTGGGTGGGGTCAATTTGGACCTGGGGGTCATAATTTGATCAATCTTGGTAGAGGTCTACTTCGCCATGCCACATGCCAAATATCTAAGCTCTAGGCCTTCCTGGTCTTGAGAAGATATTTTAATTTTTTCCTTTTTGTTGCCATAGCAACTAGAGTTCTGTATGGAATGGAATTATTTGAACAAGTATGAAATGGCTTCATGCAAGAAACATCTCTGCCAAGTTATATCATCATTGGCCTAGTGGTTTCAGAGGAGATGTCGTTTGATTGAAAATGTTAACAGACGTACGCCTTACTGAATGTGGTCCTAATTCCCCTTCTTTGGCACATTTTGCCAGGTAAGCTATTCAATTGTTTTGTGCTTTTTTAAAGGAACACTGTATGAATGAGCAATAAGCAAGTTCTGGATAAAATGGTAAATATTTCTAAAAGGCAGCAATTAAAGATAGGAAAGAAAATTGTGGAATTCATGCACTAAGTCAGGTGGGTGGGTGAGTAGGGGGTACTCATACTATGAATTGCAGCCCTTTTTTTTCTTTTTCTTTGTTTATAAGTCCCGGCCGACCCTGGGACTCCTCTCTGGGTGAACTTGCCAAGACACCCGATAGGCACAGGTTGAAGGGAATCCAGGTACCGGACCCTCACTCTTTTACGAATAGATCTTTTTGTTCTTTTACATGCCTGGTGTATAGCACCAATACACTTGAGACTACCTCTGGGTTTCTAAGTTAATTTCTAGATGGGTGGGAAACACTGAAAAGCGTTTCTGAAATTTCCAGTGCTTGGGCCGGGATTCGAACCGGGGACCTCTGGATTGGTAGTCCAGAGTGTAATTGCAGCCCTATCCCAGCTGAATGACATACATACTTTACCATTTATATCTTTACAAGAAGTCATTTCTATTACAACTTCAATAATTCATTTCATATAGAGCACATTTTGTGAATATTGTGACTGTGGAAACTCATGAACAATATTCCTGTAAAACCTGGAAAGGGTTTCTGCCTTTCTGAACAAAGCAAATCATTATCAGTATTGTTCGCTATTCAGTCAGTTGACTATGATGTTGCATAGTCTTTTTTAAGTTGAACTGACTATCGTCAAATTCACATTTACTAACGCAGCTTTTAGTGACAGTTTAAACAAAATGACAATACTGTAAATTCAGAAATAATCAAATAAGTTCTAATTTGCTACATTACACAAAACAAATCTTTAAACTAGAGTTATCACTAAATGTGATTAATACCCCCAAAAGACTTTTATAAACTAAGGAAGTTCATAGTAACAGAATACCTTGCAAAAAAAATATAAATTGAGATATTGTTCTTGGACATAACTCTGTAATTACTCATGACAGAGTTATGGTTCTGTACACTGCACTTCCTCTCATTGTGCTGAACCATTGTATGAAGTTGTATTGCATTCCAGTTAGTAGTTTTCAAGTTATGCTCCTGACAAGGAAAAGTAACAAAGGGCAATAACTCTGTAATTACTCAAGATAGTGTTAAGGTTTTTGTAAACTGCACTTGCTCTCATTTTACTAGACCATTGTATGAAGTTGTATGGAATTCCAAACTGTGGTTTTCAAGTAATGCTCCAGAAAAGGAAAAGTATCAAAGGGCAATAATTCTGTAATGAGTCAGGAAAGAGTTATGGTTCCTTTGTCACTGCAAAATTAACCTGAATTCATATGTACTTGACCATTATATGAATTTGTATTGAATTAAGCAGTAGTTTTGAAGTTATACTCTAGACAAGGAAAAGTAACAATGGGCAATAACCTGTAATTACTCAAGATCCAGTTATGGTTCTTGTACACTGCACTTACTTTCATTGTCTTAGACCATTGTATGAAGTCTGTATTGAATCCAAAACCAGTAGTGTTCAAGTAATGCTCAGACAAGGAAACAGGTCAAATGGCAATAACCTGTAATGGGTCAAGAAAGAGTTACTGCAGTTCCTGTGCACTGCAAGTTCCTTTCAAAGTTTACCCTGACCATTGTATGAAGTTGTATTGAATTCCAATCAGTCAGTTTTCAAGTTAGACTCCTTCAAAAAAAGTAACAAAGGGCAATAACTCTGTAATGTTACTCATAATAGAGTTATGGTTCTTGATCACTGCAGACTACCTGTCATTGTGCTAGACCATTGTATGAAGTTGGTATGAATTCCCAACAGTAGTTTTCAAATTATGCTTTGGACAATGAAAAAGTCAACTCCATGGAACATAGCTTTAATGAGTCAAGATGGAGATACTGAACGTGTTTACACTTGTGTACTAACACTTCCTTTTAATGAGTCTTGTCCAACATTGTATGAAGTTGTGATTGAATTACACCCTCTAGATATTTTTCAAAGTTATGCTGTACAAGGAAAAGTAATAAGGGCAATAACTCTGTAATGAGTCAAGATGGAGTTATGGCTTCTCATATGTTGAAGTACTGCAGTTCCACAAACATTTAACTTGACCAACTGTCTAAGTTTTATTTTGAAATCCAACAAGTAGCTTTTAAGTTATACCACGGGACAAGGAAAATGCACCCTTTAGACCACCTGACTGACCATATGTGACCAAATTCCAACCCTAAACAAGGTGACTCCTATATACCCCCCAAACATTCGTATTTGGGGTGATAATAAATAAGTTCAAACCAGTTTACCAACATTGTCCAATAAAAAGTGCTTGAGAACATCACAAGGTTTCCAGTATAAGTGTTGCTAGTATTGTATGATGGTGTGCAAATTCACGTGACTGTATGGAACTCCATCGCCGACTCACGACTCTTGGTCTACAGATGATGATGAATGACCTAATAAAAATGTTGCTAATCGCTTGAACCCATTTAGCTTGAACATGTGTATACAGGCTTTGGTTCCCTGTAAAATTAAAAGACAATGAATTAATATGTTTACCATGAATGTTTGCAGTGTTAGTATAGTAAATGAAGTTGTGCTGAAACAAAATAAGTGCCCTCTTCCAGTGGGTGAACCATAATATGAATCCATTTTAAATTTTACATGGGCATTTCAATTTTACAGAAACAATCATCGAATGATGCTCTGTAAGCACCAGACACCAAAACCTATTGCTCTAAGGTCAATATTATACAAAGCAGCCAGGTGATTTTTGTTCCCCAGCGTATGGTTTAAAACTGAGTGCTTGCAGTCTGAACCACATGCAAGTTAAATTCCAAGTTTAACCCTCACCATTCTAGATTTCTACAATAGACCTGCCAGTCTTTCAATTTGGAGATCCTTCATTATCAATAGGGGTATTCACTGAAATGTTTCTACCTGAACAGAGGAATGTGTAGATCATGATCAGACTACATGGATCTACTAACTGATATTGATGAATACTGGTCATGAAGCCCTAACATGGAGTCTCAATTATACATTTACTTCATAGCAACAATGTCAAGTTACCATTTGAACATGGCATGTTCATTGAACAAGTTATACTGAACACTGTGTTTACACTGGTCTATGAACATCCCTTGTTTAGTCTGAGCAACAGGTTCTCCAAAGGAGATCTCATCTAGACACTTGTGAGTCTGAAATTATAGAAACACGCTCTAGATATTTTAAAGTGTAAAAATGTAACAACTTGTAAGTCTGAATTACAGAAACACATTCTCCACATGTTGAAGTTTGCAGTTACACAAACATTTTACATTTGACAAAAATTCTTCATTTTTTTGTCTTCAAATACATCAAGTCACTGTTTATAAACAAGAGGGCCAAGATGGCGGTATGTGAAAAGCTTCATAAAGACCATATGTGACCAAATTCCAACCCTAAACAATATATCATAAACACAAACATTCTATTTGACCCTGACAAGACAAACCTTCTTACCAGTTTACATGATGATTGGCTATAAAAAGTGACTTTTAGAGTATTAACAAGGTTTCCACAGAATTGACCTGGTTCCTTCTCACAGTTTTGAAGATTTGGTTGCAAATGTCACATGTATGGCATACACAAGGTTTATAACCAGGTAACCTAGTTCTTTACCTCAGATAACCTATATTCAAACTCCACTTAAATTTCACTAAGACAATGATACTAACCAGGTTTCATGAAGGTACAATAAACAGGAGGGCCAAGATGGCCCTATATCGCTCACCTTGGTACAAGTCCACTTGCCTGGTGGAAGATCACTAGATGATGTTATATACCAAATAGGTTTTCCCTATATACATCTTTGTAAAACAAGTGACCCCAAGGGCAAAGATATGAAACTTGCCCGGGGCATAATTTGAACAAACTTTGTAAAGGTCTACATTAGGCAATGCTACATGCCAAATATCTAAGCTTTAAGCCTTGTGGTTTCAGAGAAAAAGGGGATAATTTAAAAGCTTTTCCTATATAAGCCCATGTAAAATATGTGAACCACGTTGGGGTCAATTTTGAACCCAGGGTTCATAATTTGAACAATTTGGTAAAGGTCCACTGGCCAATGATACATGCCAAATATCTAAGCTCTAGGCCTAGTGGTTTCAAAGAAGAAGAGTTTTTAAAGTTTTTTCCAATATTAAGCCTATGCAAAAACTAAGTGACCAACTAAGTTAAAAGGGGCATAATTTTGACCAGGGGGTCAAAATTTGGGAAAATGTTGGTAAAGGTCCACTTGACAATGTTACATGCCAAAAAATCTAAGTCTAGGCCTTGTGGTCAAAATCAAAGAAGATTTTTTAGGGATTTTTTGCCTATTTGTTGCCATAGCAGACCAGAGTTCTGCATGGAATGGTATTCTTTGAACAACTTTGATAGAGCTTCAAGTATTTCAATGGAACATCCTCAGCAAAGTCTCATCAAAATTGGCCCAGTGGTTTCAGAGGAGATGTAGTTTGAAGGAAATGGTGGACACAGATGGGCAGATGTTGATGGTACAGACAGAGGGTCGAAATGCGAATCCTAATAATAAAAATAATAAAAATGCAAGCTATTTGACATACTACAGGAATTTCTATGATTTGACCCCATGACCTAGTTTTTGACCCAAGATGACCCAATATTTAAACTATTTAAACTCTATCTAGACTTCATCAAGGCTGTCATTCTGAATAAGTTTGATAAAGATCCAATGAAAAGTGCAACCTTTATTGCATGCACAAGGTTTTTCTATGATTTGACCCTGTAAACTAGTTTTTGACCCAAGATGACCTATTTGCAAAGGCATCAATCTGTCAGAATTCATCAAGATAGTCATTCTGACTCAGTTTGCTCAGGTGAAGATGCAATCTTGCATGGAAATATATTTTTTATGATTTTAAGTCAATGACCTATTGATTTACCCCAGATATTTGACCCATATTCAAACTCAACCTGGATTTCATCAAGGCAGTAATACTGACAAAGTTTCATAAAGATCCAATGAAAAAAGCAACCTCTATCACATACACAAGGTTTTTCTATGATCTGACCCCATGACCTAATTTTTAACCCTAGATGACCCATATTCCATCTCGACCTAGATTTTATGAAGGCAATAATTCTAACCAAGTTTCATTAAGATCCAGTGAACAATGCAGCCTCTATTGCATACACTAGATGGGTGTTCAGTAAAACACTTGTGTCGCCCTCTTACGCTATGTTAGAATAACCAATAATTTTGTGACAAAATCTAAGTACAACAAGAGCTGTCCATAAGACAGCACGCTCGACTATTGGCTTTTAAGGGTTTTTTTGCTAATAAAACAAAACTTTTATCAGTGTAATAGTCAATAACAAAAGTCAAGCTATGACTTTTAACTTGTAAATAAACATTAGGAAAGCCTTACTCTGAATCATATAAGCCAACGGGGGAGGGTCAAAATCTATAAAACTACCTTGTAGATTTAATCTAATTTGGTAAGTTTCAAAATTGTTATGATATAAAATTTAAAACTGAACACTATTGCAAGGTATGCTATAACTTTCATAAGTGAGTTACTGTGATATTTAAGTGCATGGTAGAACCTTGCAATGCAAAACTTTACAGGGGCATAAATTTTCAAAATCAAAAAAGGGCCATAATTTGCTACTAAACCACATTTAAATTTCAAGACGTTTATCGTAGATCTTTGACTGTGTGACAACTCTTAAGACATTAAAAAAGTTTCAAGTCTAACAAAAATCAAAAGAGAGTTACTGGGATATGTGCATGATAGTACCTTGCAGGCAAAACTTTGACAAATTTTCAAAGTCAATACAAGGGCCTTACAATTCAGAATATTTAATTTATAAAAGAGTTATCTGACTTAAGAGCATAATGTGTACAACCATCTAAACGACTTAACGGGGATGTTTCCTCTGGTGTAAGTCAATATGATAACTTGTTACTGAGATTATGTGCATGATAGCTTTGACCTAGTAGGCAAAAATTTTTTAACCAAAAATTTTCAAAGTCAAAAAAGGGGCAATAATTCTGTACAAAATTTTTTCAAGAGTTATCTGACTGATTGTATAACACGTGTAAAGACATGGTAGACAACTTTGAGTTTCAAGTCAATACCATTAAGTGGTTACTAGATTTGTGCATATAGTATATAAGGCAAAACTTTAACCAAAATTTCAAAGTCAAACAAGGGCCATAAATCTGTACTAAATTTTTTCAAGAGTTATGGACTGATTGTATGACCCCCTAAAGACATGGTAAACATAAGTTTCAAGTCAATTCATAAGTGGTTACCTTTGATAGTGTGCAAGATAGTTGACTTTAGCAGGCAAAACTTTAACCAAAGAAGCAACGCCGACGCCGACACACAAGTGACTGTAATAGCTCTCCATATTCTCCGAATAGTCGAGCTAAAAAGGGGCATAACTCTGTCAAATATGACCTTGACCTACAAAATTTGATGGTATCACCACCCTTTTGTCAGAAGCAATGCAATTTGGAAGTTTGATGAAGATATCTTAAGAAATGACAAGTTATAGCCAACGTTACGTTTTCATGACAAAATCAAAGTACAAAAAGGGGCATAACTCTGTCAAATATGACGTTGACCTACAAAATTTGGCAGCATTACGACCATTTTGTCATAAGCAATGCAATTTAAAAGTCAGATGAAGAAATCTTGTAGCAAACATTAAGTTTATGTGACCGACGGACAAAGCGATCCGTATGTATCGCCTTTTCACCAAAAGGGCAACACAACAAGGTTTAGTGTGGACAGAAGACAGACAACAGACACCAGGATATCACAATAACTCACTTCATTCAGGTGAGCTAAAAACCTACACTAGGTTCCTGGTTAAATTTTTTATCAAAGGAAATAACAGTGCAATAACAATAGCTAATTTTCAGCACCCAATGGTAATGTGGTACCATATTATTTGGCTACTACTAGGTCTTTTCACCGCCAATGGTTTTATTAGGGGTGAACCTGCTTTTTTAAATACAGTATATTGTATGACTCACCGGTAAACCTCCGTGCTCTGATAGGAAGCTACACATCATTCTCTCAAGGATCTTAGCAAATGACAATCTCACATCTATATTTGGTGACTCTAGTAGGAATGGTCTACAACAATAACAAAATTTCGTCAAAGAATTCTTGCAAAAAATGCAAAAAAGTTGTAGTTGGTATACATGACTACAGTACTTGCTGAAACTTAAACTGATGTATCATTAAGATGGTTCAAGATAAACTGCCTAACTGTTCCTATATTTTATACAACTGTGTTGCATTTAATCATCATTTTTAAAATTCTAGTTATACAGGAACATATTAGAAGAAAAAAGCAATCTCAGTGCATTTATATCCTCCACCAAATGAAACAAATAACTGAAAAACAACAACTGGAAAGTGTACTGGTTTGTCTATTTGTAATTTTTTTTTAAATTTCAACACCCCATTCGGTGTGTGTATAATAAGACTTGGAAAAAACGTCATGTGGAAAGGGCCCTGAGGCCTCTTAAACAAGAGGGCCAAGAGGCCCATTGCTCACCTATAAATCCTAAACAAATGATTTTAACATAATAAGTGTGCCAACACATGTAGTAACATTCCAATAGCTCCTGCCGTGGGCCTCGTGGGTTTTATTTCCTAATAAGACTATGTGAAACAAGGACGCCCGCAGTTTAAAACAGTCGTGACCCCCAAGTAGGTTCACCCAGGGCTGTTTGAACAACTTGTAAAGGTCCACAAGGCAAGCACATGACATCTAGTCTGCCTTGTTAGGAAGAAGCGTGTTTTCCTATGTTAAATCAAGAGACCCCCCAGGCTGAGTCAGTTTGACCCAGGGGTTCATGATTTGCCAAACTTGCTAAATATTTCAGCTCTGCGTTGTGGTTTCAGAGTAGAAGATTTTTAAAGTTTTTCCAATATAAGCCTATGTGAAACCAAGTGACCCTGGTTTGGGTCAATTTTGACCCTGGGATCATAATATGAACATTCTTGGTAAAGGTCCTCTAGAAAATGCTTCATGCCAAATATCTAAGCTCTAAGCAATGTAGTTTCAGAGAACAAGATTTTTAAAGTTTTTCCTATGTAGCCTTTGTAAAACCAAGTGACCACCCAGGGGTCATAATTTGAACAATCTCGGTAGAGGTCCACTAAACAATGCAACATGCTAAATATCTCAGCTCCAAGCCTTGTGGTTTCAGATTAGAAGATTTTTCAAGTTTGTCCTTTTTCTTGCCATTGTAACCAGAGTTCTGCATGGAATGAAATTCTTTGAGCACTTTTGGTAGAGCTTCATGCATGGAGCATCCCTGCATAGTTTCATCAACATTGGCCCAGTCATTTCTGAGATGTCCTTTAAATTAAAATGTTGACAGACGGACAATCATCCATTAGAAAAGCTCACCCCGGCAAAGCCAGATGAGCTAAAAATCCAAGGGTAAGGTGTGGATATTAGAAAGAGCGATCACTTAATTATTTCAGCCAATTGGATTTTAATAACTGGTTGCAGAGATATAGAATTTTAATGTTTTTATATTGAATATAGAAGAAAATAACAATTAAAGGGCAACAGGTTTTGAAATACTGAGCCAACCTTGACGAAAGTTGTGCGTAGGCCATAGGATTATGCTATTGTTTACTTATTTCAATTCTCATAAAATTTTATCTAGTGGTTCCTTAGTTATGAGTCAGGACGGGCAACGCCAAAACAATATCCTTCCCATTTGGCAGGGTATCAATATCCATCCGCATTTTGCAGGGGATAGTAAATTTAGACAAAGAAAATTTTAATTATTTCTACCCAATACATACATAATTATGCAGTGCTTCAGGTCAAAATGATATTGGATTATGCCAAACATTTGGAAAACCTACCAAAATATATACTTTAGCATACATCATGCATCTCAAATACATGTATAATGCATTTAAGATTGATAGACATATAAAACTCTTAAACACTGACCCCCCCCCCCCCCACCTCTTCTTTCAAAGTCAGGGCCTGGTCAATAGATATCTAACTTTTTATCCTTCTATCAGGAATGTATCTAATCACTCTGAGATATGGATTCCTGGGTGGCATCTGTTGGGTTTATATAAGCCATACATTCATTTAACATTTAAACCTACCTGATGTAGCTCGAGCCCTCTTCACTAGCCATGTATTCCAGCATCCAGAAGCACGCCTCCTTACATCTAGACACAATCACCTCTATCACTTCTACCCATTCATCAAGCTCACTTCTATAATTAATGTAATTGCATAAAATTTCTCATCTGTATATATTAAACATGAGGGCCATGATGGCCCTATTTTGCTCACCTAAGTACCAGCCCACTTACCTAAGAAAGTCAGTGGTTGCTAAGGAGTCGCAGCTTGCTAAGGAAGTCAGTGGCTGCTTGGTAACCCAGTGGTTTGCTCATCCTGGAGGTTGCGGGTTTGAGCCCCACTGGGGTCACAACCATACCTCCTCATATGACACCAGTACTGGTTTTTCAAGGAAGCAGACTAGAGAAGCTGCAATCTTTCTTCACAAAAATAAATTAGTATAAACTAAGTCAGTGGTTGCTATAGGAACTCATAGGAAGCTAGGTTTCTCCTAAAGCTCTATATAAAGACAAGGGATCCCCCCACCCACCATGTGGGCTTGGTCAATTTTGACCCGATGGACATGATTTTAATAAACTTGGTAGAGGACAACTATACACTGTTACATACCAAATATCTAAGCTCTAAGCCTTGAGTATTTTGTGATGTAGATTTTTAAATTTTTTCCTATACTGAAGTGACCCCTGAGGGAATAAATTTTGACCCCTGGGCCATGATTGGAAACACTAGACACAGTCACACACTAAATAGCTTAGCTCTGGACAGAATGGTTTCAGAGAAGAAGATTTTTAAAAGTTTTCCTATTATGTCTGTGTAAAACAACTGCCCCCATTGGTGGGGCCAATATTGACCCCAGGGGTATGATTGGAACAGACTTGGTAGAGGTCCACTAGACAATGCTGAATACTAAATATCATAGCTCTAGGTCTTGTGATTTTGGAGAAGAAGATTTTTTAAGATTTTCGTATAGAAACCCATGTTTAAATCAAGTGACCCTTAGAGCGGGTTCATTTTTGACACTGGGTCCTGATTTGAATACTTTTGGTTGAGGTCCACTAGGCAATGCTACATGCCAAATATCTTAGCTTTAGGCCTTGCAGTTTCAGAGAAGATGATTTTTAACGTTTTCCTAAACAGTTAAACTTCATTCACTCGAACTATAAGGGTCCGCAATTTTGGTTCGAGGGATCAGTAGTTCGAGCGATCGAGGTTTGTCAGCATGGTCAGGCTAGTTGCCATACATCCTTTTTCGAGACCACATCGGGAGTTATTGCGCATACAATGGTACACACATGTAAATGTGCATGTATATTATAAACTTGTAGCTTACCCTTGATTAAAAAACAAATTTATTCTAAGTGTTATAATGTAAAAGTATGAAATGTTTGTCATTCATTAAATAATCTATTCAATTTTCTGGAAAAAAAAAAACAACTTTAAATTAAAGCCAATCTTTACTTATTGCTTTAAATATCATGAGCGACTTTCAGTCTGTTTGTACATCCTAACCTTTAATTGCAAATTTAATGAGGTGTGAACAACACACGCCGTTTCACAGTGCTTGTGTCTGGCAGCTGATCATCAATGCATTATTTGCTCCATAATTGAGATTAGCACCTTTTATTGTTCGAGCCTAAGGTTATACTTTACAATGAAATAGATCTGAAGGGACTGTGGAACAGGTTCAAGAGATCATAGCAACCAGAGTTCTGTATGGAATGGAATTATTTGAACAACGATGAAATGGCTTCATGCAGGGAACACCCCTACCAAGTTTCATCAACATTGGCCCTGTGGTTTCAGAGGAGATGTTGTTTGAAGGAAAATAATGAAGGACGTACAGCAGATGCCAAACAGAATGCCATCCTAATAGCTCACTCTGGTACTTCGTGCAAGGTGAGCTAAAAAGTCCTGATGGCCTTTATCTTTGACCTCAAAATTAAGAGGTCATCTGCCTGTCATGACCAACCAGCACATCAAGTTTCAATATGCTAGGCCTACACATTATTTTAAGTTATCTTCCGGAAACCATTTTACTATTACAAGTCACTTTGACCTTGACCTTTGACCTCAAAATCAATCTGCTGGACATGACCAACCTCCACATCCAAGTTTGAAGATGCTTAGGCTCACCGGTTCTAGAGTTATTGTCCGCAAACTGTTTTACAATTCCAGGTTACTGTGACCCTGACTTTTGACCTCAAAATCAATAAGGGTCATCTACTGGTTATGACCAACCTGCACACTAAGTTTACGGATTGTAGGCCAAAGTGTTCTTAAGTTATCGTCCAGAAACCATTCTCTACCGACCGACCGACCAATACAACAGACTGACATGTTCAAAGCAATATACCCTCGTTTCTTCGAAGGGGGGGGGGGCATAACAATGAATGCACTGGTGGGCAAAAATAATATTGTCATTGAAATTACCTGGTTTTCTTCTTTGTCCTGAAGTATGTATTGAAGAGGTACTTCATTGTCAACCTTAGAGACACCATACACATATTACTATATTCTTCTTGCTCAGAATGATTCTGTAACAAATGGAACAGTTTAAATGACAAAGTACAATTGGCTCTTGTTAAAATTAAGTCCATTGGTGCATTCACCTCTGGAAAGGAAAGTCCTGGGTTCGATCCCTTCCAAAGCCATGGTGGTGGTGTCCTTAGGCAAGGCACACATAATTCCGCATTGCCTCTCTCTCTCTCTTCCAGGTTGATTCCATCTGGAGTGAGTCTCCACAGTGATTAATCTAAGTTGAAGAACTTGTTCCACAAATTAAGAGTAAATGAATTAGTATTCAGTCTAGTAGAAAACATTATCAGAACAAGTCAGATCCGAGCCTATCTACGGCAATCAATCTTGCTACTTCACAAATCTAACAAGAGCTGTCCATAAGACAGCAAGCTCGACTATTGTGGGTGTTTGCTAATAAAACAAAACTTTTATCAGTATAATAGCAAAACAAAATTCTGCTAACTATTAAGTATAAACTAGGAATGTTGAATAATAAAAAAAGTCAAAATCTATCACTACATATTTAATTTTTGGTAAATTAATTGTTTGATACAAAATGTACCCCTGAACACTATTGCTAAGTTTGATATAACATCCATAAGTGGTTACTGAGATATGTGCATGATAGTACCTTGCATGCAAAACTTTAACCAAATTTTCAAAAGTCAAACAAGGGCCATAATTGCACTAAATTTATACAAGAGTTATCTGTCTTGACTGTGTGACACCGCTAAGACATTATCAAAGTTTCAAGTCAAATCATGAGTGGTTACTGAGATATGTGCATGATAGTACCTAGCCGAAGAAAAACTTTAACAAAATTTTAAAAGTCAAACAAGGGCCATAATTTGTAACAAATTTAGCAAGAGTTATCTGACTTGACTGTGTGACACCCCTTAAGACATTAAACAAAGTTCAAGTCAATATCATTAGTGGTTACTGAGATATGTACATGATAGTACCTAGCAGGCAAAACTTTAACCAAATTTTCAAAAGTCAAACAAGGGGCCATAATTTGTACTAAAATTAAACACGGGTTATCTGACTTGACTGTGTGACACCCCTTAAACATTTACAAAGTTTCAAGTCAATATCATAAGTGGTTACTGAGATATGTGCATGATAGTAACTAGGGGGGGGCAGGCAAAACTTTAACCAAATTTAGTACCTAGCAGGCAAAACTTTAACCAAATTTTCAAAAGTCAAACAAGGGCCATAATTAGTACTAAATTTATACAGGAGTTATCTGACTTGACTGTGTAAACAACCCTAAACATTAACGAAGTTTCAAGTCAATATCATAAGTGGTTACTGAAATATGTGCATGATAGTACCTAGCAGGCAAAACTTTAACCAAATTTTCAAAAGTAAAACAAGGGCCATAATTTGTACTAAATTTATACAAGAGTTATCTGACTTGATTGTATGACACCCCTAAAGACATGAACAAAGTTTCAAGTCAATATCATAAGTGGTTACTGAGATTGTGCATGATAGTACTTAGCAGGCAAAACTTTAACCAAGGGGAGAAGGGGGGGGGGCCGGCCGGGGGGGGGGGGGGGGGGGGCTGCAGAAGCTCTAGGCCGTTCACACAAGTCGGCTGGGGGGGGGGCCCCCCCTTTCTCCGAATAGTCGAGCTAACAAATGTAAACAACAAGACAGATGAACTAATCCAAGAATACTCATTTAGTGTTCATACTTTCCATAGTAAAGTTTGCTATCATTGCAATCCTTCAACAATATTTAGATGGACAGACGGGCTGACAAACTAACAGACAGACAAATGCTTTACCTATAAGAGTTACCCCCACCAACATGACCAAGTGCTCTTTCTATGACAAAATTTGAGGTGAGAGGAATGGATAGGGTATAGTTTCTAATTTAATAAAATATGAGTATTTGGCAGGGTATAATTAGGCAATTAGACAATGTTATATACCAAATAGGTTTCCCCCCCTCCAGGTCAATTTGAATAAACTTTGAAGAGGTCTACTAGGCAATGCTTCATGCCAAATATCTAAGCTCTAGGCCTTGTGGTTTCAGAGTAGAAGATTTTTAAAAAATTTTCTATATATGCCTATGCAAAACTACGTGACCATTCCCGCAGGGTCAATTTGATCAGGGGGTCATAACTGAACAATCTTGGTAGAGGTCCACTTGACAATGCTACATTTTTTTTCTTTTTGGGGGTTTTGGTTTTTTTCTTTGGGTGGTTGTTTTTGGGGGGGATGTCATTTGAATCAAAATGTTGACCCTTGACAGACAATCAATTAGAAAAGCTCACTCTAGCAAAGCCAGGTGAGCTAAAAAGTAGGCAAAATATACAGCCCCCCCATTATGCTCTATCACTGTATTAAGTTTCAAGTAATTCCCTTCAGTACTTTTGGAGTTATGCTCCAGATAAGACAAATCAAGAAAATGTAGCAAAGGAAAAATAATTCAAAAAAGAGGGCCAAGTTGCCCCTATATCACTTGCATGCTCTTATGACAATACATGACCAAGCTTCAGTTCGAAACTATATAATATAAACACAAAAATTCTGTTTGACCTTGACAATGCAAACCTTTTGACCAATTTACATGATAGTAATTGTCACCTATATAAAGCATACACAAGATTTTTAACTGGGTGACCTAGTTCTTGACCTCAGATTACCCATATTCATAATCGACCTAAATTTCATCAAGACAATCTTACTGACAAAGTTTCATGAAAATCCAATGAAAAATGCAACCTCTAGTGCACAAACAATGTTTTTTCTATGATTGGACCAGGTGAGTTAGCTTTTCACCCTAGATGACCCTTGTTAGAACTCAACTAAGACCATACTGAACAAGTTTCATGAAGGTCCAATGAAAAATGCAACCTCTTATGCATACACAAGGTTTTTCTATGATTTGACCCCATAACATAGTTTTTAACCCCAGGTAACTCATATTCAAACTTGATCTAGATTTCGTCAAGGCAGTCATACTGACCAAGTTTCATGAAGATCTAGTGAAAAATTCAGCCCCTATCGCATACACAAGATTAAGTGTGGACTGACAGATAGACAGACAGACGACGGACACCAGGCGATCACAACAGCTCACCTTTGAGCACTTCGTGCTCATATGAGCTAAAAATAGGCAAGGTACAGTTACGGTTCTTGAGCACTGCACTACCGCTCAATGTCCTCTGTGTGTAAAGTTTAGATAAATTCTCTTGAATACTTTTGGAGTTTTGCACTGGACAAAAAAGTGACAGACTGACCGACGGATGGAGCCTATTACTATATCCCCTCTGCCAAGGCGCGGGACAATTCTATATAATTGCACCATTAACAAATTTTCAGGTAAGAAAGACATATTCTGCTACTTACTGAGTTTACAGCCACCATGTTCTTAACAAATTTGAAGTACTCTTCATTAAACACATCCCTGTTCTTGACAAAGGTGAGGTTCTCACTATGTATCATGCGTTGAATACTAGCTGGCATTTTATCCATAAATATTCCTTTTCGTTCACCTTTATGTACCAGTTCTGTCAATTCTACAAAACTGTCCGAGCTTCTATTGCTCCGTCTGCAACAGAAGTACATTTACTATTACTGATTTTGAACCTTGACAGTACTATTCACTGTTCAGAAGGGTGCTCACTGAAACTTTACTTTACACTCTTACCCCGCCGGTAGAAACAGAAAACAACTCTGGCTTTGTCACCAGTGTAGATGACTCAGCAGAAAACCTGATATTGGCAGTTCACACAATTCTTCTTAATATCTCACCTGGTAGCCTGTTTTTTTTAGCTGACTGACCCTGTATCCATTTGACCCTATGATTTAATTTTTGCTCAAATTAATCTGTTGTAACTGAACATTATTGAGACATATTTTCAGACCATGTGAGACATATATTCAGACCATGTGAACAGGGTTCCTAAATAAAGGACAATATATAAAGCCTCTAGAATCTTCAAAATGTTTTCCTAACATTTCACATAGTGACCTAGCTTTTCGCGCCATATGATCTATTCATCGAAACGCTTGCATTATTTATATTTAGAAATAAACAATTTGATTCCTTTACTTTCATTAGCTGATTTATTTTGGAGAGATATAGCCGATAATTGTTGGTTTCGGTGTAAGAACACATTATAATTTCACCAAGTGGGCACCAAAGGCAGCCATGAGTAAAAATAACAACTTTTGGTGTTCACAATTGATACTAACGTCATATTACACTAATACCAACAATTTTTCTGATTATTTTATGGTTAAAACTCTAATTTTATTGAGTTTGTTTGATTTCAGAGTTATTCAGTTTAATGTTGATCTCTGTTCAGAAAAAATGGTATTTCAGATATTGTTAGTTCTGTCAGTTCTTCTTGTATTTCATCTTGATAGAGAAATAGTTCATAGGTCACCAAGGATGGTTTAGACCTTCCGCATAGAATAGGGAGAGTTGACTGATAAGTGTCTTCATGACACTCTTTTCTATTTGTTTGTCTGAGTGTCATATACATATATTTATATATAGAAATAAAGATTTCTCATATAAGTGCTTTAAATACATAGTTGAACTGGCAATTGAAAAGGTTAAGATCAAATTGTCAATATTAATATGGATATAACGTTGATGGTCACGGTTGGAACAGCCATATGTTTTTGTGATAAGACACTAAATTGTGGCATTTACACATCATCGTATTCAAGGGTCTCCTCCCACAAAATCAAGCTTAAACTAATGCTCTCATAGGCGATCCTATTCAAAATCATCGTATTCAAATTGGAGACTTGATTGACATGAGTGCTTAACTTCTTCAGTCTAGGTATTCCATGTGGAATGTTTTCTGGTGTCTATATCTGTTGAATAGTAGGCGGGTTGTTTGTTGAATTTGTCATGCTCAATGCTTAACATGATCTCTGTTAACTAATATTGACTGTAGGCATTACCGTTATGCCAAATTTGTTGTTCTGGTGACACATGGTATGACATTAAATATCGTCATTCTATCTGTCTCTCTCTCTAGTTTTTATTGAGCTAGGATTTAATTTATTGAACTTAACCTAGATTTAATTAATACAATCATTCTGAGAAAGCTATGTGTGGACTTTTTCTTAAGTGTTCACAACATAGTGTGGTGACATCACTGAAATGTAAAAAAAATGGTTACTTACGGAACACCATCAGGCCATAACTTTCTTGTAACAATTTTACTTTTCTTTGCTGATAATTGGGTTTTACTTTCTTCCATTCGTTCATAAAATAACATGTAACCATTCCAGTAGCGTAATCTGTCCTCAGGATAGGAATTGGCTGCAACAAAAATCCGCAGTTTTAAACTATAAACAAAACTGAAACAAGAAGACAATCACTAGAGTAGGATTTTGTACCAATCTCACTTACTGACATATTTTTATCATGTCTACCTTGTTGCCATTTAGAAAGAACCATGATTTCACAAACAGAAATACTGTAAATCATCAAATATTCAAGAGAACTTAATGTTTGTGTTTTTTCGCCAGAGTCCTCATTCGTGAATTCATCTTTTTGCTAATTCAAAGTTCTCTGGTAATGAAAGATTCCTGGAAACATATTAATGAGATCACTTTCTCTTGCAATAAAACATCTTTTTGTCTCCAGAGTTCATAGCGGTGTACAGTATAGTATCGTATACCTATCATAAATATTTAATCCTGTTTGGCCGATAGTGATCACGGGCCAGGTCCGCAAAAGTATGTGTAGACCTGGAAATTAGTGTGTAGACCTTACACTAATCAGGTACTGAACTTACATTGATCATAAACTTTAGCTTTGTAAGATCCACCGAAACATTCCGCTTCCAATGCTGCATCTGCCATCTCAAACTCTTCCACTATTGTATCATTGAACTTGAACCATTTTCCCTTGTTATTGTTATTTAACACTGTGCCTCTGTTGAAAAACAAATACAATCACTTATACTCTTTATTATTAACTGTAATCATGATAAAAGTTCCAGATACCTGCACTTACAAAACTAGAAAATCATGACTTACCTGTTGTCTGGGACTGACACAATCAGTGAAGAAGTAACCACAAAATTAACATTGTACTTCTATTTTTTGTTTATCTTACAGATTTAGATAAATAGAGACAAACAGAGCTCACTGAAATATATTAAATACACCCATTTATGGAATGTGCCCAATTTGAAAATGAACATTCAAGCATAAAATGTGCTGTTTTTGCCCATTTTGTGGTAGTTTTAGCAGGAGTAAAAATGTGTGTTGACGAGGAGATTCACACGCTGCTATAACCCATTTCATTTTGAGCATTACAGGGACATTGTTTCAAGTCTTCCATGAAGCATGGTGTTAAGGATGCAGAGTTTAAAATGCTAGTGATGTCGTAAATGTGACGTAACCAACACAGAGTTGTCCCACACATTGTTATGCTTTTTACCTGTAACAGTGTTTTGTTTTTATTTTATGCTCAAAAATGTTTTTTTCATGTTATAACATCTGCAGAAACTCTAGGAATATATTGGGTGCCCTAACCATCCCCCAGGGATTTTGCTGGGGGGCCCCCCCTTGAGGGGGGTGCCCAAGGTTTTTAGGGCCCACATCATAGAATAGGTCCTTGCTTCTCTAATATCAGCCTAGCCCTTGGTTCAGAAAGTTAATTTTCCAAAGTTGAAACAATACCCCGGTGGGTCATAATTTGAACAATCTTAGTAGTAGTCCACTAGGCATTTCTACATGCCAAATATCTAATCTCTAGGTCTTGTGGTTTCAGAGTAGAAGATTTTTAAAGTTTTTCCTATATAAGCCTAACCATGTAAAATCAAGTGACCCCTAGGGCTGGGTGAATTCTGACCCAGGGGTCATAATTTGAACAATCTTGGTAGAGGTCCACTAGACAATGCCACATGCTAAATATCTAAGCTATCTGCCAAGAAGATTTTTAAAGTTTTTCAATTTTTTGCCATAGCAGCCAGAGTTCTGCATGGAATGGAATTCTTTGAACAACTTTGATAGAGCTTCATGCAAGGAACATCCCTGCATAATTTCATCAACATTGGCCCAGTGGTTTCAGAGATGTCATTTGAAGGAAATGGTGGACTGACAGACAGACGGACGGAATGCGATCCTAATAGCTCACTCTGGCACTGTGTGCCAGGTGAGCTTAAAAAGTGCATTAACCCTATACTGAACAAGAAGGCCAAGATGGCCCTATATCGCTCACCTCTATCTCAATTGCCAATAATACAAGGGGTCATGGTTTTAATACAATAGAGGTCCACTAAATAATGTTTAGTAACATTCCAAATATTTATGCTGTGCCTGTGGGCCTTGTGGTTTTTTTTAAGTTGACCCTGTATAAGCCTATCTGAAATCAAGTGACCCGACACCCTTCCATGAAGGGTTACTTTTCACGCGGGGGTCTTGATTTGAACATTTTGGTAAAGGTTCATAAGGCAATGCTACATGATAAGAAGAAGATTTTTAAAGTTTAACCTATTTTTTGCCATAACAACCAGAGTTCTGCATGGAATGGAATTCTTTGAAAAAATTAGGTAGAGCTTCATGAAAGACCGGGTGGTCAGAGAGTGAAAAAAAGGTGACAGGCAACAGACTACGGACGGCGGACAATCATCCATCAGAAAAGTTCACCTGGAGCCAGGTGAGCTAATGAAACAAATGGCTACCTAAAATAAATTAGTTTTCTGGCATTATGCTTAAAAGTTTAAACCCTAAATTTTGCAGAAGACCATAAAGCATACCTTCTTTCTTTTATAAAGAGTAGTAATGTCCAGCATTAGCCTGGCCACTGTGTACAACCACACCCACCAACTCATAGTTGATCTGCGTGCATTCAGGTGTTACTCTGATGGTAATCTCCATTGGTGGAGTTTCGCCGGATCTAGAGTCAATCTCCTGTACCTCAGGCTCTTCCGCTTCCTTATTGGCCTCGGCATCTCTCCTAGCCATACCTTCTGCTGTGTACGGCTCCATATCTAGTATCCATGGAAACTAAAATGTAACAAAATATTGAGATATTCATTTTTTTTACTTCCAAACAATCTGATTTCACACGTCTTACATTTGATAAATTCTTAAACAAGAGAAATGTGGTTGGTAAAAGGTTTTCCAGCAAGCAACATCTGAAGACTTTTTAAAAGAGTTCTATCAGGACAAATCTGGTGCAAAAACTGTACAGGTGTGCAGGCTGGTCTGGAACCATGCTGGTTACTTAGGCCTATCATGCCTTTCTGCAAACAGGAACTCATTTAATCGGACTGTTTTAAAAAAGTACATCTATATTCAAGATTGAACTAAGTTAACTCCAGCTTCAGGTGCAAGTGAATGATTCATACCTTGAAATAATCATCAAACTTGAGAGCTCTATTTGCCTCCCAGTCATAACCAAATCTCTTCAGGTGGATACATAGTGTTGGTGGTAATGACTTGATATGCATTCGCTTTATTGTATTTCTCTGAAACATACAAAATATAGTTTAAACAAGAGGGCCATGATGACCCTATATCACTCACCTGACTAGGAGAACTAGTCAATGACACAAAGAATATGTAAGCTAAGGGTGTTGCATTGTTTAAAAGTATTTTGATACAGGTCGGAGGAAACAATATTGACTGTCTGGGCAGGGTGAATTTTGACCTAAGGGGGACGATTTGAAAAAAACTTGGTAAAGGACCACTATAATAAATAAACCAGTGTAAGGTTTAGCATTAACAAATAAGAGTTTTATTTATTTATGTACAAGTCTATTGGGAAAGTAGCTGTGCCTCTGGCGACCATGTTTTTTACATATTTACAGTCAAACTTGAGAACAAAGGCCGGTCAAGGGAAATCCTTAAAATGGCCGTTGTTCACTGGTGACCTTTGTTTGGAGGCGAGGACAGTTGTGGTAGTTTCATCATACTCAACATTGTTTATCAAGTTTCATCATCATATTTACCGTCTGTGTCACTAGTGTCCTTGAACAAGGCATTTTATCTGCATTGTAGACCCAGCTGAAAATTGGTACTGTCAAAATGCTGGGGATAGTGTATGCTAAGTCCATCTTTGAATTACAAAGCCCACCTTCACCTTTTCTGGGACAGTGACTTGTCAGATACATGGGCTATAAGCATTAACCAAATAACAATTCATCGGAACTTCGTGCATATGGTTTCATATTTTGCAAACCGTGGCACTTGACAAATCAAATACATAATGACTGTATCAAATCTACAATGGCAGATTCGTTCAATCACAAAATTCAGTTTATCAGATCTACAATGGCAGAATTCAGTTCATCGACCTTAAAACCCTTTAATAAGCCGGAGACTGTGACGCTGATCACTTTTTCAAAACAAGAAACGATCATTTAATTAACATGGATTATGCTCCTTTGCCTTTGTTTGATTTCATTGCCAATTATGAACAAGAGGGCCAAGATGGCCCTATATCGCTCACCTTGGTACAAGTCCACTTGCCTGGTGGAAGATCACTAGATAATGTTATATACCAAATAAGTTTTCTCCTTGTAAAAAAGATCCCCCGGGACAGCAATTGACCCAGGGTATTTGAACAAACTTTGAAAGAGGTCACTAGGCAAGCTCATGCTAAATATCTAAGCTCTAGGCCTTTTGGTTTCAGAGAAGATTTAAAGTTTTTACTAAATCCAGAAACAAGGACCCCCGTGCAGGGCAATTTGAACAACTTGGTAGAGGTTCACTAGCCAAGAGCTCTAGGCCTTGTGGTTTCAAAGAAGAAGATTTTAAAGTTTTACTATATAAGCCTAGAAAATAAGGACCCCTTTCAATTTGTCATTATTTGAACAATCTTGGTAGAGGTCCACTAGCCAAGCACATGCCAAATATCTAAGCTCTAGGCCTTTTGATTTCAGAGAAGATTTTAAAAGTTTTACTATATATTCCTATGAAAACTAATGACCCCTTGTGCAGGGTCAATTTTGACCGGGGATCATAATTGAACAATTGGTAGAGGTCTACTAGCCAATGCACATGCCAAATATCTAAGCTCTAGGCCTTGTGGTTTCAGAGAAAAAGATTTTTAAAGTTTTTCCTATATATCCTATGCAAAAAGTGACCCCGGGAAGGGGTCATAATTGAACAATCTTGGTAGAGGTCCACTAGACAAGCTACATGCCAAATATCTTAGC